>CM070099.1:23964416-24011916 GCA_036178185.1 Liparis tanakae | reverse complement strand
CAACCACATGTCAACACAACAACCACATGTCAACACAACAACAACAACCACATGTCAACACAACAACCACATGTCAACACACCAACCACATGTCAACACAACAACCACATGTCAACACAACAACAACAACCACATGTCAACACAACAACCACATGTCAACACAACAACAACAACCACATGTCAACACAACAACCACATGTCAACACAACAACAACAACCACATGTCAACACAACAACCACATGTCAACACAACAACAACAACCACCACATGTCAACAACAACAACCACATGTCAACAACAACAACCATATGTCAACAACAACAACAACCACATGTCAACAACAACAACCACATGTCAACAACAACAACCACCACTAGTTACTGGCGCCATGGCAGCCCGGCGGGCCAGAGGCTGTAGGTCCGCGACACACACACAACACGTTAACGCGTCACGTGACAGGCCAGACACACGTGTGTGTGTGTGTGTGTGTCGGTGTGAGTAACAACAGACCTTCCACGCTGACGTCCCGCAGCGGACCGCGTTCTTTACCTTGAAGGGAAGAAATCGTTTCTCCGGTATTTGGGGACGTCGCTCCTCCTGGAGCTCCTCGCGCAGCGCCAATCCTCAACGTGCTGTCCTCTCCGGGAAGATGTCCCCTCCTCTCCGGGAAGATGTCCCCTCCTCTCCGGGAAGATGTCCCCTCCTCTCCGGGAAGATGTCCCCTCCTCTCCGGGAAGATGTCCCCTCCTCTCCGGGAAGATGTCCCCTCCTCTCCGGGAAGATGTCCCCTCCTCTCCGGGAAGATGTCCCCTCCTCTCCGGGAAGATGTCCCTTCCTCTCCGGGAAGATGTCCCCTCCTCTCCGGGAAGATGTCCCCTCCTCTCCGGGAAGATGTCCTGTCCTCTCCGGCCCGCAGCTCCTGCAGAGACGCAATGTTTTGACGCGCAGGACGAAGCCAGCGGAGAGTCTCGACGCGACCAGCCGGAGCGGGAGCGCTCCCTGCGTCCACTTCCGGGTTCGTAAAACATGCGTTATAACGGGAGGGTTACGTCTTATTGTTGTGTGCGTCATTGCTACTTATACTGTTGGGATACGTAACTAATAACGTATTTACAATGTATTGTCGCACTTAATTACTAAACATTTACCCAGTGTTGAATTCATCAATGGTTGCTTGAATGTGTTGGATTAGTAAATACTGTAAAAGTATATCTATATATTTGCATTAGGTTCGACCTTTAGGCCTTCTACATTACATTACATTACATGTCATGTAGCAGACGCTTTTATCCAAAGAGACTTACAATAAGTGCATTTCAACCTAGAGTACAAACTAAGAACAACAAGAATACAGAAAGTAACATTTCCTCAACATAGTCAAACTACAAAAGTACCACAATAAGATATTTAAGAGCCACTGAAGTGAAATCTGTGTTTTAGTCCAGATATAGTCGGAAAAGATGTTTCTGCAACCCCTGGGCCTTCTTAGGAGAACCGTTGTACCTCCTTCCCGCGGACCATCGCGTCTCACTCGCTAAACGGAGAGGAGAGCTTCGATCGGCCCTGGAACTGAGTAAAACTCCTTCCCGTTACACGACAGCGCAGTCGCAGACATTCCGGAGGAGGGAACCATCTTCACGGTGGAATAGACGATCTTTGGCAAACGTCTCGCTGGCGGTGGACTTGATAACCAGCTGACAGCTGAATCAGCCAATCAGCGAACAGACAGCGCATAGCAACACTGAGTTCATTGGTCGAGGGGCGGAAGCTCGTGACCAATTATATTCCTGGACTTTTTATTTTTATAGGTGAATTCTCCATAAATGTAAAACGACTCGCTTCATGGCGCGAGGAGCTCAGCGGTTCTTTAAAGACCGAGTTAATAAAGACCGAGTTAAACGAGTCGCGTCGATTGTTTTTATTGTTTTTATGAACTAAACATTTCCAGCGTCATTAAGTTTCCCGCTTCAGTGAAAACGTCTTAACTCCCTTTAGCCTACAGCGCCCCCTCCCGTCAGTCTGCGGTCACTACACATGGAGCCATAGACATTACGGTGGGAAACACATCATTATTAAGCTGTTAATATTATACAAATACAAAAACAATTTTATAACAACATTTTTATGTTTATTCATATTAATAAAAATGTATATTTGTTTCAATAATCTCATCAAATCATAGAACTTCGTCCTTGAAGGAAAAGGCGTTTAGTCCCACAAAAAATAACAAATTAATTTCGGCATGCAAAACCAACTCAGTGCAACAACATCAACACATCACTAATGCATTCAGATCTGAATATGATTGGTAGATCAATGTTTTTGGATGTAGTAGTGTGCAGATTTCCCTGTGACAAATGCCCAACAACACACTAAAGACAATAAAAGCAACTATTATGAGATACAGAACGACAGACACTCCTCCAAAACTACATTCACCATCGAGTCTGGACAACAGAACACCAGCGGTATGATAAACCTCATATTCCATATTTACATACCGTCACACCGACAGCGAGGGGCTAAGTATCTGGAGTTACAATACTTATTTAAAGCTCATACATTCAATAATCAGCATATTTCTTAAACATGGAGTTCTGTAGAAAACAGTGCAATTCATCACTGATACAACTAAAAAGTTTCATTTTGTGCAAAATACTTCCCTTAGATGTAATAATGGACAAACAGCTGCAGCCATTCCCTTTGATTCAGAGGAACGTGTGAGAGCCGTAAACATCATACACATAATACACATAATACACACCGTAACAAGACGGCAGAACGCTGCACAGCTCCACTCGGTCTGCAGCCGGTATTAATGTCTAAGTGTTTTATATGTTCAATGACATGTTTTTAAATCTCAGAGCAGAGTTGTTGCTCAGTGACGTCCGGACTGAAATAAGAAGGAAAGCAGCATCTCCTGTGCTTTAACTCTCATTCTGCAATATCTTTTATTTTAAAGCTTTAAAAAAGCTTTAAAACTTATTTAGCGTTTCTATTTAAAAAGCATTCATTAAATTCGACATTCAAGGCTGCGTTTCAACGGCAATTTCATAGATCTAATTAAAAAGGTGCTAGAGTTGAAATGACTTTGTGCTTCATTTACCTAGTCGTGTGTGTGTGTGTGTGTGTCTATAATTCCCTTCATATCCCTCAATACTCCTCTTTTAAAGACATCGTGTAGTTTGTCCCTCTGATCTTGTGTGTCGGGGAACCAAGAGAACAACTGATATAGACGTTGAACAGATGTGCGTCCTTCAGGAGATGTAATGGGATTACAATGTGAGGCGACAGTCCCCACAACAACATCTGGGTCCTGCAGTGGAAGTGTCTGCATTCCCGGGGGGGGGGGGGGGGTAGGTGTTGGAGGTCACCGGGGCTCAGGCGTACCCTCAGGCGTACCCTCCCTGTCTAAGAAGGCCTTCAGCCTGGTGGGGAAGTCCGTCATCACTCCTGTGGCCCCCAGGTCGAAGGCCCTCTGGAAGTCCTCCTCGTCGTTCAGGACCCAGATGTAGACCTGAGGCCAGCAAGAGGACTCGCGTCACACAGTGAGGTCAAAGGTCAGCAGCCCACGTTTGACCTTTCATATTTAAAGATTTATATATATATATATTTACACACACACACACACACACACACACACACACACACACACACACACACACACACACACACACACACACACACACACACACACACACACACACACACACACACACACACACACACACACACACACACACACACACACACACACACACCTACCTACCTACCTACCTGGATTCCTCTGGCAGTTAAATGATCAAACAGAGTTTTCCTCATCAGCAAACTGAAAGAGAAAGAACAAAATACTGGAAGTAAAGATGGAGGACGTTTAGTGGTGAAGGTGATGAAGGTGATGAAGGTAGTGAAGGTGATGAAGGTAGTGAAGGTAGTGAAGGTAGTGAAGGTAGTGAAGGTAGTGAAGGTAGTGAAGGTAGTGAAGGTAGTGAAGGTAGTGAAGGTAGTGAAGGTGATGAAGGTGATGAAGGTAGTGAAGGTAGTGAAGGTGATGAAGGTAGTGAAGGTAGTGAAGGTGATGAAGGTAGTGAAGGTGATGAAGGTAGTGAAGGTAGTGAAGGTGATGAAGGTAGTGAAGGTAGTGAAGGTGATGAAGGTAGTGAAGGTAGTGAAGGTAGTGAAGGTGATGAAGGTAGTGAAGGTGATGAAGGTAGTGAAGGTGATGAAGGTGATGAAGGTGATGAAGGTGATGAAGGTAGTGAAGCCACGCCCACATCAAAGAAAAGCCGACTTTAAATATCCCGTCACTCACCTGTCGGCCATCCAGGCGACGAGTCGATGACTCCTGGTTAGTCTGTCAGGATCCCTGAGTCTGAGGAAGAGGAGTCAGAGTCAGCCTGATGAAGAGTCACAGAGTCAACTGATGAAGAGTCGGGTACTTGTTGATGATGGAGGGCATGGGGATCTCCAGGAACTGCTCCTTGAGGGGGACGAAGGGCAGCAGGCCGGAGTAGAACAGGGCGAGCAGCTGCAGCACCCGGGGGAGGCTGAACAACACGGGGATACGAGGGTTCTGCAGCAGCAACAACAACAACAACAACACACACGTCAGTCCGGTCACCACGGGGTCCAGACGCCGGCGTCCCAGTGAGTGTGCGTCTCCATGGCGATGGAGGGCGTCATGGCGGCCTACCTCCCGGTGGCACTTCTTGGTGATCTTGTTGTTGGCGTTGCCCCAGACGGTCAGGTGCTCCCGCCGGTACCGCACCACCAGCTCCGACACCTGGGGCTCAGGTCAGAGGTCACACGCCCACGACCTCACCGCCGCTACGCAGCAACCGCTACGCAGCAACCGCTACGCAGCAACCGCTACGCAACATCCGCTACGCAACATCCGCTACGCAGCAACCGCTACGCAACATCCGCTACGCAACATCCGCTACGCAGCAACCGCTACGCAGCATCCGCTACGCAGCAACCGCTACGCAGCAACCGCTACGCAGCAACCGCTACGCAGCAACCGCTACGCAGCAACCGCTACGCAGCAACCGCTACGCAACATCCGCTACGCAACATCCGCTACGCAGCAACCGCTACGCAGCAACCGCTACGCAGCAACCGCTACGCAGCAACCGCTACGCAGCAACCGCTACGCAACATCCGCTACGCAGCAACCGCTACGCAACATCCGCTACGCAGCAACCGCTACGCAGCAACCGCTACGCAGCAACCGCTACGCAACATCCGTTACGCAACATCCGCTACAGACACACACACACTCACACACCTTCTTGATGAGCGTGTCGTCGTCCACCTTGATGTCGATGTTGACGGGCGTGTCGGGGAACGCCTCGAACACGTCTCTGAGGAGAGGGATGCGCTTGTCCTCGCCACCCTCACAGAAACACGCTGAGACGAGGACACAAGGACACGAGGACACAAGGACATGAGGACACAAGGACACAAGGACAGGAGGACACAAGGACATGAGGTCTGTAGTCTGACGCTCACCTCTCTGAAAAGTGACGCCCAGCTTGCAGAGGTATGGAGGGAGCTCCTACACACACACACACACACCACACACACACACACACACACACACACACACACACACACACACACACACACACACACACAGTTGAGGGGACGTCAGGATGTCCACCTTCATCCCCTTCACTACCTTCACCACCTTCATCCCCTTCATCACCTTCATCACCTTCATCCCCTTCATCACCTTCATCCCCTTCATCACCTTCACTACCTTCATCCCCTTCATCCCCTTCACTACCTTCATCACCTTCATCCCCTTCATCACCTTCATCCCCTTCATCCTCTTCATCCCCTTCACCACCTTCATCCTCTTCATCCCCTTCATCACCTTCATCCCCTTCATCCCCTTCACCACCTTCACCACCTTCATCCTCTTCATCCCCTTCACCACCTTCATCCTCTTCATCCCCTTCACCACCTTCATCCTCTTCATCCCCTTCACCACCTTCATCCTCTTCATCCCCTTCACCACCTTCATCCTCTTCATCCCCTTCACCACCTTCATCCCCTTCATCCCCTTCACCACCTTCACCCCTGGCGGTGGAGGAGGAGCGTGAAGGTGTCGGTTCTTTGTGAACTCGTCTTCACTGGAGCTCTGTGTTTCCATGGAGCTCAGCAGAAAGCTGCCGACTCATCTGTGGTCAGGGATGAGTCGGCAGCTTTCTGCTGCTCCCTCTGGTCAGAGAGCTGTAGTCAGGTAGAAGTCGTGTGGACCTAGTGATCCATCGCCGTGGTTACGTCATTCACAGAAGCTCGTTTTAAAGCTCGTGTCTGGACTTCTGCTGCAGGTCCAGACACGAGCTCCTCGTGACGCGATATAACAGTTCCAATAACCTCAGAGCCACCAGGAGGCACCGGAGCTGCTGAAGGAGGCGAGACGAGGAGGAGGAGGCGAGACGAGGAGGCGAGACGAGGAGGCGAGACTCACGGCGTAGCGCATGTCGGCGATGTGGCCCTCGATGCCGGACGCCCTCTGCAGGCTGGCGTCATGTGACACCACGACCTGCTCGTCCTTCGTCAGGTGGCAGTCCAGCTCCAGCATGTCGGTGCCCAGGGCCACCGCGCTGCAAGGAGACACACACACACACACACACACACACACACACACACACACAGAGACACACACACGTTGTGTAATCCGATGTCCCCTCACACAACTGCTCCAGCATGTGAGGCGTGACCTCGGGTCCGAGGCGCCGCTGCCTGTGTGGGGTCAAAGGTCGCGCTGCTACTCACTGCCTGAAGGCGGCCATCGTGTTCTCCAGGTTCTCTCCGGCTCCTGCACACACAGAGGAGGCGCTCAGCCTGGACCTGGTTCTAAAACACGGAGAACAGAACTCCGTAGAACCAGAACCCTGCAGATCAACCTGAAGGCCTAGCAGCCAATCAGAGAGCAGGAGCCTTACTGATGATCACATGACTTGAGCTGGAGCCGCCGGTAGCGGCCGCTCCGTATGGGTCATGTGACTTATCACAGCGTGATGAAGGGATGAATGATGAAGTGATGAATGATGAAGTGATGAATGGATGAAGGGATGAATGATGAAGTGATGAAGGGATGAGTGATGAAGGGATGAGTGATGAAGGGATGAAGTGATAAATGATGAAGTGATGAAGGGATGAGTGATGAGTGATGAAGTGATGAAGTGATGAAGGGATGAAGTGATGAAGTGATGAAGGGCTGACTCACCGCCGCGGTGGGAGATGTGCCGGCTGCGGAACGCCTCCCTCTTCCTCCGGTGCAGCAGGTTTGGACATTTCAGGAGCAGCGCGGAGGTCAGCAGGTAGCCCGTCACCGTGGAGACGACGCACAGGGCGACACTCATCGCGCCTCTGGACACACACACACACACACACACACACACACACACACACAGAGTTACACACGCAGAGACAACCACACACACACACACACACACACACACAGAGACACACATACAGACACACAGAGACACACACACAGACACACACACACAGAGACACACACACACACACACAGAGACACACACACAGAGACACACATACAGACACACACACACACAGACACACACACACAGAGACACACACGCAGAGACAACCACACACACACACACACACACACAGAGACACACACACAGAGACACACACACACACACAGAGACACACACACACACATACACACACACAGAGACACACACAGAGACACACACACACACACAGTGGTGATATACCGGCATTAGATTAAATAATCACTCAATATAATAACAGAGATGAGAAATTGTCCCTTTGTTCCTCTTCCTTGGTTTAAGGGACATTAATACTAACATCTGAGTAAATGTGGCAAGAGGCTATTTTTCATCTGAAGCCCCGAGACGTCATGAAACATAACATTACATATACCGCTTTACAATATTTACACTTTCTAATATTTACAATTTTAAATATTTACATAAGCGAGCTACAATTTTAAATATTTTACACTTTCTAATATTTACGAATAACAATATTTACATTTTTTAATATTTACACTTTCTAATATTCACTTTGAAGTGCCGTCTCCAGCCGAGCTGACCCCTCACGGTATTATTGACATAAAGAGATAATAATAATAATCATGAACTGGACCAGAATAATTCATACTGTGCACATTAAGTTATTATTATATACCAATTATAACAATGACGTAACCATGCATGGTCTTCGAGGTGCAGGACGAGTCGTACCACATTCTTTAACAATGACGTCATCGCACCTGTCTGCGGGAGAGGACAGGTGCGATGACGCGTGTTTCAGGAGCTCAGCGTCTCGTCTCGTCTTCTGTTTTCTGCTGCCTTTAACTGATTTTTATTGTTTTATTGTTTTAATGTTTTCTTAACTGTTTTTAAATATGTTTTGATGTTTTTAATGGTTTTATGTGAAGCACTTTGAATCGCCTTGTTGTTGAAATGTGCTATACAGATAAACTTGCCTTGCCTTGCCTTCTATCGAGTCCGAGCTGCTCTGGGATCGATAGCCCGCGTCTGATGCTCTGGTGATGACGTCACGCTGTCAGCAGTTTCTCAACACCTGAATGACTTGAACCGGCTAACGTTAGCTTAGCTGGGGTCGAACTCACGACACTGTTGTTTTCTTTCTTTCTTGAGGTCGACGGACCTGAATGAAGCCGTGACTACAGCCCTCACCCCTCTTCTCTCACCTCTCTTCTCTCACCTCTCACCTCTCTTCTCTCTTCTCTCTTCTCTCACCTCTCTTCTCTCACCTCTCACCTCTCCTCTCGTCTCCGCTGCTGTCACAACATTCACCGGTCGCGCTCAGTGTAGGCGCATGCGCAGGACGATGCTCCCTCAAAGGCACTTCCGCCCGGACATTCCAGAATAAAAGCGATGTTTCAACAAATTGTTTCTAGCGGAAATCATAAAAAAAGGTGCAGTAATATGATGACGTTCAAAAAATTGTAGGACGCATTGTATTTTCAGATGAAAATAAATAAATAAATAATTGTTTTCACCAAGTTGTCATGCGTGCCATCAAATAACAGCCGAGACATTCCCCCTGCACAGCTGTCTCTGATTTATTGTTTTTATCCACCAGATGCTGCTAGTGAAAATAACAAGAAAAGATGGAGCCTGCCGGTGTGTTGGAGAAAGCTGGTGAGCCACAGACAGACTGGAGTTGTGTACCGTTGTAATAAAGTGAACACTACGACTGCCTCTGGCTCTAGAGATAACTGAACAATGTGATGGCCGGAGAAGTTCCACAGAGTGGCTCAGAATTCTTGCACATTTGTACCAGTCAAAGTTCATTGTATGCAATAAACCGTCGGTGAGGATACACGCCCTGAAGAAACTCACTTCAACATGCACAACCTGCTCGCTAAACCCCTTTAGAGCTTGTTTATTGTGTTAAGTGTCTTATATTATATGAATATATATATATATATAAAGTGTTCACAAAATGCCTCAAGATGCCAGTGTGGTTCTGGAGGAGTGGAAATGTCAGGAGGAAGAGTTCCAGCAGCTTCTGGTGAGGATCGGACCAGCTGACAGAACTTATCTAACCACGTTTATCACGCTGTCTGTCTGCCGTGTTCTTCAAACTCTGTTTGAGCTCCACGTGTCAGCGAATCAACGTAGGAAACCTTCTGCCTGCTCAATAAGGAGGGCATCTGCTCCTCCTGACGTGGTGTCTGTGGTTCTGCTGTTCTCCTCCTGCAGGAGACGCACAGACTCTACCTGCTGAAACTGGAGGAGATCTCTAAACTACAGAAGAGCTGCGCCTCCTCCATCTCAAGCCAGCGCAGCAAACTGAAGGAGGCGTCCCAGCTCGTGAGGACGTGAGTTCACACGCACACAAACAAACAAACAACAAAATAAAACACACAAACACACAAACACACAAACAGACAGGCAGACAGGCAGACAGGCAGACAGACAGACAGGCATGTTGTCTCTCGTCAGATGCAGCCGGGGAGCCTCGGAGGACGATGCGGAGGCGCTGGAGGAGATGAGGGAGAAGATGAAGACTCGACCGAACGCCTTCAAGGAGATGGAAGCGTTCCTTCCCAACAAGAACGGGTGATGCCTTTAAAACACGACGTCGTGAAAACAGATCCAACATTCGTCACGTATGAAGTACTCAAAGCAGATATACGATGGTCCCCTGCTTCAGGTTGTACCTCGGGCTGGTGCTCGGCAACGTGAACGTCACGCTCCTCAGCAAGCAGGCAAAGTAAGAACGCTGAGTCAGCACCTTCAGTGAACTCTGGACATGATCAATCAAGCATTCGCTGATTGATTGGTTGAAGCCTTGTTGTCTTGATTGGCTGATTGGTTGATTGGCTGATTGGTTGATGCCTTGTTGTGTTGATTGGCTGATTGGTTGATCGGTTGATCGGTTGATTGGCTGATTGGTTGATGCCTTGTTGTCTTGATTGGCTGATTGGTTGATTGGCTGATTGGTTGATGCCTTGTTGTCTTGATTGGCTGATTGGTTGATTGGCTGATTGGTTGATGCCTTGTTGTCTTGATTGGCTGATTGGTTGATTGGCTGATTGGTTGATGCCTTGTTGTGTTGATTGGCTGATTGGTTGATCGGTTGATTGGTTGATCGGTTGATTGGCTGATTGGCTGATTGGTTGAAGCCTCGTTGAGTTGAACATTCCTTGTGTCCGTGACAGATTTGCCTACAAAGAAGAGTACGAGAAGTTCAAGTTGTACCTCACCTTCATCTTGCTGCTCTTCTCCTTCATCTTCTATTTCTTCGTGAGCTACAGGTGAGTCCCCAGGTCACAGCCGATGACCTCGTCAGCCCTCCAGAGGGCACTCGGTGAAACAGGCTGGCGTTCAAAATGAACACTCGAGTGCTATTGGAGGACTTAATTACAGTGTTTTCAACGAAGTTACCATATTTGGTTCCTTGCCTTTGTCCTCTGAGGGTTAAAGGACGCCGTGTTTCATCATGATGTGTCTCATGTGCCTGATTTTAGGTTTCTTGATGCGATCCTGAACTTCCTGCTGGTGTGGTACTACTGCACCTTAACGGTCAGGGAAAGCATCCTCATCGCCAACGGCTCCAGGTCAATGCTCGTCTTCCTCGCCCTCCTGTGACCTTTGACAGTTTAACGTCTCTAAACAAATGAGTGACATCATTGATGATATGATGAGATGTTTTCACTGTCCTGAACACAACTCGTTCCCATCGGTGTTCTTTGGGCTCCGTTTGACCCCAGGCTGTTTCTCACTGTGTAAAACACATAAGAAATATCAACTTTATTATTTATTTAAAGGCTGTTTAGCTACCAACAAACAAACATAAAGTACCTCACACTTTAACTTGGGAAACAATATTAATTCTAATGATTTTCTGGAGGTTTTAACTGCTGGGGTCAAAAGGTGAAAGACGTTGGTACATTTCCATCAGTGTCTCTGCTCAGGAATACGTGATGTTAGCAAAGTCGTTTCACAAAGTGTCAGACATCGTCTGAGAGGACCGTCTCTGGCCTCACGACACATGGTTTGAGCACCTTTTGTAAATATTGTATAATCATTGTGTAATCTTATGTTTTCAGGTCTGTTTTGTGCCTCTGCCTCTTGTTTTCATGAATGTTTTTATGAATGTTGTTTATCAAATAACAACACCGCCCTGACATGGACGTGTGCTCTCAGGATCAAGGGCTGGTGGGTCTTCCATCACTACGTCTCGGCTTTTCTGTCCGGTGTGATGTTGACGTGGTGAGTACGAGAAGATTAAAAAGCTGTTGTCTTTATGTTAATATGTGCATTGCATGCTGGGAGCCGGCCCCTCACCATAACACACGTGCTCCTCTGCCCCTGTAGGCCGGACGGCAGCCTGTACAAGACCTTCAGGAACCAGTTCCTGGCCTACTCCCTGTATCAGAGTGAGCCCTAACCCCCCCCCCCCCCCCTCGCCGCCCTGGAGCAGCCGCTGACTGTCCCTCTCCTGTGGCTGCAGGTTTCGTTCAGTGTCTGCAGTGCTACTATCAGAGCGGCTCTCTGTACCGCCTCAGGGCTCTGGGCCAGAGACACAACATGGACCTGACCGTGGGTGAGATACCAGCACGAGGTCACACACTCAGCCACGTGTCTGCAGGTGTGTGGGGGGGAGGACGGAGAAGCTCCATCGGGCTGGAGCTTCTCTCTAAGGCTGGAAGGTTAGAAACGCCACCGGTCAAAAGTAGAAATGTCCTTATTTTCCAATGAAGATCACATTAAATGAGTCATAACTCTCTCCATAGTTAATGTGTAGATGACTATTCTCTGGTGTTAGTGAAGTCTCTCCAGAGGTGTAGAGGTTAAAGTTAGGGTTAACCTAACGCTCTCCAGAGGTGTAGAGGTTAAAGTTAGGGTTAACCTAACGCTCTACATAGTGTATAGAGGGTTAAAGTTAGGGTTAACCTAACGCTCTACATAGTGTGTAGAGGGTTAAAGTTAGGGTTAACCTAACGCTCTACAGTGTATAGAGGGTTAAAGTTAGGGTTAACCCTAACGCTCTACATAGTGTGTAGAGGGTTTAAGTTAGGGTTAACCGAACGCTCTCCAGAGGTGTAGAGGGTTAAAGTTAGGGTTAACCTAACACTCTACATAGTGTATAGAGGCCCATCTCCATGTTCTAGTGGTACTTTGTGTTATCGCCTTAGAAGACGAGCAGAGGGGTAGAAAACCCTTTAAACTTTTTTCCTTCTTTGTGTTATTTGAAACCGTAATATGAGGCAAAAATATTAGAAAGTTGGATTTTCATATCTTATACACAACCTTTCAAAAGTTTGAAAAAAGAAATGTCCTAGAAGACGAGCGGAGGGGTACAAAATCCTCTAAACCCTTTTTATGTGAGCGCAGCTGAAAACAGTTATGCTTCTGAGAGAAGCTCTAAAACTGTCTGTATTTATGTTTTAATGTTCTGGACCTGGTGTCTGGCGGTTTGATGACCTCTGTTTGACCTCTGCAGAGGGGTTCCAGTCGTGGATGTGGAAGGGCCTGACCTTCCTGCTGCCCTTCCTGTTCTTCGGTCATGTGAGTACCAGAGAAATGCCCTCTCATAACCGATGTCTTCATAATGCTGCGTCATGGTGGAAACGGCACGACCGGAAACAGCTGTTAAAAAGTGCTGATGTCATTGTTGAGTTGATTTTATTGTGAGCTGATTTGAGTCGTTCAGGTTTCTGTTGATCTGTTTAAACATTCACAAAGTCCTAAGCCTCCACCCTCCTGTAGTTCTGGCAGCTCTACAACAGCATCTCCCTCTTCACGATGTCTCAGCTCCCCGACTGCAGAGAGTGGCAGGTCAGTTATTACTGAACACAATAATCTACCGGATTAACACGGATTAACTTATTATCTGCTAGAAACGGTCACCAGAGACCCAACATGCAGAAATTGATCAACTAATTATATATTATCAATTATTTAATATTATATATTATAAATTGTATATTATAAATTATATATTATAAATTATATTATATATATTATAAATTATAAATTATATTACATATTATATATTATATATAATAATAATTATAAATTACATTTCTATAGCGCTTTTCAAAATACTCAAAGATGCTTATACATTATATATTATATCATATATTTTATGTCTTCAGGTCTTGATGTGCGGTCTCTGCTTCCTCGTCCTGTTCTCGGGGAACTTCTTCACCACGGTGGCTGTGGTCCGTCACAAGGTCCAGAGCAGGAACCCCAAAACAAACAACAAACATCAATAACAATAAACATCAACAAAAAAGATCAACAACAGCAAACACCATCAACAACAAAAATCATCAACAACAAACATCAACAAGAACAAAAAAACATTAACAACAACAAACATCAACAACAAACAACAAGAACAAACTAATATTATTAGTTATTTTATTATAGTGTTATATTAATATAGTTATAACAATTTAGTTATATTATTATAGTTATATATTATTAGTTATATTATTATAGTTTTATATTATTAGTTATAATATTATAGTTTTATTATGACAGTAACATCTCCTGCTCTCACGCAGCTGACTCATCATCTGGACCGTCATTTAAATAATGTTATAATCATTAAAGGTTTAATTCTGCTACACAATAAGTTATTATCTTTGTATAATTAGTCAAATGACTCACAGGAAAGATGGAAAGATAAGGAATAAAAGATATGCAAGTAATAAACGTACTTACAACGGCCTGTGTCATATTTTAATCTGTTTGTTTGAATATGTTACATTGTTTAATGTGTTTGTGTTAATTCTGATTAAAGTGTACTTCTCGTTATATTTATTTCCTTCCATCGTTGTACTTTTACTTTTCTTGAGTATTTCCATTTACACTTTTACTCCACAACATTACAGGTGGAAATATTTATCATATTTATAAATTATTTTGCATATTGTACAAAACTTGTGATCTTATCACATTATATTTATTGCATTAAGAGCCAGGATATCCAAAGAAATGATCATAATATAAACATATATTATTATGTAAACAGGCAGTTATTAACAAAGTATTTAGAAGGTTATTTACTTCAGTAAAATGTGCTCTGCATGGATAGAAATGTACTACATTAAATATATAGAGTACAGGACTACAATAACTATTATGTTGTATAATGAACTCTGTTAGTGTTGTACTACTGTATATTATTGCATAATTATTATGTATGTATTATTATGAAAGGAGTACTTTAATGTTGTAATTTCAAGGTGGCACTAATTTAATATATTTATATACTAAGGGGTCACTTATGTAATATTGCATTATGTTTTATAAACTGACGTATTTAAAATATCAAGTGGAGTAAAATCATTTCTCTGTATTTAGCAAATAAAAAATAAAGAAACTGAAAAGATAAAGATTAAAAACAAATAAACGCTAAAGTGCGTAGTCACTTTATGTATTTGATGAGTCCAGTAGATTTACACTATATTGTCTTGTATTGGTTTCATAAGTAATTGGTTTGCAATGTATTGATGAATATTGGGAATAATAACTACAATTAATGTATTAATGTATGTACACACACAGTTCAGATGAAAAGACTTAAGTAAAGTTACATTGCTTTAAATATTGTATAAGTGCAGTTCACGGCTTCTGAGACTTCTTATAAGTTATTAATAGTTAGTTAGTTACAACGTGTTAAACAGAGTAGTTGTTATTAATATGCAGCTATAAGCCCCTCGCTATCTGCCTCTGGGACCCTGAACAGAGCTCTTTGAACCGCTGAAGGATACACGTGCGCTGCTCGATTACGCAACCGTGACCCATGGCCTGATGCGCCCATGAATGCAAGTCTCGATGGTTACGTAACAGCGCTCTGTGACGTCACTGCTGACCGGTCCAACTTCAGAGACGTGTTTTAACGTTATTAACCAACAATCTCACGTTATTTACAGAAGCTTATTGTGAAAATACGAACATCTGCAGCGTGTCGAGAACTCGAACCGCCTCTCGATTCGAGCTACGCGTCGACGAGAGCGCGGGAGTGCACCCCCGCGGCCGCGACTGAGTTGGTTTGATCCTAAATGGCGGAACGTTTTCTTCCGCGTTGAGCGCAGCGCGACACAAAGAGGCGAGGCGAAGGTAAGCGGCGCGTCAGACTCTCTGGTTCCGGGGCTCTGAGCTCGGCTCGGCTCGGCTCGGCTCGGCTCGGTGCCGTCCGCCGGAAGGACCCGGCAGCGGCTGCGGAGCCCCGCCGGGGCGAGACACTCCGCGCGGCTCGCTCCGCGGAGCGTTATGAAACACTCGTGCCGACTCTTTGATACGAAACGGCGGCGCACAACTTTCGCTTCCCACGGACGAAAATGTCACAAACTTTGCTCACGTCATGCTTTAGACGACACGTGCCTTGTCTCCGCGTGGAGCTGTCGGCTCCGTTTCCCGCTGCGTGTTCCGGGCAGTGTTGTCACGGTCCAGGCAGTAGTCGGGGCCCCGAAGTCCGTCTGCCGATAGTTATCTTCCGTATTTCACTCGTAGTTTCCCACTTCACCGCCATCGTTAAAACGGCTATAACTTTATCAAAGTACATTACAACTGGTGTTTTACGTTGCACGTGGAATGTTTCGCTCCCACCGGGGCCACCGGGGCCTCGGTCGGGGCTCTGGAGCTCCACAGGTTAATGATTTGCTCAGAAGTGATGAACTCCCGTCAACCTCCGGGGCCGATTTATTTATGATTCAAGCGGTTGGAGGTGTGTGTGTGTGTGTGTGTGTGTGTGTGTGTGTGTGTGTGTGTGTGTGTGTGTGTGTGTGTGTGTGTGTGTGTGTGTGTGTGTGTGTGTGTGTGTGTGTGTGTGTGTGTGTGTGTGTGTGTGTGTGTGTGTGTGTGTGTGTGTGTGTGTGTGTGTGTGTGTGTGTGTGTGTGTGTGTGTGTGTGTGTGTGTGTGTGTGTGTGTGTGTGTGTGTGTGTGTGTGTGTGTGTGTGTGTGTGTGTGTGTGTGTGCGTGTGTGTGTGCGTGTGTGTGTGTGCGTGTGGCAGGAACCATTATACTCGGTGATCGTGTTTCTTAACGGTTTCAGTAGTGGTAGGTGTGTGTTCTCAGGTGAGCTGCTAATGACTCAGCGGGGACTTCGTGTGAGGTAGTCAACATCTATTTACAGTGTGTGTGTTCTACTTTAACTTCATCGACCACGCTGTCTTTAAGAAATGTAAACGGGACTCTGTTTGTGTCCCAGCGTGTCATCGGCCTCCCTCCGTTCCTCTGAGACCACAGACCCTGCAACCGTTTAATTAACGTGAAACTTAACGTGGAACTTAACGTGAAACTTAACGTGGAACTTAACGTCCTTTGGATTTTTGCAATTTCCCAATTTGCCTGTTGAGATCCTGGATCTGAGACGATATGTCTTTAGTTATTACATAACGGTATTCTTTGTAATATTCTGGAGGGTAGTTTTTTTGTGGGTCCGTCCAACCCAACTGTAAAACACACGAGAGGGTTATTAAAGAGGATTTATGAATCAAACTGGTTGGATGTGAACAATATTTACTTAATTAATATTATATATTCAATAATATTATTATTATGTATTTATTTTTTTGTCTAATCAATGGATCATGAAACTTTATTTTTAAAGTCACTCTGGTCTAACACTGTTTGACCTCAGTAAAAGACATCAACAAAGAGTTATTCAAGTGATCAGTCCACGAAGATTTATGAATCTGACGAGTTGGATGGGATGAATATTTACTAAAATAAATTGTATAAATATTTTTACTTGATGGCTAAATTCTGTTTTTTTGTCAATTATTTTCGTCACGTAATCAATGGATCATGAAACTTTACTTTAAAGTCTGACTGAGTCAAAGAGATGAAAGAGTTATTAAAATGGCTTATTTATCTGATCCGTCATGTGGGGAATATTTAACCAAAAAAGTGATGGCTAAATGTTATACTTTTTTGTGTCATGTAATCAATGGGTCATGAAACTTTATTTTTCATAATATAACGCACATATATATAAATCCCCGTCGTCTCTCTCTTATGAACTCTACTGCTGCTGCGTGTGGCGGAACAGCTGGAAACATTTCCTCTGGGATGTTCAGACTGTGAAGGTGCTTATTCAGTGATGACGCCAAATCAACCCAGTAGAACCGAGTAGAATTCTATTCCATTAATGTCGTCGGACCCAGAAACCACAGCTGAGCTGCTGCTTCCTCCCTCAGGGCAACATGACAGACATGGAGGCCGAGACCAGCGCCCACAGCGAGCCGCCGCTGGCCGGCGAGGAGGCGGAGCCTCTCTTCAGCAACCTGGACCTCTTCCTCTTCTCCCTCATCGTCGGCCTCGTGGTCTACTGGCTCATGTCCCGCAAGAAGCCCGAGCCGCTCCCCGAGTTCAAGAAGCTGGAGACGCCGTGAGTACCTCGTCTCATCATAGAGCACAAACACAGAGCGTCTCATCATAGAGCATCTCATCATAGAGCATCTCATCATAGAGCACCAACACAGAGCGTCTCATCATAGAGCATCTCATCATAGAGCATCTCATCATAGAGCACCAACACAGAGCGTCTCATCATAGAGCATCTCATCATAGAGCATCTCACCATAGAGCACCAACACAGAGCATCTCATCATAGAGCATCTCATCATAGAGCACCAACACAGAGCGTCTCATCATAGAGCATCTCATCATAGAGCACCAACACAGAGCGTCTCATCATAGAGCACAAACACAGAGCGTCTCATCATAGAACACAAACACAGAGCGTCTCATCGTAGAGCGTCTCATCATAGAGCATCTCATCATAGAGCACAAACACAGCGTCTCATCATAGAGCATCTCATCATAGAGCACAGACACAGAGTGTCTCATCATAGAGCATCTCATCATAGAGCACAAACACAGAGCGTCTCATCATAGAGCATCTCATCATAGAGCACAAACACAGAGCGTCTCATCATAGAGCATCTCATCATAGAGCACTAACACAGAGCGTCTCATCATAGAGCATCTCATTATAGAGCGTCTCATCATAGAGCATCTCATCATAGAGCACAAACACAGAGCGTCTCATCATAGAGCGTCTCATCATAGAGCACAACACAGAGCGTCTCATCATAGAGCATCTCATCATAGAGCACTAACACAGAGCGTCTCATCATAGAGCGTCTCATCATAGAGCGTCTCATCATAGAGCACTAACACAGAGCGTCTCATCATAGAGCGTCTCATCATAGAGCGTCTCATCATAGAGCACAAACACAGAGCGTCTCATCATAGAGCATCTCATCATAGAGCATCTCATCATAGAGCACTAACACATAGCGTCTCATCATAGAGCGTCTCATCATAGAGCACTAACACAGAGCGTCTCATCATAGAGCATCTCATCATAGAGCATCTCATCATAGAGCACTAACACAGAGCGTCTCATCATAGAGCACTAACGCTGTGTGTCTGAAAGTGGGGGATGATTAGTGATCGCTGGCTGTTGTTTTGGTTTATTGATCAGTTCTGGTCTAGATTCATGGAATCTTCTTTGGAATAATATTATTAATCATCTGCATGTGTTACACCTTAAAATAAGACCTTTAGCTATGTTGTATTCATGCTCGTACTTATATATATATATATATATATATATATATATATATATATATATATATATGTGTGTGTGTGTGTGTGTGTTTATATAAATGATACAATAAGACTTTTAGCTACATTGTATCTTAGCTCACACATATATATATATATATATATATATATATATATATATATATATATATATATATATATATATATATTAGGGCTGTCAGCGTTAATCTATGCGATTAATTTGGCCGCGTTAACGCACTAAAATATTTTAACGTAATTAACGCAACGTTGTTTACTTCCGGTGTTCGTTGATGTTTTTTCACTTTTCTGAGTGTCAAGCCGCGGCAGTGTGTCTGACTCTGTTTACGTTTTATAAACTATGAGTTTTCCGCGAAAATACGAGCAGAAATGAGTTTAAACTCGTGGATTAATAAACCGGGTTTCTTCCTCGCTCCTTCCTCCGGCTGCTGCTCCGCTCCACAGACAACAACAGACACACACACACACACACACACACACACACACACACACACACACACACACACACACACACACACACACACACACACACACACACACACACACACACACACACACACGACGTGTCGGTGACGCGGCGCGGAAAGAACTCGTCACACGAAACCTTCACCGTGATTGGTCAAACCGTTTGTCTGTCACAAGGCCCGCCCACCTCCCAGGTGAAGCTCATTAGCAGCCTGTCAGCCAGAGACAGAGAACACGAGGAGGAGGAGGAGGAGGAGGAGGAGGAGGAGGAGGAGCCTCATGTAGAGATGAGATTGTTCTGGAAGGTTTGAGGTAGAACACGTGGGGTTGTGTGTCATATGCAAAAGACTTTAAAAGGTGAATTGCATGACCCTAACCCGGAGCATAAACTAGGCTTTAGCGTTTGAAGGTTTAATTGTATCTGGATTAAACCCAGATTATCACTTTAGTAGCACTTGAATGGCTCTTATTGTGGTACTTTAGTAGTTTGACTATGATGAGGAAATGTAACTTTCTGTATTCTTGTTGTTCTTAGTTTGTCCTCTAGGTTGAAATGCACTTATTGTAAGTCTCTTTGGATAAAAGCGTCTGCTACATGACATGTCATGTGATGTAATGTGATTGCTCTTGGCTTCGTGGTCTCGAGGCGCCATACAACATGTAGATTCTCTGAACCGATGGTCCTCCTCCTCGGCGGCTCATCCTGGACGTTGTTCTGCTTCAGTTGAGTTTGAGTGTCTCGTGAATTATTTTCCTTTTTCTATCGGGTTCATATGAAGACTTTAGACGCCAGTGAGATCAAATGATTTTTATATGGATATTGTTTCATGCAATCTCTGATTAGGCCGTTGTTAGAAATTATTAGATGGAATCTAATAAAATGTTTTGAGCTGCACCAACGGAGCACTAGTTTAGTCCTAGCCAGCCGAGCCCCTCCCCAGCGGGGCAGTAGCAGGGGGCCTGCGGGTCAATGTCCACGCTGAGGGTCCACAGCCTGGCCGACCAGGCCCAGGGTCTGAATCAGATCCAAGCACCACTGGGAGACCAGGAGGGAGGTCTGAGAACTGTGAAAGGATGAAGACCTGCCGGGCTGCTGCCTTCTGGATGAGCTCCAGAGGTCAGAGGTCACATGCAGACGATTTCCCCAGCAGTGAGTTACTGAAGTGTAGGTGCATGATGACCCACCCTGTCTGCTGGATGAGGACTGGACGTGTCCTGCTGATGCTATGGAGGATAGATCTGGGACACAGCAGGGATATATATATATATATATATATATATACATACATACATACATACATACATACATACATACATACATACATACATACATACATACATACATACATACACACACACAAAGTTTTTTCTGAGGCGATTGATCGTCACAGACGGGAGAGCCGCTCAGATCTTTAGGATGTTTCTCCAGCTGGCGGCCAGACCTCCACTGAGAGGCATCGGCTCACTTCTCTAAGATCTTTTGCAATTTTTACAAACATGTCTTTTAAAAGCGTAATAATCTCCAGATGTATTCATCTCAAAGTTGCAAGAACATTTATGACTGGCGAGTGCCAGAGAGGTTTGTGTAGTATATAACAGCGTTGCTCTAGAGGAGGCGTGGTCAGAAACCATCTAATCTACAAACCACCTCGTCTTTCACTCCATCGATCTCCTGTTAATGCAAAAAAGATCTCTGGCAACTCCAATGATAATAAGTTTCTCTGTAAAGATAGCAGCAGGCTTACTCGTCGTTTAGTGGATGGGGGCGTGGCTTAGTTTCATCGGACCCTCCTCCCACTGGCCACTTTTTAAGCCCCTCCCCCACTCGCAAAACACAATTTCTTTGAGCGTAGTGAAGCCTCGCTGGCTGTGTGAATGGAGACAGTGTTGGAGGCCGAGTGGGGGAGACCCTGGCCATTTGTGTGAGAACGGGAGGTATGCTGGACGGGGGGGGAGACCCCCGTAGAGCTTGTTTTGCTTTGGGGAAAGTGCATCTGTTGAAGGCGGGGATACACGAGGAAAACCCAGCGCTCTGGTCTCCCCCTCCCCTTAAAGGCAGCACTGATTACCTAACTGCTGTGAAGGGGGCGTCGTCTGCTCTGTCTTTCCTGTGCTTTTGTTTTTGGCCCTGAACCCATTTTGAAAAAGTTCCCTGGAGAGCGAACAAGGAGGCCGAGCCAGGCCGAGCCTCTGAAGGTGGAAAGTTGAGGCCAGAGACAAGCAACCCTTTCTTTGGCCTGCTTTTGAAAAGCCTCGTGTGTGTGTGTGTGTGTGTGTGTGTGTGTGTGTGTGTGTGTGTGTGTGTGTGTGAGTGAGAGACCATGTCACAAATAGAATCCTTTTATGATAAATGAGGTTGCCATAGCGATGACATTCCCCTCTCTCCTCCAGTGAGAGGGGGCGGGGCCTGAGGGGACGCTTCACGCCGCTCACAGCTCGTTTGCCTCCACCGGGGAGCCGTCGCTCCCATAACCACCAAGAGAGAAGAAGAAGAAGCCCAGAATGGATCTTGTGGACTTTTTTTTGTTCCCATCACCTTTCAGCCGGAGAGGAAAAGGGGGCGGGGCTTGAGGAGGAAGGCAGAGTGTTTCATTGTGTGTTTGAGTCAAAAAAAAGTGGTGGGTCTGCAGCGCGACTGCATTTTATGGGGAAGTCGGTTTCCCACCATTGTGTCCTGAGCCGTTGCCAGACACTGACAGGGCTTCAGGCGCGTGTGTGTGTGTGTGTGTGTGTGTAAGTGCGTGTGTGTGCAGAACAGACGCTGCTGGTTTCGCAGGAAGAGGCAGAGTTCAGCTCGTGTCGGAGCCTCCGAGGCTGAAGGCGAGGGTCCCGGACCGCTTTGATTCTTCGTTTTTCCGTCCTGTGGTTTTCGGAGCGTTGACGTCCTGCTTTTTAAACATTGTTTTTGAGTGTGGCGGTTTCCCGGCGTGGCGTCGCCGGCGGCGAGCTACAGGCTGAGCTACAGGGCTGCATGCCATGGGCTGCGTCTTCTCCCTGCCAGAGGACAGGAGGGATGCTGCCGAGAGGTCAGTAACGTCTCTGCTGCACGCCGTGTCCACGCCCACCGCTCTGCTGGTGTCTGAGGCTCTACTAGAGGCTGGTGTCTGAGGCTCTACTAGAGGCTGGTGTCTGAGGCTCTACTAGAGGCTGGTGTCTGAGGCTCTACTAGAGGCTGGTGTCTGAGGCTCTACTAGAGGCTGGTGTCTGAGGCTCTACTAGAGGCTGGTGTCTGAGGCTCTACTAGAGGCTGGTGTCTGAGGCTCTACTAGAGGCTGGTGTCTAAGCTCTACTAGGGGCTGGTTTCTAAAGCTCTAGTAGAGGCTGTTTTTTAAGCTCTAGTAGAGGCTGGTGTCTGAGGCTCTAGTAGAGGCTGGTTTCTAAGCTCTACTAGAGGCTGGTGTCTGAGGCTCTACTAGAGGCTGGTGTCTGAGGCTCTACTAGAGGCTGGTGTCTGAGGCTCTACTAGAGGCTGGTGTCTGAGGCTCTAGTAGAGGCTGGTTTCTAAGCTCTAGTAGAGGCTGGTGTCTGAGGCTCTACTAGAGGCTGGTGTCTGAGGCTCTACTAGAGGCTGGTGTCTGAGGCTCTACTAGAGGCTGGTGTCTGAGGCTCTACTAGAGGCTGGTGTCTGAGGCTCTACTAGAGGCTGGTGTCTGAGGCTCTAGTAGAGGCTGGTTTCTAAGCTCTAGTAGAGGCTGGTGTCTGAGGCTCTACTAGAGGCTGGTGTCTGAGGCTCTACTAGAGGCTGGTGTCTGAGGCTCTAGTAGAGGCTGGTGTCTGAGGCTCTAGTAGAGGCTGGTTTCTAAGCTCTAGTAGAGGCTGGTGTCTGAGGCTCTAGTAGAGGCTGGTGTCTGAGGCTCTAGTAGAGGCTGGTGTCTGAGGCTCTAGTAGAGGCTGGTGTCTGAGGCTCTAGTAGAGGCTGGTGTCTGAGGCTCTACTAGAGGCTGGTTTCTAAGCTCTAGTAGAGGCTGGTGTCTGAGGCTCTAGTAGAGGCTGGTGTCTGAGGCTCTAGTAGAGGCTGGTTTCTAAGCTCTAGTAGAGGCTGGTGTCTGAGGCTCTAGTAGAGGCTGGTTTCTCATGTTCCAGGGCAGGCAGAGCGCTGCAGCTGGAGCTTTGATGCTGGACGCGGCGCGTTGCCTTAATTAGCCTCATAATAGACGCAGCTTCCTGTGTGCGTCCCTCACTGTGTTGGCACATGTTGTTAATTCATTAGAACGAGAACCAGGCACGTTGCTTCCATGTGGAAATGCACGAGATACGGCACTGGTATATTTAATATAAATAGTACTGGTGTACGTAGTATATTTAATATAAATAATACTGGTATACGTAGTATATTTAATATAAATAGTACTGGTATACGTAGTATATTTAATATAAATAATACTGGTATATGTAGTATATTTAATATAAATAATACTGGTATACGTAGTATATTTAATATAAATAGTACTGGTATACGTAGTATATTTAATATAAATAGTACTGGTATATTTAATATAAATAATACTGGTATATTTAATATAAATAATACTGGTATACGTAGTATATTTAATATAAATAATACTGGTATACGTAGTATATTTAATATAAATAATACTGGTATACGTAGTATATTTAATATTAATAGTGCTGGTATACATAATATATTTGATATGAATAACAATGGTATATGTCGTATAGTGGTATCATAATGCTGAGTCATCGCTCTAACAATGACGAGGCAATAAGTCCACGTTGCCCAACAGTTCCTGCTACACATTTATTTTGATGCCGACTATTTAAATCTATAATTTGCATCCATGATTATATTTTTTAATGATTGTAGTACGATATGGATGTAATGAATCACATAGTAATACAACTGTTCTAAAAACTCTCCAGGTAAATGCAACACCTCATTTTGCCTGGATTCATAAACTCCATGTGACCCGGACCGGCCGCCCAGTGCGTTGATGTTGACTTATTAGACCGAGGAACAGGGTGTAGTCAGTCTGGTCCCTCATCATGCTTCAGGTGTAGTCAGTCTGGTCCCTCATCATGCCTCAGGTGTAGTCAGTCTGGTCCCTCATCATGCCTCAGGTGTAGTCAGTCTGGTCCCTCATCATGCCTCAGGTGTAGTCAGTCTGGTCCCTCATCATGCCTCAGGTGTAGTCAGTCTGGTCCCTCATCATGCCTCAGGTGTAGTCAGTCTGGTCCCTCATCATGCCTCAGGTGTAGTCAGTCTGGTCCCTCATCATGCCTCAGGTGTAGTCAGTCTGGTCCCTCACTGCTTTATACACAGTCATCAACTACAGGTGAGACACCTGGAGGAAGTGTTAGCATGTTAGCTTCAACTCTCACAGCGTCATTTACTCCCAGAACAAGTTGTGAACCCTCACGTGTTCCCTGAAAAAGGCCTTTTTATACAACTCTGAAATGTACATTATTTTTCAGTTTTTGGGAACCTAATCTTTTTTATTTAACCTCTGCCGCTGACCTTTGGTCCCTTTCAGGTTCATGAGAACTGGGTCAACATTATGGTGAAAGTGAACCCGTGATAGTCTTTACTTTGGGATGGGTGTTCCCATGACGACGTGTTTGTCTTCATGCTCAGGCCTGCTCTGGGAACATTGGATGAGTTAAAGCAAAAGTTCATAACAACGATATCAGAGAGCGGCCGGTTCAGACCTCCGACTGGTGGCGCTCTGGCTCAGGAGCTTCAGTAAGGGAGTCACAGCAGCAGGAGGCGCAGCAGGAGGCGCAGCGTCGTGAACGTCACGCTTACAGTCCTTTCATCTTGATTATATTAACGGTCAAACATGTTTCCTCCTCAGAGCGCCGACCACACGAGAAACCAGCTTCATCGAGAAGATGAAGAAAACCGTGAGTGGCCCTTCCTTTCCTTTATTCCCTTCCTTTCTTTTCTTCCCTTTCCTTTTTTCTTTTGTCCATTACCTTTCCTTCCCTTCCTTTTCTCCATTTCATTTCCTGCCCTTTCTTCCATTTCCTTCCCTATCCTCCCTTTCCTTTCCTTCCCGTCTGCTGCAGGTCTTTGTTCACATCTCATGTTTCCATCAGTTCTGTGGCTGTTGGTTCAAAACACGCTTTGAGTTTCAAAGACTGAGCCATGTAGAGAACCTGTGGATGTTCTTCTAGAACATCTGGTGAACCTCCTCCTGCTCAGAGGGAGTTGATGTTCTTCTAGAACACCTCCTGGCCTCCTGCTCAGAGGGAGTTGATGTTCTTCTAGAGCACCTCCTGGCCTCCTCCTGCTCAGGGGAAGGAGAGCCAGAGGATCCTCTGCTCATGTGATGCTGCTCATGCTCTTTTTGAATCATGTGGTTTACCAGCAAATGGTTCAGATCCAAGATGACGGCAGACGTTGGGCCACAGTCACGTTTCAGTTCCCCTGTTTTGAATTATCATGGCCAGAAGGAAGTATTTCAGGATTCTCACTCACACATGGATCCGTTTGTGTGAGGAGGTCATGTTACAGGGACGTCTTTGGCCTTTGTTGTCAAGTCGTGTGAAGGGTTTTAGTATTGTCCTGCAGTTTGGGATAACCATGTGGAATAAAGGTGGAGAGAGAAGGGCCAGCTTGTGGTTCTGACTCGAGTCCCCGTCCACAGAACAAGAACATCATCGTGTTCTACGGCTCGCAGACCGGCACCGGGGAGGAGTTCGCTAGCCGCATGTCCAAAGACGCCCAGCGCTACGGCATGAAGGGCATGGCGGCCGACCCCGAGGAGTACGAGATGGTACGCTCCGCTGCCGCCTTCACAGGAACCGGGGCTCCTCCTGGGTTCCTTCCATCATGGAACACCTGGAAAAGTCCTGGAAATTCAAAATGTTTATTTTATGGCCTGGAAAAGTTGTTGGAAAAAAAATTCCTGGAAATCCACTGGTCATGAGGATGAACCTGTTCACTGGTCATGAGGATGAACCTGTTCATTGGTCATGAGGATGAACCTGTTCACTGGTCATGAGGATGAACCTGTTCACTGGTCATGAGGATGAACCTGTTCATTGGTCATGAGGATGAACCTGTTCATTGGTCATGAGAATGAACCTGTTCATTGGTCACCATGGTGATGAACCTGTTCATTGGTCATGTGGATGAACCTGTTCATTGGTCACCATGGTGATGAACCTGTTCATTGGTCATGAGAATGAACCTGTTCATTGGTCATGAGGATGAACCTGTTCATTGGTCATGTGGATGAACCTGTTCATTGGTCATGAGGATGAACCTGTTCATTGGTCATGTGGATGAACCTGTTCATTGGTCATGTGGATGAACCTGTTCATTGGTCATGAGGATGAACCTGTTCATTGGTCATGTGATGAACCTGTTCATTGGTCATGAGGATGAACCTGTTCATTGGTCATGGTGATGAACCTGTTCATTGGTCATGAGGATGAACCTGTTCATTGGTCATGTGATGAACCTGTTCATTGGTCATGAGGATGAACCTGTTCATTGGTCATGTGATGAACCTGTTCATTGGTTCTTCTCTGATCCTTGTGTCTCATGTTCCAGGGGGAGCTGGCCCGTCTTTCTGAAATTACGAACTCCCTCGCCATATTTTGCATGGCCACCTACGGTGAAGGAGATCCAACCGATAACGCCCAGGACTTCTACGACTGGCTGCAGGAAAACGATGACGAGGATCTCTCTGGACTAAACTACACTGTGGGTCTTCATGTCGAGTTATATTTACACTCTGAATATTGTCTAGATGGTCATGTGACTTCTATAGGAAGGATTTTGTAAGTGGTGCATAGATATGATGGCATGAGGTCATCAGGGCATGGTGACCCTAGAGCCCTGTGATGTCATCACGCCCAACTCAAACAAACTCAATAACAAAGTCATTAGGAATTCAGGACTAGTTATTACTAGTTTATAACTCTCCAAGCCGCTGTGCCCCAGGTGTTTGCGCTGGGCAACAAGACGTACGAGCACTACAACGCCATGGGGAAGTACGTGGACAAGCGGCTGGAGGAACTCGGGGCCAAGCGCATCTTTGACCTCGGCTTGGGAGACGACGACGGCAAGTAAGTGTCCCCAGGGGAGGACGGGGAGGGACCTGCTGGACAGGTAGGCAGCCGGAGCCTAACCCTGAAGTCTAGTGATGGATAACCCTAACCCTGAAGTCTAGTGATGGATAACCCTAACCCTGAAGTCTAGTGATGGATAACCCTAACCCTGAAGTCTAGTGATGGATAACCCTAACCCTGAAGTCTAGTGATGGATAACCCTAACCCTGAAGTCTAGTGATGGATAACCCTAACCCTGAAGTCTAGTGATGGATAACCCTAACCCTGAAGTCTAGTGATGGATAACCCTAACCCTGAAGTCTAGTGATGGATAACCCTAACCCTGAAGTCTAGGGATGGATAACCCTAACCCTGAAGTCTAGGGATGGATAACCCTAACCCTGAAGTCTAGGGATGGATAACCCTAACCCTGAAGTCTAGGGATGGATAACCCTAACGGGCGTCTTCTGTCTTTCAGCCTGGAAGAGGACTTCGTCTCCTGGAGGGAGCAGTTCTGGCCGGCCGTCTGCGAGCACTTTGGAGTCGAGGCCCTGGGAGACGACTCAAGGTTCATTCACTTCTTGTTCTTCTTCTCGTCTCACTTCCTCATTCCTGCAGTAGAGAGTGTGTGTGTGTGTGTGTGTGTGTGTGTGTGTGTGTGTGTGTGTGTGTGTGTGTGTGTGTGTGTGTGTGTGTGTGTGTGTGTGTGTGTGTGTGTGTGTGTGTGTGTGTGTGTGTGTGTGTGTGTGTGTGTGTGTGTGTGTGTGTGTGTGTGTGTGTGTGTGTGTGTGTGTGTGTGTGTGTGTGTGTGTGTGTGTGTGTGTGTGTGTGTGTGTGTGTGTGTGTGTGTGGTCGTCCTTCGTTTAGAGGACCGGCGGTCCGATCTCAAGGTCGTGCCCGAGGACACGCGTGCCTGCGCTGTCCTCCAATCACATCGCACCGTGATAAAAACATCTGATTTATGATGAACAGCTGGTCTCGTAAACAACACTCTGATTGCTTTGAGCATGAAGCGTTTTTTAATGAATGAAATAATAACGGCCTTGGGCGTCTGGCCTTTTGCTCCTGATCCCCGGGCGTCTGGGCCAACAGACACGCTCCACGTTAAAGACTTTCTGTTTGCTCTGCTTTGTGTTTTGAAACATGTTTTTAAATGACTAGAAACGGACATTTCTGACTCTTGGTGAGCGCCACCCGTCTGTCGGACACGTTGAGTGATCCAGAGCTTCGTCCTGAAGAGCGACCTCTGCTCTGGAGTTGCTGACGCTCCGCTCTTCCTCCTCAGCATCCGGCAGTACGAGCTGAAGGAGCACGCCGACATCAACGTGAACAAGGTCTACTCCGGGGAGATCGGGCGCCTGAAGAGCTTCGAGGTCCAGAAGCCGTGAGTCCTCAGAGACGCTGCTCGACCCGAACCTCCAGCCGCTCCGCTCAATACAGAGCGGCACCGCGGCACCCTGAGCCAGCTGAGGGAGTCCGAGTTAGAAGGGAGACGAGGCGTCCTGCCCCCTAGTGGACACTTTGTGAATCAAAGATCAATTATGAGTTAATGTGCAAAGTGATGCATCTTTTCTATACATATATACATCCATCCATCCATTATCAATACCACTTATCCTCATTAGGGTCGCTGGAGCCTATCCCAGCTGATATATTTATTTATTTATGTGTGTGTGTTTATATATATATATATATATATATATATATATATATATATATATATATATATATATATATATATATATATATATATATATATATATAATAAAATCATGTTTTATTTTGTACATAGTGTGTAGTTGATACACCAGGCGGTCAGGGAACTGTTCCCCCCCCCTAGACTAGTATATAATACCGACTAAATACTATTGTTATTACTACTATTCTAGAATGACTTGATGCTGGACAGGAGGAACACGCGTAGGATCTCCTGTCCGTTCCCCTAATGTAGGAAGTGAAGTTGACCTTGACCTCTCCTCAGTCCCTTTGATGCTAAGAACCCGTTCCTGGCCACGGTCACCGTCAACCGCAGACTGCACAAAGGCGGCGGGCGTCACCTGATGCACCTGGAGGTCGACATCACCGGCTCCAAGATCAGGTGAGCTGGCGGAGCGAGGGGGGGGGGGGCTCCGGGACACGGGACCGCGGCTCAACGTGTCAACTCTTCCAGGTACGAGTCCGGGGACCACGTGGCCGTCTTCCCCTGCAACGACGCGGCGCTGGTGAGCCGGCTGGGCGACGTCCTGGGAGTGGACCTTGACGCCGTTATCTCCCTTAACAACCTCGACGGTACGGCGGCGAGCGGCGCTCCCCAACCTTCCCTTGATGCGTTGAAGGTCGCGCGTTGCGTAACACACGAGGTCGACTCGCTAGTCAGAGTAACTTGCTGGCGCGTCCTGATGTTCCTGAACACAACACTGAGGCGATGAGCTCATCGCTCCCCTTCAGCCGCTGTGCTGTGACCTTTAACCCGACCTGTTCTCAACACGCAGCCATCACCGTGTGACCAAACCCACGGAACGCTGTTCATCTGAAGAGCACGCTCGTCTCTTTATACTAAGGGGCCACTACAAAGAGAAAAGAGAAATAAACGAGTAAAGAACCACAAAAACAAACCAAACGCATCATTAGTCCAAGTTATTTTATTAAATTTCTCATGTCAAATGATTTAAGATCTTAAAAAAAGATTAATAACCATTTCCCCCAAACTATTATAATTTGTAAATAAATGTGTGATGTTCACACCGGTGATGATGACGCAACAATGTATCAAATGAATGACACATTGTTTAAGCAAAGACAATTAAAACATGTGGAGGTGTTGCCCTCACACACACACACACACACACGCCCCTCTGACCTCTGACCTCTGCTGTTGCTGTCATATTCATATGTTGTAGACATTTTAAAGCTTTAATTAAACACTGCTGTTGATCCCTCCCCAGAGGAGTCCAACAAGAAGCACCCGTTCCCGTGCCCCACCACGTACCGCACGGCGCTGACCCACTACCTGGACATCACCAACCCGCCCCGCACCAACGTCCTCTACGAGCTGGCCCAGTACGCCTCGGAGCCCAAGGACCAGGAGAACATGCGCAAGATGGCCTCCTCCTCCCCCGAGGGCAAGGTCAGGGTCACGCCCAGCACGCCGTGTGGATGAACCTGTTCACTGGTCACGATGTGATGAACCTGTTCACAGGTCACCATGGTGATGAACCTGTTCATTGGTCATGTGGATGAACCTGTTCATTGGTCATGTGGATGAACCTGTTCATTGGTCATGTGGATGAACCTGTTCATTAGTCACCATGAGGATGAACCTGTTCATTGGTCATGAGGATGAACCTGTTCATTGGTCATGTGGATGAACCTGTTCATTGGTCAAGTGGATGAACCTGTTCATTGGTCATGAGGATGAACCTGTTCATTGGTCAAGTGGATGAACCTGTTCATTGGTCATGAGGATGAACCTGTTCATTGGTCAAGTGGATGAACCTGTTCATTAGTCACCATGAGGATGAACCTGTTCATTGGTCATGAGGATGAACCTGTTCATTGGTCAAGTGGATGAACCTGTTCATTGGTCATGTGGATGAACCTGTTCATTGGTCAAGTGGATGAACCTGTTCATTGGTCATGAGGATGAACCTGTTCATTGGTCATGAGGATGAACCTGTTCATTGGTCATGAGGATGAACCTGCTCATCGGTCTCCATGGTGATGGCGCTCCCCTCCTCCCCTCAGGCGCTCTACCAGAGCTGGGTTCTGGGCTCCAATAGGAACATCCTGGCCGTGCTGGAGGACACGCCCTCTCTGAGGCCCCCTGTTGACCACCTGTGTGAACTGCTGCCTCGGCTGCAGGCGCGCTACTACTCCATCGCCTCCTCCTCCAAGGTGACCCCCGTCTCCTGCTCCCTTTCCCCTCGCGGCAGCCGTCGGTAACGTAGCCTCCTCCTGCAGGTTCACCCCAACAGCATCCACATCTGCGCCGTGGTGGTGGAGTACGAGACGCCCACCGGCCGCACCAACAAGGGCGTGGCCACCAACTGGCTGAAGAACAAGCCGGTGGCGGCCGGCGGCGCCAAGGCCACCGTGCCCATGTACATCCGCAAGTCTCAGTTCCGCCTCCCCTTCAAGGCCACCAACCCCGTGATCATGATCGGCCCCGGGACGGGCATCGCCCCCTTCATGGGCTTCATCCAGGAGAGGGCCTGGCTCAAAGAGCAAGGTGGGTGGGACACCTGTCCACGCCTCTGTGTGTGTGTGTGTGTGTGTGTTCTTGAAGTTCTATGCCGGTGGGGACCTCGACCTGACTGCACACAGACCCATGGGGACTCGTCAAAATGAGGTCATAGTAATCGTTGCTGGTGTGAAAATCACACATTTTAATCAATTATTTACATAATATAACAGTTTTGGGGAAATGGTTATTAAACATTTCTTTTAATTTCTTGATGTATTTGACATAAAAACAACTTTTTAAAAATCTACTACATGAATGAATTCATGAAAATGAGAGTTACTTATTCATTTATGTCCTCAAATAATGTGTACAAGCATTTAAGATTACAGATGCATGCGTACTTATTCACTGTGATTCAGTTTACTGTGTGTGTGTGTGTGTGTGTGTGTGTGTGTGTGTGGACCCCCTCCCCCCTGTGTGTAGGGAAGGAGGTGGGAGAGACGGTGATGTTCTTCGGCTGCAGACATAAGAACGAGGATTACCTCTACCAGGAGGAGCTGGAGGAAGCCGAGAAGAACGAAGTCCTGACGCAGCTCAACGTCGCCTTCTCCAGGGACCAGGAGCAGAAGGTACGCCGAGTCATGTGACCTGTTGACCTGCAGGTCACATGACCAACAACACGTTATTCTATGAACTGAACGCTGGTTGACTATAAATGATGTGTAGACCTCATCATACACTGGCATGGACCGTAACTGTGATATTTGAACGTTAAATATTGCTTTCATCGTGATAGAACATATTCTATAATATAGTATACATAATCCAGCATTCGTTAAATATTTTTAAATCTACCGTTCTGGTTCCAGACTCTCGTTCCACCTCCCTACACGTTGGTGACACGACATGATAATCTATCATCACCACGGTCACACTGTGTGTAATGTAGCTCGGTGTGAGTGGATGAACCCTTTGTTATTTATTGTGTGTGTGTAACGTTTCGCCGTGCGACGCACGTCTGAACGACGTTTCCTCCTTCCTGAATGCAGCTGTACGTGCAGCACCTCCTGAAGGAGAAGAAGGAGCACATCTGGAAGCTGATCCACTCGGACAACGCTCACATCTACGTCTGCGGGTAATTAAAGGAATTAACGTCAAATAAACTGAGCTTTCATATTACTGCGTCTATGTCGTCAAATTATACTGAATTGAGTAGTTTAATATAAAGGACTTAGGAATGTTCACTGGAGGTCAAACAAAGGCTCAAATATGGAAACACACATTCTCTCTGGCGCCTCCTAGTGGGACAGTGAGAATTCATTTGAGATATATTTTTATTTTTGTATATTATATATAAATATATACTTGTATATATATTTGTATATATTTTTTAAAATATTATTATATATATAAATATATTTCTATATATATTTTTTATATTTATATAAATATATATTTATATAAATGTATATTTATTTATAAATGTGTATGTATGTATGTATGTATATGTATGTGTGTGTATATATATATATATATATATATATATATATATATATATATATATATATATATATATATATATATATAATGTGTGTATGTAAGCAAGTAAAAAGTATATGTATGCAAGTAAAAAGTATATATAAATATAAAGTGACGCTAAAACCAAGTTCTGTTTGCTTCTTCAGGGACGCCAAGAACATGGCTCACGATGTGCAGGCGGCGCTGTACGACATCGGGGAGGAGCTGGGCGGCCTGACGCGCCCGCAGGCCGTCGACTACATCAAGAAGCTGATGACCAAGGGCCGCTACTCCCAGGACGTCTGGAGTTAGGGCTGAGGGGCTGAGGGGTGCGTTTCAATTTTCTACGGTTGTTCTTGTTCTGTCGGGACTGGAAAGTAAACAAACAAACAAACAAACAAACAAACAAACATTCGCGTGTGTCCGTCGCTCCGGCTCAGCAGAGCTGGAGCAGCAGAAGATCACGAGGCAGCGCGACCTCTGACCTCTCACCACTGCTCTGTGTGCAGCGAGGGCTCCGGGACGCACGGCGGAGACGCCGCCGCCTCGCAGACCCGCTTCTGGCGTGGAGACGCCGCTGCGGCCAATCGCCGCTCTGGATGCGCACCATGTGACCCCCCCCCCTCGTGAAGACACAGAACGCTCTTTCAGTTTGTAACTTTCATCTCGTTCATTAACGGTTTTAGACGTAACGCCGCAGGCAGCAGCGGGCTCCGGTGTCTCAGTGGAGTGTGTGTGTGCTGCTGCCGTGGCAACGCTGCTGACTTCATGTCTTATTTTAGAAAGCACTTCAAATACAGTCAATATTCTAGATAAATGTATGAATTGTAATGACTAGTATGCAATTATCTGTTGACAAGTGATTCTGCCTGTTATGCATAAGAGGAAAGCACCGTGATGCAGAGGGGAAGATCATAAACATGAGATTATAAACTTGGTATTTACCGCGATGGAAGGCCTTTTAAACATTGTCAAATGTTCATTTTAAACATTGTGCTTGAAACCGATCCGGCCCCCAGTCGTGGTTATATTCCCGTTTAATCGATATGCAGGAAGGAGGATGAGGGGGAACACCTGGACCGAGGACAACAGACTGTTTGTGTCTGTGTTTTTATTTTTATTTTGTCCACGTATGCACCGCGACGCGGAGAAGGGAGCCCGGCGCCGCTCCACGCCGGAGGTGCGGCGAGGATCCGCCTGTGCCTTTTACCGTCGCCTTATGTACCGAGTTAGACGTGAACCGGACGCTTCACCGGCTCGCTGTTTGTTGTTGTTCTTCCATTGTTACACGGTCACCTGTCATTCCTCTTCATTATGTAATCGTTTGACTTTATCAAAGCATGCATTTTGTAATTAATAAAAAAATAATAATTTGATTGCTCTGTGACTTTTTTTGGGGTTTCCATAAAGTTGAACTTCCCGTGTCTGTATGTAAGTGTAGACGGCTCCATCACATCGAGACTCCCCGCGTAGTCGTGGAGATTAGAGTTTATGTTCTGATCATGTTGTAATCCAGAGTTATTTAACTGAATCCTGACCGGCAGCTGGTTTCAAGGCTTGTGAAGGCCTAACATTGAATATGAGTTTAAGTTATCTGAACTAAATGTGTCAAAGGACTGCTATGATGAATACCACGTCACTTTAATGATTTATACGATCTATTAGTGGAAACTGTAGGCTAGGTCGGCAGTCGTTCACATGACTCGCTACCACAGAGTGGTTCTTCCATGAGGCCCGTTGGACTTCACAGGACAATGACTGGGTCCACAGACCGTTCATAGCAAGAAGAGCACAGGTGGAACCAATATGGCCAACCATGGACCTAGGAGCCAAAGTATGTTTGCACAATAATATATAATGCACTTTATAAAAATCAATATTAACAACGAAATGCTCCTTTAAGCTTGTTTGTGTATTTTATATAAGCGCTCTATAAGTTTGAGTTATTATAATTATAATGTGTCCCGTTATTCTCACGCGGACATGAACTCGTCTGTTTTGGACCTGCAGTTCTCGGCCGCGCCGTGTTGTATTCTAGCCTGTCACCAGTAGGTGGCGGTGTTGAGATTTAACTCTGAAGACGAGCCGTCTGCTGAGACGGGAAGAAGAAGCGGCCGCATAAGGGGAAGTGTCGCAGTGTGCAGCTCAATTCTGTGGCGCTGCGTCGATGTCAACCAGGGTTTTTAGCAACTAGTCACAAGAAACAGATTCCATTGTATTTTTTAACTAAATATACAACGTCACAGAATGGCCACTGGTAAGTCAACGAGCATTTTAAACATTTGTGTCGCTAGATAATGAAAAGTAAGTCGAATAGCATTGAAGCTAAATTTACCGACAACCGCGAGGCCAAATAAAAGGCTCCGTCTATGTCCTGGAGCTTGTCTCATCTTTCACGGCAGAACGACACGAGCGCCGCGGGGCGTAGAAGGAAACGCATTAGTTTCCCGCCAGTACTGAACTCTTTGTTATCACACGTTATTTACGTGTTTTGATCCCCTTACGGGCGGAAACATAAACACGATGTTACCTCCCGAGCAGGCCCCGCGAGGCCGGTTAGCTCGGGCTAGCGCTAGCTGGCGCTAGCTCGCGCTGGGTGTCTTTGTTTATGCCGCCGCTGTCGTTTCACTCCTCAACGAGCAGCATTTAGTCCCCGTGGGTCAACGGGCCTTTGAGGAGGTTTACTATGTCATAGTGTAACATATTCGTTTAAATTAAACTAGACATGGGGTGAAATACACTTATAAATATACGGCCGTTTTTCTGGTTCCAAGTGTTAGCCGGAGCCCGGGCCGCATTGACCGCCATTAGTTTAACTGGGTTATGGCGGCCCGTCGTGTTTAACGTCTCCGCCCCGGTGGCTCCAGCTCACCTTACAGGTGTACCCTCCACGTGACGTCAGTGACGTCCTCGTGGTGTCCGGCTGTAATCACGTGTTTGATCGTGAAGTTTACATGTTGTCTAACAGCGTTTCATGTTCCCTCAGATTCGGGCTACGGTGGCTCACAAAGGTAAAACGAGCTTTACATTAATTCCCGTGTTTAGTAACAATAGTGGAGAGAACAGTTTAACCTGTTATGGCCATAAAGGCCGAGACCGTGTTGAACTGACCTTTCTCCTCTCGTCCGTAGCTACGGGGCCTACGCCGGTCAGCAGGGTGCTGGACAGGTGAGTTCTCCCGAGGTGCCATGCCGCTGGCTGACAGGTGTTCGTAGGTGTTGTCTGACACTGTGACTGTTTAGGGCTATGGACCGGGCAACGGCAGCAGCGCCGCCTACGGGGCGCAGAGCTACAGCGGCTACGGCCAGCCGGGCGCCGCCACGCAAGGTACGCCCCGTGGTCAGCAGACGCACCTCACAGAACTGACAGGCTGGGTACACTGACACCTGTGTGGCTGGGTACACTGACGCCTGTGTGGCTGGGTACACTGACGCCTGTGTGGCTGGGTACACTGACGCCTGTGTGGCTGGGTACACTGACGCCTGTGTGGCTGGGTACACTGACACCTGTGTGGCTGGGTACACTGACACCTGTGTGGCTGGGTACACTGACACCTGTGTGGCTGGGTACACTCCCCCAGAGCGAGATCTCGGGGTCCGTCCGCTCACCGAGAACCTGGAGAGGTCATGGCGTTTTAAACTGGTCGTTTCCAGGCCTCAAAGTCAGGGAAAAACTTAAATCATGAACTTTTAGGATAAGTCCTCAACATGTTATAATCACATGTTCATTTACACAAGTTTGAAATTATTAATGTTTTTTAAAGAAAGTTGCTCAAAATATGAGCCGGCACACTCGATACGCAACATGCTCATGTTTATACCGAGAGTTCAGTTTGGTCCTGGCAATTTGGTTTAAAATCATGGCAAAGTCCTGGAAACCCATCAGTCCACCTGTGAGAGCCGCGTGTCGTACAGCTGATACCTGTGTGACCGGCTACTCTCAGCCAGGACGCCATCTGTATTGATCCACCTCTCGGTGAACTTACTGCCTCCAAAACCAAAAATGTTCTGAAGAAGTTGATCGTCGTATTGTAAGATGTGATGTTAGTTAATTGTTTCTGTTGCCGACAGAGGGCTACAGCCAGCCGCCGCCGCCCAGCTACGAGAACTACGGACAGCCGCCGTCTGGGTAAGACTCGGATCCCAGAACCACGTGGAGACGCCGTCTGCCTCTTGATGGCGAGCCGTAATCTACTGCTACTTCTTTTATCTACTTGATGCTGAATGTTGCTCCGTGTCTAAAGCCAGAGGCAGAAACGCAGCCAGTAAACCAGTAAACCAGTAAACAACGTGTCGTTACGTCTTAGTGACTGAAGTCGCTGCTCCTCTTTTATTTTACCGCCGCTTCGTGAGGAGCGATGCTCTCGTGATGCGTTTTAATATTCGGTGTCTCTGTTCCTCCTGTAATGTTTTTGCTGAAACTCCTTCAAGGTATGGAGACAAGTCGGCGATTTCTCAGGGTCAGCCGGGCGCCTACCCCCCCCCGGCGCCCGGAGGCGACGGCTACGGCCAGCCGAGCTCCTTCGGCGGCCCGGGGCCCCGCAGGGCCGGCGGCGCCGGGGGCGCCAGCTACGGGAGGTGGAGTGAAGGTACACCGCCTTCTAGATGATGTCCATTACACTCGTTTCCTCTGAGACGCGACTGAAGCGGGGGGTAACGGTGACCTCTGTGCTTCAGGCGAGGACGCCGGGCAGGGCGGGCGCTTCGGCCGCGACCAGGGGGATCGCTCTGAGGGAGGCGGCCTAGAGGCGAGGCATGGCGGCGCTGGCCGGCAGCTCGGACATGCGCGGAGGCTACGACCGCAGCGGAGGCTACGACCGCGGAGGAGGACCCCCTGGTATGGGGTAAGTTGCATAATGCCACTGCCCCAAGGTACCCTATACTCTGAACTACTCGTATCATCCGCCACAACCATCCCATCGGCTAAGAATCGGAAAAGTTATACTTTTTTTAAAAGCCAGATTCAAAGTTATCGTGGATAACGTTGGTGCGCCCCTCCCCCCCCCCCCCTCCCTCCCTCCCCCGGCCCGCCGCATCGTGCCTCAAGAGCCTGAACCTTCAGCTTCACCTGAAGGAGCCGCGTGGTTAGGCTCCGACCCTCTGAGACTCGATCGCACCGCCCAGAGGCTGAACACGCGCCTGTCACGCCGTAGTCTGGTGCAGTCCGCCGGGAGGCCGCGCTCGGTCCTCTGGCGTCTCGTTAAACTCCCCGTGTCGAGGGTCAGGCAGCCTTCGTCTAGTCGTCAGTTTAGCACAACGTCTTCCTCACGTCCAGAAGATCGTCTGACGGAACCTCTGAGGGCCTCGAGGACCGTTCTTACGCTCGGGGGCTGAACATGTATCCGTTGACGTTTCTCATGGCCGCCTCGTGCCGCCGCCCGCTGGCGGCTACTCGTCGCTCGGTTGCGCGTGCTAATCTCTATTGAGTCATAGCGTCACTTTTTTTTGTACATTTATTTTATTAGTTCACTTATCGCACAGAACACGTCGCCTTGGACTTCCACCTGCAGGTCACTGGCTCACGGGCTCTTAGAGGTGTGCATTTAACAATATTATATCGGAGTACTTTTGATAAGGTAAATTTAGGCTCAGCTAAAACGAATACTTCCCAGAGTTTTACTTTTGTATTTTTTTTTTGTGCCTTATCTTTTTTTATACATTTTTAAATCTGGAGCGAAACCGTTTCCAGAACCTGTCTGTTGCGCTCTGAAGACGGTGGTCGCCCCGCCTCCCGCCCTCGGGTTCATTCAAGTGTTGTGTTCATGACGTGGAGAACGTGTGTGTTGTGTTAACATGGCTCTACATTCTATACTACAGGTGTTCACACATTGAACTAAAACGTGGACCTCATAAACACTCAGTGGAAGATTGCTTACTAGTTGACATTGGCATAGTGTGGTTTGTATATAAAACGTAGATTTACCTGTAACTGGCGTACCGGCTCTCGGCAGCAATCTGGTCAAGTAAAACGCTCCAAATTCAGTGATCCAGCCCGTCAACCTACCTGGCTGTTCAATCGGAGCTGGTCGCCTGTTAATTGATCTCCTAATTGACTAACGCCTTCCTGGTGTGAGACGTTTCCACCGTGGCGGGAGTGCATACTGATGGGGCTGTAGGAGCTTTGAGCTCTCAGGTGGGACACAGGAAATATCCATCATATCTCCAATTTTTCCTCTGCAGTGGTGGTGACCGTGGTGGCTACAAAAATTACGGTGGTAAGTGACGAGCATCAGAACTGTGTCGGTGGGGGAGGAGAGAACTTAAGGGGGGGGGGGGGGGGGGGGTATAAAACAGACTCGGCGACTGTCCGGATCCCAGCGGGACCGTTTCTCTTAAAGACGTGAGCTAGACGGAGCCGAGCCGTAAGATAGCGCTATGTTGCATGAAGACCATGATAGTCAACGCCCAGGTGTTCCGGGACGAAGAGGGGAGACTTTCTAAGACCGGAGACGTTTGGCTGTTTTCTTTTCTGGTGTTAGCCCAGAGAAACCAGAACCATTCTGTTCTTTTTGCACGGTGTTGGTATGTGACGGGAGGAAAGCGCCGCCAGAGCCGTACACACGGACTTTGTTAAACTGTTATCTCCTCGCTGTGCTAGGGACGCGTTGTTAGCCTTGTGTGTGGCGCTGCAGGTCCAACGCTGAGCTCACCGCTGCTCCCTGTCTCTGTTTTACAGGCGCCCGAGACTTCGACTCACGGGACGAACAGGGTGAGACCATTGTGTACATTACGGGGGGGGGCTGTCGATGGAGGAGTCCGATATCAGGGCGCAGCGCACGGGGAGGGTCGTAGGTCACGGACGACCTGGAGTTTAAAATGTTTATTTCCAGTCGTGGAAAAGTCATATAAATGAGTTTTTAATAATTAATATGCTTTTAAAAGAAAGACGCTGATTTTTTTTTTTTTTTTTTTTTTTTTTTTTTTTTTTCGCACTGCAAGTGAATGCACCGTAGTCTTATTTAATTATTTTAATAATCTTTATATTCTCTGTTTAAATACTAAATGTTTATATTCTTAGTTTTAATTCTAAATGTTTATATTCTCTTAGTTTTAATTCTAAATGTTTATATTCTCTTAGTTTTAATTCTAAATGTTTATATTCTTAGTTTTAATACTAAATGTTTATATTCTTAGTTTTAATACTAAATGTTTATATTCTTAGTTTTAATACTAAATGTTTATATTCTTAGTTTTAATACTAAATGTTTATATTCTTAGTTTTAATACTAAATGTTTATATTCTCTTAGTTTTAATTCTAAATGTTTATATTCTTAGTTTTTATACTAAATGTTTTTGTACAGATTTCACGATGTTTTCCAATCATAAAATAGTTCTGTAAATCCTCTTGTAGCTCGTATGATTATAATCTTTTGTTCTCTCTCTCCGTCTCTCTCTCTCCCTCCGTCTCTCTCTCCGTCTCTCTCTCTCCGTCTCTCTCTCTCCCTCCGTCTCTCTCTCCGTCTCTCTCTCTCCCTCCGTCTCTCCCTCCGTCTCTCTCTCCGTCTCTCTCTCTCCCTCCGTCTCTCTCTCCGTCTCTCTCTCAGGTGGCGATCAGGACAACTCTGACAACAACACCATCTTTGTTCAGGGTCTGGCGGACGAGGCCACGGTTCAGGAGATCGGAGATTACTTCAAGCAGATCGGTATCATCAAGGTGAGTCTCTGGTCTCTAGTCTCTAGTCTCTGTTCTCTAGTCTCTGGTCTCTAGTCTCTAGTCTCTAGTCTCTAGTCTCTAGTCCTCTAGTCTCTAGTTCTCTAGTTCTCTAGTCTCTAGTCTCTAGTCTCTAGTCTCTAGTCTCTAGTCTCTGTTCTCTAGTCTCTAGTCTCTAGTCTCTAGTCTCTAGTCTCTAGTCCTCTAGTCCTCAGTCTCTAGTCTCTAGTTCTCTAGTTCTCTAGTCTCTAGTCTCTAGTCTCTAGTCTCTAGTCTCTAGTCTCTAGTCCTCTAGTCTCTAGTTCTCTAGTCTCTAGTCTCTAGTCTCTAGTCCTCTGGTCTCTAGTTCTCTAGTCTCTAGTCTCTAGTCTCTAGTCTCTAGTCTCTAGTCTCTAGTCTCTAGTCTCTAGTCCTCTAGTCTCTAGTTCTCTAGTCTCTAGTCTCTAGTCTCTAGTCCTCTGGTCTCTAGTTCTCTAGTCTCTAGTCTCTAGTCTCTAGTTCTCTAGTTCTCTAGTTCTCTGGTCTCTAGTCCTCTAGTCTCTAGTCTCTGTTCTCCCCGAGGAGACGGTGGAGCTCTGAAGCTGAACGTTGAACATATTTAAACTTTACGCGTGAGGCGCTCCTCACTCGGCCAAGAGCCAATCGGCTCGGGAGGCGGGCCCTCCTCCCCGTTCCCGAGGAGCGGCTCGTGGAGGAGGTGTTTAATGACGGCATCTCGTTGTAACTTCTTTACTTCTCCTCCCTTTAGATGAACAAGAAGACCGGGCTGCTGATGATCAACATCTACTCCGACAAGGCCACCGGGCAGCCCAAGGGCGAGTGCACCGTGTCCTTCGACGACCCGCCCTCCGCCAAGGCCGCCATCGACTGGTTTGACGGTGAGGCCTGTGGCTCGCCGCAGCGTCGTAGCGTCGTAGCGTTAGCGCCCCGCTAACCGAGCTGTGTTCTCCTCTCAGGCAAAGAGTTCAAAGGCAAACCCATCAAAGTGTCATTCGCCACCCGCAGAGCTGAGTTCACACAGAGAGGCGGAGCAAGTGGAGGAGGCGCGCGAGGAGGAGGCCGAGGAGGTGGGTGTTCCTCCTGCTGCTCCTGAGCTTCTCGCCTGAAGCTTCTGGCTTCTGACGGACTGTCCTCAGGTTTCAGAGGCCGTGGTGGCGGAGGAGGAGGACCGAGCTTCGACATCAAGGGAGGCGACTGGCCGTGCCCCAACAGGTGAGCTGCTCCCCTTCGGGCGCTCGTCTCCACGGCGACGCGCTCGTCTCCACGGCGACGCGCTCGTCTCCACGGCGACGCACTCGTCTTCACGGCTCTGGTTTTCTCTCCTCAGCTCCTGTGGAAACATGAATTTTGCACGGCGGCAAGAGTGTAACAAGTGTGGCACCCCCAAGCCCGGAGACGCCGGAGGAGGTGAGCTCCTCCGTCTGCAGCTCGCCACGAGGCCTCAAGGCTTCAGACCTGAAGACGACCCCCCCCTCCCCCCTCCCCTCTCTGGCTGACCGCTTGTTGCGACTCTGCAGATCGTGGAGGGCGAGGAGGTTACGGAGGCGACCGAGGCGGCGGCTTCAGAGGTCGTGGAGGAGGTTTCCGTGGAGGAGACCGTGGAGGTTACGGAGGAGGAGGAGGATTCGGAGGAGGCGGCGGCTACAAAATGGGAGGACGGTTTGTGAAGTCCTTCCTTTGAGGTTCACTGTGTCTGCTGTCGTTCATTGAGGCGCGCCTGTGAGCCGGGGCTCTGTACATGTCATTTAGCACAAACTCGGAACGAGAATCACGACTAACTTTTTCTTCAAGAAAGACAAACTCCCAAAAACACGAGTAGTAGCATAAAAGTGCTAATCTGTCTTTGTTGATGTAGTCTCACTCCGCGGCCACCAGGGGGCGCCAGAGGTCAGTCAATACTGGCTCACTGGTTCGGTTAGAGGTGGCGATCCACTGACTACATCATGAACATGACCGTGTTCCAGCATCTTATCTGTTGATGGAACTTTGTGTTTTAATGAATGACGTCGTCATCGACTCATTAAAATCTAATTATTTTATTGCCGTTGAAAGTTATCTCGCCGTATTCCTGCTGCGTCCGTCACTGTTTACGTCCTGACGAAGGGGCAAGCTCGTCTTCATCGCCGCCATGTTTTTCCTCCTCAGAGGCGACCGCAGAGACGACAGGAGAGAACGGCCATACTAGTGTTGAGCAGACGGACGCCGCCCCGCGCTCGCCATGACGGAGCAGGAGGAGGAGCAGGAGGAGGAGCAGGAGGAGGAGCAGGAGGAGGAAGTTTGGGAGATTGGAGGGGGGGGGTCAATCTGCCTGTCTGCTGTGGCCAGTGCATCCCAACTGTGCTGCTCATGGGGGGGGGGGGGGGGGGGGGGGGCTGTGTGGGACTGATGGTCAAATGTTGTTTTTTTTGGTTTCCTCCGCTTTTTGTTTTATTTTCTTTGTACATCTTTTTAATTTCCTCCGATTCTCGTTGCAGATGTTGTTGTCGGGTAGACTTCGTGTCTTTTGTTTTTGTATGAACGGATTTCATGTTTTACTTGGGTTCTCTTTTTTCTCCCCAAAATGATATTAAAAGACTGATCTTTGCCCTGAGGCGTGTGAGTTCATACAGAGATGATGTCATCATTAGAGCAGGGCAATAAAACCACCTGAGAGGCACGTGGAGGAGGAGGTGCTGGGGGCGGGGCCAAGATACTCACTTTACGAGATGAGGGGGAGGGGTCATGCTACGTCACTAAAGGGATGACAAGTGAGGGGGAGGGGTCATGCTACGTCACTAAAGGAGATGACAAGTGAGGGGGCGGGGCCGCGCTACGTCACTAGTTACGGAGATGACAAGAGTGGCGGGTCCACTTCACTCAGTTATGGAGATAACAAGCGAGCCGTGCCGTCCGGGGGGGCGGGGCCACATGTCACTCGTAGTTATAGAGATGACAAGCGCCCCGTGCAGGGGGCGGGGTCACTTGCCGTGATGGAGGAGTCAGGGGGGCGGGGCCCCGCTACGTCACTCCCCGCGGTGATGGAGGAGTCGGGGGGGCGGGGCCCCGCTACGTCACTCCCCGCGGTGATGGAGGAGTCGGGGGGGCGGGGCCCCGCTACGTCACTCCCCGCGGTGATGGAGGAGTCGGGGGGGCGGGGCCCCGCTACGTCACTCCCCGCGGTGATGGAGGAGTCGGGGGGGCGGGGCCCCGCTACGTCACTCCCCGCGGTGATGGAGGAGTCGGGGGGGCGGGGCCCCGCTACGTCACTCCCCGCGGTGATGGAGGAGTCGGGGGGGCGGGGCCCCGCTACGTCACTCCCCGCGGTGATGGAGGAATTGGGCGAGCCGCAGCTCGCGCTCAGTCGGCGGCTGACAGCAGGAGATCCACGTGAGGAGCAGCGGCGCGTCGGAGCCGCGGACCCCCGGACCATCAGGACCATCAGGACCATCAGGACCATGAGGGTCTGGATCCTGGTCCTGACCCTCTTCAGCGCCTCTTCGGCGGCCCCCCCGCTGGCCTCGGACCCTGAGGTACTCCTCCTCCTCCTCCTCCTCCTCCTCTTAAAGATCACGTTCAGCCTTAGTTTGTTGTTGGACCTTAAAGACTTCATGTCTCTCTATTAAATAACTTTATCAACTTTAACTAAACTTTTCAGGGCTGATTTATTTAATAATAATGTGCTCCATATTATTATAATAATATAGTTAATGTTCTGCATGTTTTATTATAATAATAATAAAATGAATGTAGTGCATGTTTTATAATAATAATAATAATATAGTTAATGTGCTGCATGTTTTATTTTAATAATATAGTTAATGTGCTGCATGTTTTATTTTAATAATATAGTTAATGTGCTGCATGTTTTATTTTAATAATATAGTTAATGTGCATGTGGTGAAACTAAAGAATCAGCCGGTGCAGCTCTTTTTTTCCATCTGACTCCTCGTGGAGCTGCTCTGATCTCAGGACCTTCAGGTCTCCTCCTGGTAGCTCCTGATGTTTCTCCTCCTGGTAGCTCCTGATGTTTCTCCTCCTGGTGGCTCCTGATGTTTCTCCTCCTGGTGGCTTGATGATGATGTTTCTCCTCCTGGTGGCTCCTGATGCTCCTCCTCCTCTGTGAACAGCCTTCTGCGTGTTGCATGTCTCAGGGCGTCACATTCCTGCTGCTCCTCCCTGAGATCAGCTGCCCCAACACGAAGCCTCGCGACTCGCCCGCTGCTCGAGACGTGTGCGCTTCTTTTCCTGTTTCACAGCTCGGCTGCGACGCGTCGGCCGTAATGACGGAGGCCTCCGGGCCTCGGGGGCGGGGCCTCCGGGCCTCGGGGGCGGGGCCTCCGGGCATCGGGGGCGGGGCCTCCTGCTGACGGGTGGTCCACGAGAGAGGAACACTCCACTTATCTTCCCTGTTTTATGAGAGTTTATTTCCTCCTGAAGGCACCAGCTGCTCTCACGAGAGGAGCGTGGCGCTGGAGGTCATCAGAGGTCACGGGACGAAATGATATGAGAAAAGGATTTATTTGGGGAACTTTTATTTAACTCACTTTTTAAAAATGTACCTTTCAACAACACAATATATGTATTTTCATAAAGTCACTTTATTTGTCTTTACTTATTTCACACATCAAATGAGGCTCATTCCAATAAAAAATAAATCCAAAGTAAAAAGAGGGGAAATAAAGATAATAATGAATATATTGCATACAAAATTATGAAATACAAATAATATAAATAAAAAATAATTAAAAAGAATGAATACGAACATTATAATAATGTGTAGCTAGAGGGTTGTTGGGCTATAAATGCTTTTCAGAGAATTTTATGATTTTGATGTTTTCAGTTTCTCATCAACTGTTGCAGGTTTTTCTTGAGAAGTTCGGATACCTCCACCAGGACCACCAAGACCATCAGGACCACCAGGACCATCAGGACCACCAGGACCATCAGGACCATCAAGACCACCAGGACCACCAGGACCACCAAGACCACCAGGACCACCAGGACCACCAAGACCACCAAGACCATCAGGACCACCAGGACCATCAGGACCACCAAGACCACCAGGACCACCGGGACCACCAGGACCATCAGGACCACCGGGACCACCAGGACCACCAAGACCACCAGGACCACCAAGACCACCAAGACCACCAGGACCATCAGGACCACCAGGACCATCAGGACCACCAAGACCACCAGGACCACCAGGACCATCAGGACCACCAGGACCACCAGGACCATCAGGACCATCAGGACCACCAAGACCACCAGGACCACCAAGACCACCAGGACCACCAGGACCACCAGGACCACCTGGACCACCAGGACCACCAGGACCACCTGGACCACCAGGACCACCTGGACCACCAGGACCACCAGGACCACGGTGCTGCTGAGATGCAGGCCGCCATCTGGTAGGCGGGGCGGATATTCAGGTTTTTCTGCTCAGGAACACGAGAGAGAATGAAAAGTGACGGGGGGGGGGGGGGGTAAACCCAGTAGACCCAGTAGACCCCGGACCACCTGAACCACCTGAACCAGACAGGAATGCAGAAGCTCAACACAACGTCATTTAAAGACGTTTATGAATCTTCACGGTTAGAATCGAGTTCATGAACTGAAGCATCATTTAAATCTGAAGAGTCCACGGGACATCAAATAAATAACATGTCGTTATACCTGTTACACACACACACATGTATGTATATGTATATATTTATATGTATGTATATATATTTATATATATGTATTTATATTTATATATGTATATATATGTATTTATATACATATGTATATATATGTATTTATATATATATACATATGTATATATATGTATATATATGTGTATATATATTATATGTATATATATGTATAAATGTGTATATATATATGTATATATATATGTATATATATGTGTATATATATTTATATGTTTATATATATATGTATATATATTTATATATATGTGTATATATATGTATGTATATATATGTATATATATGTGTATATATATTTATATGTTTATATATATATATATATATATATATATATATATATATATATATTCAGTACACACACACCACGTTGTTAGATGAATCGTTCCGTTTGTTTCGGGTCTTTTTATTTCTTGTTTTTTCCCTTCATCTTTTACAGTGTTGATCTTTTCTCTCTGTTGACGTGTTTGTTGTTGTCGATAAAGTTTTGATTGACCCCCCCCCCCCAGTGGGTTCCAGTGGCTCGCCCGGCTGCCGGTCACCGGCCGGCTGGACAGCGCCACCTTGAGGCAGATGGCGGCGCCGCGCTGCGGCGTGTCGGACGAGGAGGTCTGGACCCGGAGGGGGAGGAGCTTTAGGAGGCCACGCCCCCGCAGGAGGCGCTCCGCCAGCCAAGGTAGGAACAGGGGGGTCCAGGAGGGTCCAAGAGGGTCCAGGGGGGTCCAGGAGGGTCCAGGGGGGTCCAAGAGGGTCCAGGGGGGTCCAGGAGTGTCCAGGAGGGTCCAGGAGGTCTTTGTCTTGGACTCTTCCTGCTCTCTGCTTTGATGTTCTTCCTAAACTTTAGCGGCCGTC
>CM070099.1:23926916-23959416 GCA_036178185.1 Liparis tanakae | reverse complement strand
TAAACACAGCGCTGTAATAACAACGTCAGGAACTCAACAGCAGATATTATTAAAAATCCTGCGGAGAACAAAACAATCATCCCCGAGCAGCCGGTCTGATGTGGCGTTCAGGAGCCTCATCCTCCTCGGGGCATTCAGGTGCTTGTGTTCGGACTGGCAGGCTTTGTCTTTGTCTTTGTCTTTGTTGTTGTTGTTGTTGTTGTTGTGTATTTTATTCAGTCAATCATTGCAATACAAGACAATATCATTCTGTGTAATATAAAAACAGACTGAAAAGGTAAAGGTTATATATTCCTATCCTAAGTTATTATAATCAAATAAATCAGATAATTAATATAAAATAAAGAAAAATAATCAAGAAAAACAATATTATATTATTTTTCTTTATTTTACATACATTTTCTGATTTATTTGATTATAATAATTTAGGATAGGAATATACAAGAATGTTTTGCTATATATATATATATATAAAAATGTGTGTATACATATATATGTATATAATATATATATACATATATATGTATGTATATATTATTTTGACTCGTGTCTTCGACCTTTGACCTTTGACCTCAGGCCACTTTTCTTCATAACAAACCCTCTCCCACCACGTTGGCGCTGCATTGGGACGGTTGTTGTGAAGTGGGAGGAGTCTGAGCTCCTCGTCTTCCTCTCTCGTCTTCCTCCTCCAGTGGAGAAGTGGTACCGGCGCCAGCTGACCTTCCAGGTGGTGAACGGGCCTCGCCACCTGCCGCTGGGCGCCGTGCGGCGGGCGGTGCGCGCCGCCTTCCAGCTGTGGAGCGACGCATCGGGCCTGCAGTTCCAGGAGGTCCCTGAAGGCACCGCGGACATCCGGCTGGCCTTCTACGAGGGAGACCACCACGACGGGGCGGGCAACGCCTTCGACGGGCCAGGTCAGGACGGACCGAGACCCCCAAGGACCCGAGACCCCAAGGACCCGAGACCCCAAGGACCCGAGACCCCAAGGACCCGAGACCCCAAGGACCCGAGACCCCAAGGACCCGAGACCCCCAAGGACCCGAGACCCCAAGGACCCGAGACCCCAAGGACCCGAGACCCCAAGGACCCGAGACCCCCAAGGACCCGAGACCCCCAAGGACCCGAGACCCCAAGGACCCGAGACCCCAAGGACCCGAGACCCCCAAGGACCCCGAGACCCCCAAGGACCCGAGACCCCCAAGGACCCGAGACCCCAAGGACCCGAGACCCCAAGGACCCCGAGACCCCCAAGGACCCCCAAGGACCCGAGACCCCCAAGGACCCGAGACCCCAAGGACCCGAGACCCCAAGGACCCCGGAGACCCCGGACCCCTGAGACCCAAGGACCCGAGACCCCCAAGGACCCGAGACCCCAAAGACCCCGAGACCCCAAGGACCCGAGACCCCCAAGGACCCGAGACCCCAAGGACCCGAGACCCCCAAGGACCCCAGACCACAAGGACCCGAGACCCCCAAGGACCCCGAGACCCCCAAGGACCCCGAGACCCCAAGGACCCGAGACCCCCAAGGACCCGAGACCCCAAGGACCCCGAGACCCCCAAGCACCCCCAAGGACCCGAGACCCCAAGGACCCCGAGACCCCCAAGGACCCGAGACCCCCAAGGACCCCGAGACCCCCAAGGACCCGAGACCCCCAAGGACCCCCAAGGACCCGAGACCCCAAGGACCCCGAGACCCCCAAGGACACCGAGACCCCCGAGACCCCCTCAAGACATTATTCTGTGTGTCTGCTTCCTGCATTAATCTCCTCCTGACCTCTCAGTGACCTCCTAACTGTCCCCTCTCCTCCTCCTCCTCCTCCTCCTCCTCCTCCTCCCCCCCTCCTCCTCCTCCTCCAGGAGGAACTCTGGCCCACGCCTTCCTGCCCCGCCGTGGTGAAGCCCACTTCGACCTGTCGGAGCGCTGGACGCTGGACGGCCACAAAGGTCACGACCTCTTCGTGGTGGCGGCCCACGAGGTCGGCCACACGCTGGGCCTGCAGCACTCGCCCGTCCGCCACGCCCTCATGTCGCCCTACTACCGGAGAGGAGGAGGAGGAGGAGGAGGAGGAGGAGGCCGGGCGCTCAGCTGGGACGACGTCATCGCCGTGCAGCAGCTCTACGGTGAGGACTAACACCTGGATCAGCATTAGAGGAGGAGGAGGAGGAGGAGGAGGAGGAGGAGGAGGAGGAGGAGGAGGAAGAGGAGGAGGAGGAGGAGGAGGAAGAAAAGGGGGGGGGGTCGGTGAGAAGGAGAGCTTATGGAGTCACTTAGTTGTGTACTTGGTAAATATTGTGAAACTCCTCGAATGAAAGGTCACACACACATACCTGTGTGTGTAGCAGTGTGTGTGTGTGTAGCAGTGTGTGTGTGTAGCAGTGTGTGTGTGTGTGTGTAACAGTGTGTGTGTGTATGTGTAGCAGTGTGTGTTTGTGTGTAGCAGTGTGTGTAGCAGTGTGTGTGTGTAGCAGTGTGTGTGTGTGTGTGTGTGTGTAGCAGTGTGTGTGTGTGTGTAGAGCAGTGTGTGTGTGTAGCAGTGTGTGTGTGTGTGTGTGTGTGACCTCGTGTTGCTCCTGGCATGTGAGGCATGTTTCCACTCGTGCAGCGTTCTCCTCCCTGAGAAGACATTGTGTCTTTAGAGCTCCTGACCTCCTCCTCTCCTTCTCCTCCTCCCCCACCCTGACGTGAGGTGTGTGTGTGTGTGTGTGTGTGTGTGTTGGTTTCTCGATCCTTTACTTGACTCTACATCAGGGTCAACACGGTGGCACCAGGTGAGTCGCCCCACGGCGTGTTCTAGAAATACTCGACATTGAGCTCCGTCAAAAAACAAAGAAAAGGCCCTAACCCCCGGGCACTAGGACCTGGGGGAGGCTGCTGCTCTGAGCGTCTCAGAGAGCCAGGAGGACAGCCAATGAGCTGAGCTGAAAGTCAACATGCATCAGGTGACCTGAACACCAGGTAGTGACAGAGTCAGTTGTTAGTGAGGGTCATGTTGTTCTCCATTGAAGGTCAATTAGAACCTGAACTAGTTCCTCTTCATCTCAGTGAGTCAGAGAGCAGAAGGTCATCGTCATGGTGATGACCTCTCCCTCTGACTCTGACAGGTGTCTCAATGGAGGCGGAGCTAAAGCTCCTCTGCTCATTAACATGAGGCTGAACCCTGACAGTGGAGAGGACCTGTTCTCACATCTTTAGTTTCACTACGCGTCTTCATCTGTTCTCCATCAGAATGTTCCAGAACCATCAAAGCTCCGTCGTTATAAAAGCTTCAGGCTTCATCAAACCACGAGACGTCGTGTGGCGGCTCGTTATTAAAAGTGATTCAGGCAAATTAGTTTTTAGGAAGTTTATATAAAACAAGTCGCCCTTCAGATGACGTAGTCCCCTTGAAGTAGCCTCGTCTCAGAGGGTGGTGACCCCTGATGTACCTGTTAGCTTCCCCGTGTGTCCTCAGGCGATCGCCCTGTTAGCCTAGCTGTTAGCCTAGCTGTTAGCCTAGCTGTTACTTCCCGTGTGTCCTCAGGTAAGCCCTCAGGTGAGCGCCCCGTGACGTCACCGCTGCTGCACGCCGCTCTGCAGGAGGTCACGGAGCTGCATGACGTCACCGGGCGGCCGCGCTACTGCCGCGGCTTGTTCGACGCCGTCACCTCCGGTGAGCCACACCGTGTGTGTGTGTGTGTGTCTACATCAGTTGTTGTTGTCGTCGTCGTCGTCATGTCCTCGTGCCTCCAGACCTGAACGGCACGGTGCTGGTGTTCCGCGGCCCGGTGTTCTGGAGCGTGTCGGCCGGTGTGGCGAGCGGCCCGGTGCCGCTGCGCCGCCGCTGGGCCGGGCTGCCCGCCGCCGTGGAGGCCGCCGCCTTCTCCCCGCCGGACAACAAGTGGTACTTCTTCAGAGGTGAGCAGCTTCCCCTCAGAGCTGAAGGGGACAACTTCCTATATATATGTATACATATATATATTATACATATGTATATATAATATGCATTATGTGTATTATATATGTATAATATATATATATAACATAAAATATTCATATTTATAATATAAATATATATTATACATATATATGTATATATATATACATATATAATATACATTATGTGTATTATATATGTATAATATATATAACATAAAATATTCATATTTATAATATAAATATATATTATACATATATATGTATATATATATACATATATAATATACATTATGTGTATTATATATGTATAATATATATATAACAAAAAATATTCATATTTATAATATAAACATATATTATACATATATATGTATATATATATACATATATATATAATATACATTATGTGTATTATATATTTATAATATAAATAACATAAAATATTCATATATATTAGATATATGTATATAAATATATAAGTACAACAGATATACAACAGTATTTCTTAGTATTTCTTTCCCTATACACCTGGTGTCTCCAGGGCGGCGGATGTGGCGCTACTCGGGCGGCGCTCTGGACCCGGGCTTCCCCCGGCGGAGCGGTGCTGGTCTGCCCCGCCACCCGGACTGCGTGTTCTACTACGCCCCGCTGGGCCACCTGGTGCTGCTCAAGGGCCCACGCTACTCGGTGCTCAACCTGCACACGCTGCTGCAGGAGCCCTACTACCCGCGCCGGCTGGCCGACTGGAGCGGCGTGCCCCAGGGCACCAACGGGGCGCTGACCCGGCCCGACGGCCGCCTCTACCTGTTCAGGGAGCAGCGCTTCTGGAGGTTTGACCCGGTCAAGGTGCGGGTCACCAGGGAGGGCCAGTGGGCCTCCGACCTGAGCTGGACTGGGTGTAGCGCCGCGCCGCAGAGCAACAGCATCCTTTGACCAGCAGAGGGCGCCGGACCGACGACTTAAAGACCCCAGTCCCCCCACAGCCGGCCCAACGGCACCACCTCAGACCCGACAGGTGCGTCTTCTCACTGGCTGTTCCCACGTGGAGTCGGATGAAGAACTCTGGAGGGACCGGCCCAGAGCCTCCTGGTGGTCTCCACCAACAGACCCAGAGCCTCCTGGTGGTCTCCACCAACAGACCCAGAGCCTCCTGGTGGTCTCCACCAACAGACCCAGAGCCTCCTGGTGGTCTCCACCAACAGACCCAGAGCCTCCTGGTGGTCTCCACCAACAGACCCAGAGTCTCCTGGTGGTCTCCACCAACGGGCCCTGGAGTGACCGGCCCCCAGAGCCCACCTCAGGGGGCTTGTGTGTCCCTGGCCAGACCCTCAACAGCTGCAGGTCCAGAGAGGAGCAGTGAGTGTTCTGACCGGGTCAGAGTCCAGCGGGACGGGGACCTGTCCGTACTTGGGACATATATCCCAGAATGCATTGCACAGCAGTAACGGAGCACAATGCCGGAGAAGAGACGCAAACAACTGAGAGTTGACAGTTTCTAAATACCGTTGAGTCACAGAATGTTTTAGGATTTATTTCAGGTGAGAAGTTTTTGTTCTGAGGTTGTTTGTTACAGTTAAGATTAAACAATCTGGAGACCTCAGCTCATCTATGTATTAATATATGTACACAAGACAAATAAAGTTTTAATCTAATGGAAAATCAGAGGTTTTCTGTTTGGTTTGAGTGTAAAAATACTTTACAGGTAAGAGCCGAGAACAGCTGCTGTGATGATGTCATCGGGTCAGCTGCTGTGATGTCATCAAGTCCGCTGCTGTGATGTCATCAAGTCAGCTGCCGTGATGTCATCAGGTCAGCTGCTGGTCCGACGCGGCCATCAGGTTCATATTCCAATTAAATCTGAATGTTCAGTTTCCAGAGTTCGGTCCTTATGATGCGGTGTTATTGTAGGAGATATTAATGACTTAATGACCACGCCGTGGACCCGGCTCATAACACATCTATAAACATCTACAGATAAGTCACAGCATTACATGTTTACGTGAAAGAATACACACGTTACCAAAGGTTGAGTTATAAAGAACAATTTATAGAAATATAAACATTTGAATACAAAAAAAAAAAAAAAAAGGCACGAAAATAATGAAAAACTGAATAAACACAAATAGAGTAACTTGATGACAGTAACATATCTGTTGTACGATTCATTTCCAGTGAAGCTCAGGTGGTTTCCTCCAGCTCTCTGAGCAGCTCCTATGCTGAGCGTGGGTTAAATATTCTCCCTCTGCACCAACACATGCAGACGCTTCATCACTCGTGGGGCTGGAACACGGCGCCGGGTCCGCAGCATTCTGGAATGTAGTAAACAAAGTTAAAGGATAAGTTAGTGAATAAGAGTTAATCAATAATGTGTCTGTAACTGTTCATATTTCACCCCTTTAAGCCTGAACGCCCCTTCTGGCTCAGTGGTTACATTGTGAATGAATACACAACAATAAAACACTAGATATATATTACGCAATACAGTGGTGTTTCCTACGAGATAAACATCGGCGCCTGGGCTACAATAACCTGCAGGCCGTCTCTACATGCTCCAGATACGGACTACACGGATTACCAAATATCAATCAAGGGCAACTTGAAGTCTCCTTCATGTGGAGGAACACACAGACGTTTTAGACACACCAGATGCACTCCTTACACGTAGAAATAAATAAACTATACGTAGCCCCTGGGCATTGCTTATTTATGTTATATGTTCCCTATTGTTCATAGTTGTTTTCTTCTGCCTGATAATAGGACTTCTTATATCTAAATTGACAAAAAGAGGAGAACAGCGACCCCTAGTGGACAAACAGATAACTGCGTGACTTAGTGACAGCGAAAATTCTAACATGAAACAAAAAAAAACACAAACCTGCCCAAGACATCCGAAAGTCAGCTCCTAAACATGCACAAACATATTGTATATAATTACTACTCGTTATATTGTACAGGTAAAATACGACAGAACGGCCGGAAGTGGGAACAAATAATGGCGCCAAAGAAATAATGAAACAAAAGATACATTTGAATGATCTTGACGATCTTAACACGCACACCGGTAGACCACGTGATCGTAACATAAACAGTTACACTTGTAAAGAATATAACAACATAGTGAAAGATGAGTTTACCACACAACTTAACCCTCAAGAAAAAACTATTATGAGGGAAAGACGGGCTACGGAAGCTCAAGAGGATCAGAAGAGGGGAGGCTCAGTTCAGCAGGAAAGACAAAATAAACAATCACAAAGAGCACTTTGAACTCTGTAACACAAACAACATATCAAACACAGCATTACAGATATAACCTAACGATCAGATAAGGGAAACCCTGGATCCGAAAACAGAGCTTTAAAAAAGAAAAAGAATGGCTGACCACTAATGCACTTTTAGAATTAGCTAGTTTACATCAGAAATTCAACACAATCCCTTAATTAGCCACACTAGTTTAACACGTAGCGAGTAATATAAATAATATAACATCAGTAAAAACACAGTCCTGCTTACTTACACTGTAGGAGAAACTTCTGCCAGCGCGAGACTATGACGCGTTGGTGCCTCGCGCCTCTCCTACATCCGGGATCCTTCGCGCCGTTGAGGTCACGTGACTCGTCCGTTGGCGGTCAACAGTGAAGTACCCCGTGAGGCTAACGCTAGCATGCTAACGTTGACGGATATTACAACACGTAACGGACCCCTGTCGGTCCTACAGGCCCCTGTCAACCTCACGCACGTGCACTGCAGATTAAATAGTTAAACGTCACCGTGACATTGTGAAATACAGTTTAATGACCAGTTATCAGTGATCAACATTCAAGCAAATATGACACGCGTCATTTATGCTTTTATATTCACCGATCCGTTTTTAAAACTACAGAAGAAGAAGTTACCGGAAACGGCAACAAACGAAGGTTCCATTGGCTTCCATCGTGATGCGTTCAACTTCTGCTCGGTGAACATGAGCACTGGGCAAAGGTAAATTAAAACGTTATCAAAAAGACTTCAAATGCAACCTTGTGAAATGTAGTGTTGTTGAGAAACGTTACATATGTCCAGTAGTTAAAATGAGAAGTTTATAACATACATATAAGAGATGATCTATGGGTACTAGGTGACGGGGAATTAAAATGTTCTCAAGATAACAGCAGACGGTAATTATCATCATTCCAGGGAACTAGTTAGTCCATGAAACGTAAAGCTGTTGATAACTTTTATTCAGGACGTTTTTAACGACCAACCACATTAACTCCGGGTTTCCATCGACTCGAGTAAGTTAGTGAGTTTGAGCATCCCGAGCCACTAAAGGAGTGTTGTCTAAAACGTCCTTTTGCCAGTAGATGGCGCTATGACAATTTCAGCATAGACATACTACTACATTGCACCTGTTGTAAACTACAGGTAAATCCGATGCTGTCACAGTGGTTTATAAAGCAACCCAAAGCGATACCTGAGTAGAGTTAAGATACCGCACTGGACAACGACTCCCATACAAGTCTGATGTGGATCAGCAACAGGCCTACAGACCCCCCCACCCCTACCCCCACCACCGCCACTACATAGACTGGTCCGGGGAAGCAGACTCTACCATGTTCGCACAGCCAGAGGGGAGTCCTCAACAGCCGACCATCTATAGCAGTAATGACAGAGGCCTGGTCTCCCCTTCAGTTAACGATGGACTCACCCAGCTGTGTGTTTCCTGTAAGGATGGATCGGGAGTGGCTGGAATTTAAAGCGACACTATGTAACTTTCCCCCTGTAGCGCCCCCTTCAGGTATCTAACGTCTGGCTCTCGAGCCATATATGGCTCTTCCGGCTCGTGACTCCCAGCTGATCTCACAGCTGATCGATGGAGCTGCGCAGCCGCAGCGAGCCGTTCAGCCGCCGCATGTCATTCTGTCTGTACGCGTCGCGTAGCGGAGCAAATAAAAAGTCACCTGCGAGCGTGTACTGGCACTATATGACGTTGGTCATTACTGCAGACAGCAAGTTGACGTACTTCCGCCGGAAGCACCGGGCGGCTCCCAACATCTTACATTCAGCAGTTTTCTGGCCACAGACCCCGATGGAGGAGGAGACATCAACATATTAAAAGTCTTTGTAGCGGCACCATTTTTTTCAAGCTGTTATTTTAAAGCCCCACTATGTAACTTTTCCACCTTAAAATAACAGCTTGAAAAAAATGGTGCCGCTACAAAGACTTTTAATATGTTGATGTCTCCTCCTCCTCCTCCTCCTCCTCCACCTCCATCGGGGTCTGGGGGCTGAATACTGCTGAATGTGAGATGTTGGGACCGACCCGGTACTTCCGGCGGAAGTAGTTCAACTTGCTGTCTGGCAGCTTTACACGTCTCATAGTCCAGTCCTCCTCACAGGGGACTTTATATTGTCTCCACTACGAGACGTAGAGACGGAGACATGAGAGGCTGAACGGCTCGCTGCAGCTGAGAGACGCTGGTAGCGCGCATCGATCAGCTGGGAGATCAGCTGGGAGTCACGTGACTGAAGAGCCATATATGGCTGAGAGCCAGACGTTAAATACCTGAAGGGGGTGTTCTGTCATTTTTTGCTGCCTTGTCAGAATGTGCTACCGATAGGTGTGTATCGATTCATGCTACCCTATCTGATAGGATGTTATTGTACTATCACATTATGCTTTTCTTTCAAAGTTCAATGTTTCACTTTTCACTGTTAAAGTGTTTATCTTCAACACTAAATACCCTAATACCCTAATAGTGCTTTATTATGATAATATGAACAAACTCATGTTTACAATAATGTGTTGACACAAAAGAAATAGCAACTGCTTATCACTCATTAATCTACATGTCATTACTACATAGTATTACTACCTGTACAATATACATGCTGAATGTACTTTTAACTAGGGAAATAATTGAGGATGTCACTCCCCGTTATCAGACGTGCATCGACAGGGTGCAAAACATTATGGGCGTGGCAAAAACTCGGAAAATCGACTCGGCGCATGCGCACCACAAGGTATCGGTTCTTACAAGTAGCATGAAATGACAGAACAGGGGCGCTACAGGGGAAAAGTTACATAGTGTCGCTTTAAGGTGGAAAAGTTACATTGTGGGGCTTTAAGTTCTAGTTAAATACATCCAGACTACAGTGCAATTATGTGGAATATATTTACTCTCAATTTGCACTTTGTCCTGATTTTATTTGCCTTTTTAAATTCCTGTATTTATTATTGGGTGAATAAAATCCATATCTCCACCTTTACCTGGTCATACACCCTGGTCCCTCACGTTGTACTTGAGCATCAAAAGTAATTGACTGATATGAAATGTACGTAAGTATTGAAAGTAAAAAGAACGTAAAAGTAAATGCAGTAGTAAAAAAAACAAAGGGCCAGAATTATGAAGTTTATTCTCTTAAGTGGTGTGGACACAGGGCTAGGAGTTGTTAAATCATTGTGACCCATCCAGGAGCAACAACACGATGTTCATAGGATGGTATTAGATGGCATGTGAAGTACTGGAGGGAACTGTGGAGCCACTCATCAAATTCAACCTCATTCGGTTTTACAAACGATTTCACACAAATACATCTGAAGCAACAGCAGTCTTTGACCAGCAGAGGGCGCTGCATGCTTCAGATGATGACGTCAAGGTGACACAGCGCCACCTTGAGTTGAGATCCGTGACTCAGCTCTCAAAAGATGACGTGTTCATCTTTTAATGCTAAGCCTTCAGCCTCGTACCCAGGAGGACCCTCAGCTCCCGACTGCTCGTCTTCTTCACTCATTCAACCTCCAGAGACATGAACGGCCTCCTGGGGACCAGCAGCTCAAACGCTTTTGCTCAAGGGCTCTAAGGCAGAGGGGACCAGAGCCAGCTTTACCTGGGAGTTCCTGTGAGACGGTCCTCGGCCACAACGAAAGGTTCTACAGACGTAGTGTGTGTAGAAGAAGAGACTTGCCTCACAACAATATCTCCTCTGTGTCAGACTGGCCTCTAAACCGCTATAATCACAACGATCATGCGCACTGTGCACAGAGGTTGTGGGTTTGAGTCCCGTCTGCTGACGGTCATGAACCTTCCTCAGGTCCAAGGACACATGGGCTAAGACACCGCCCATGGTTCAACTATTAGGAATAAACAAACATATAGTACAATATGTGTAACGTCGAGATGTCACTCAAGTAGTTGTTTAGAAGATCCTGCTAACTCGAAGCTATCTGAGGTAAACAGACTGGCGTTAGAACATTAATGTAATTCGGCCTCAATCTAGAACATTTAACACGCAAATAAAGAGTAAAGAGGATTAGAAGTGCATTCAAACAAATGTAATCAAAAGCCACTAGGCTAGTTTTACTATATATATATATATATATATATATATTATAACATAATTATGTATATACATACATAAGTTTATAAATAATATAATATATATTATAATATATATACATATATTATAACATAATTATATATATACATACATATGTTATAAATAATATATATATATACATATATATATATATATATATAATTATTATATATAAATATATATATGTCCAGCCTGTGACTGACTGCTGCACTGTGGAGACAATCAGACTAAATCAAACTTCATTGACATAAAGATCATCGTCTGTCTCAAAGGCCATGAAACAATAAAACAAGAACAATAAAACAAGAACAATAAAACAAGAACAATGAAACATGAACAATAAAACAAGAACAATAAAACATGAACAATAAAACAAGAACAATGAAACATGAACAATAAAACAAGAACAATGAAACAAGAACAATAAAACATGAACAATAAAAGAAGAACAATAAAACAAGAACAATGAAACATGAACAATAAAACAAGAACAATAAAACATAATCAATAAAAGCCGATCAATACAACACAGTGTGTGCAGCAGCGTGACGGAACATGAGCCGTCTTCATACCTGACGTTAACACACGGCTTCATTTCAACAGCTGCTCCAACAATTAGTCTGATGTAAACATAAAGTAAACATCCAGAGCGTGGTTACCTGCATCCTCTGGTTTCTTCTCTGGACCCACAATGCATCACTTCAGAGCCCCTGCCGGCGTCAGATGAAGAACTCGTCCAGCTGGTCGCCGCGTGGAGTCCAGGGCCCCGCCCACGGGCCGCTGGAGGGGCCCGGCGCCCCGGAGGAGCCCCCCCCCGGGGGCAGGGGGGGCCGCGGCAGACACTCCATCAGCTCCCTGGCCAGACGGCCGACAGCAGGAGGCCTCTGGGGGAGGAGCGGCGCCTGGAGGTCCAGGGAGGAGGAGCGAGGGAGCACTGGCTGCTGCTGCTGCTGCTGCTGCTGCTCCTCCTCCTCCTCCTCCTCCTCCTCCGGCGGGACAGAGGCACCCGTATCCACGTTGGTCTCCGGCTCCTCCTCCTCCAGAAGGAGGTGGGAGAGGGAGCGGCTGATGGAGGGGCGCAGGGGGGAGTCTGTGGTGGAGGGCGGTGCGGGGCTGCTGCGCTGGGAGGAGTAGCAGGAGCTGCCAGGAGGAGAGCTGCAGCAGCTTCCTCCTCCTCCTCCTCCTCCTCCTCCTCCTCCTCCTGAGTCACTGAGCGGCCGGTGGGCTGAGAACACCAGGCACAAGGTGGCAGTTAGAAACCTGTTCCTACCCCTGTGTTCCTACCCCTGTGTTCCTACCCCTGTGTTCCTACCCCTGTGTTCCTACCCCTGTGTTCCTACCTGTGTGTTCCTACCTGTGTGGTCCTACCCCTGTGTTCCTACCCCTGTGGTCCTACCCCTGTGTTCCTACCCCTGTGTTCCTACCCCTGTGGTCCTACCCCTGTGGTCCTACCCCTGTGTTCTTACCCCTGTGGTCCTACCCCTGTGTTCCTACCCCTGTGGTCCTACCCCTGTGGTCCTACCCCTGTGGTCCTACCCCTGTGTTCTTACCCCTGTGGTCCTACCCCTGTGTTCCTACCTGTGTGGTCCTACCCCTGTGGTCCTACCCCTGTGTTCTTACCCCTGTGGTCCTACCCCTGTGTTCCTACCCCTGTGGTCCTACCCCTGTGGTCCTACCCCTGTGGTCCTACCTGGCTTGTGTGTGGCCCGGGAAGCCGTGAGGCTGCAGGGCGACAGGCTGTGCAGCTGCAGCCCTCGAGGGCTCCCGCTGGTCAAGGGGAAGGCACAGGTCAGAGGTCGCTGAGGTTGAGCCGGGGCGTTCACCTGGAGGACAGGAGGACAGGAGGACAGGAGGTGAGGTGTGGTCCTGGCTTCCATCAGGCGGGGAAAGTAAAGCAGCCGTTGACGTGTCAGGAATTCGTTCTCTTGGAGGACTTGTCCAGGTCTGTAAACCCTTCATAAGTCCAGGGTTCCCATGGCAACGCGCTGTGAGGACCAGCAGCTCAGGCTCTCTGCGGGTCGAGCCCCGTCCCTCTGGGGCCTCGTGTACCTGGAAGAGGATCTTGTTGCCGTCCAGGTCCTCCGTCTGCCAGCGGGTGGCGCTGATGGGGGTGCAGGGGTTGGGCAGCAGGGGGACCAGCTGGCCGATCTCCTCCACCACGAACTGCAGCACGGCGGAGCTGCAGGGCTCCACCCGAGGGCCCCGGGGCAGCTGCTTCACCGCCAGCTGCAGGCACAGCCCGGGCTCTGGGGCAAGGCATCATGGGTAACTTCATATCACAGCAAGATGAACAGGTTCATCACATGACCAGTGAACAGGTTCATCCACACGACCAATGAACAGGTTCATCCACACGACCAATGAACAGGTTCATCCACACGACCAATGAACAGGTTCATCCACACGACCAATGAACAGGTTCATCACATGACCAATGAACAGGTTCATCCACATGACCAATGAACAGGTTCATCCACATGACCAATGAACAGGTTCATCCACATGACCAATGAACAGGTTCATCACCATGACCAATGAACAGGTTCATCCACATGACCAATGAACGGGTTCATCCATGTACCCGTGTGCAGCGTGAACCAGCAGAAGCCCGTCTTCTGCTCCTCGGCCGGCCGCTGCAGCACCGTCTCGTAGAGCCGCACGGCGTCCTCGTAGTTGTCGTAGCCGCTGTGCAGCGTGACTCTGAGGATCTCCCCCCCGCAGTGGACCGGCCGGACCCCCCACAGCGGCATGCCGGCGCCCAGGCTGTAGAAGTCTCTGCTGGGCAGCAGGTAGGGCCGCAGCACGGCGCCGCCGGGGGGGGCCTGGACCCCCGGCGGCGCCGTGCTGCTCTCCGTGTGGTGGTACTGCCAGGGGGGGCGCTGGAGGAAGTCCAGCACCCTGAGGATCCGCTCCTCCCCGTAGGCCTCATGCAGGAAGAAGGTGATGGCCAGAGAGGGGAAGCCTGGGAACACACAGAGTACATGAGTATAGAGTATACACACAGAGTACATGAGTATAGAGTATACACACAGAGTACATGAGTATAGAATATACACACAGAGTACATGAGTATAGAGAATACACACAGAGTACATGAGTATAGAGTTTACACCATTTGAAGGTGTTCTTCTTGCTTATGGACGTTATCATTTCTCTACAGAAAGTAGAGTTCAGCACCAATGTACTTTGATCCTCTTTTACCCAGAAGCCTCTGCTCCGCTGAGGGCCTCACCTGCGGCGGCGCCGCGGCCCCTGAAGGGGGCGGCCCTCTCCGACACGTGGAAGACGTGCAGGCTGGGGCACAGCCGGCGCAGCAGGCGGTCCAGCGTGTGCTGCAGCAGCAGCGAGTCCCCGGGGTCGGCCAGCAGGTGCAGGTCCAGGACCAGCTGCTGGCGCCGGGCCCTCATGAGCTGGACTGGGTCACACAGAGCAGGTAGAGCAACACAGAGCAGGTAGAGCAGCACAGAGCAGGTAGAGCAGCACAGAGCAGGTAGAGCAGCACAGAGCAGGTAGAGCAGCACAGAGGGTGGGTCTGTTGGTGAGTGTGGTGGTCTGTGGGTGTTTCATTCTTACTATAATTTGTTATTTTGTTATCCTTTGTATTTATTTATTTTTCCTGTTTTCGTTACAATTGTAATTTGATTGAAATACACATGACAAATGAACATACTTGTTATGTGACTGTATATCATATTGTGCATTCTCAATAAAGTATTTATATTTTTAAATGATTGTTGTCTCAATGTCTCTCCGACTGTAAGCTGTAGACTCCGCCTCCTCCACAGCTTGTGAGTGATATTATTTATAAATGTGAGATAAACTATTTTTGTTCTCTACTGTATCGACCCTGTTACTTAATGATGTCATCGTGGCTCTAACAACTTTAAAAATAAGTGAACCTCTTAAACCGTTAAACTGTGAGAGAATACTTACTGCCAGACGACATCCTGCTGCAGTCAAACCTGAAGAACACACACCGTCACGAGAGATGGAGAACACAGGGAAGGGTTACCTTGGTGAAACACACACACACACACACACACACACACACACACACACACACACACACACACACACACACACACACACACACACACACACACACACACACACACACACACACACACACACACACACACACACACACACACACACACACACACACACACACACACACACACACACACACACACACACACACACACACACACACACACACACACACACACACGTCTGTCTCCATCGTGTGGCGGTTGGTTTGGAAACGAGCCCCTTTTGGTCACCATGACAACACTTTATGTGTTGTTAACTAGCTAGCATAAAGCGTAAACAAAAAGCTAATTTACGAGAACACCTCTGCCAGAGGACAACAGTTATGTATATATGACTAATTATTAATACATTGTCGCGCCAATTATATTAGATTAATAATCCTAGTTTTAGTTTGAAATAAATTAAACTGTGCTAAGCTAGGCTACTTTCAGAGCTTCCGTTGGGGCTCCGGGTGGCTCGCGGACTTTAGTTCGCGGGTTTTAGCGCTCGCGCTGGAGCCACCGCGTTGACTCACTCGGCGGTTTCCGCTCCGGACTCGTCTTCATCGTCGGGTCTCGGCTCCTCTCGGCGGCTCCTCTCGGCGGCTCCTCTCGGCGGCTCCTCTCGGCGGCTCCTCTCGGCGGCTCCTCTCGGCGGCTCCTCTCGGCGGCTCCTCTCGGCGGCTCCTCTCGGCGGGTCTCGGCTCCTCTCGGCGGCTCCTCTCGGCGGCTCCTCTCGGCGGCTCCTCTCGGCGGCTCCTCTCGGCGGCTCCTCTCGGCGGCTCCTCTCGGCGGCTCCTCTCGGCGGCTCCTCTCGCCACGTCGAGCCGTCCGCGGAGAGCGCGAAGCGGCGTCTGCACGGCGGACCGAGGACCCGCAGCCCCCCGGAGAAAGAACAGAAGAGGGGGGACGGGCCGCTGACGTCACCGGGCAACCGAACACCGGTACGTGAGACAATAAAAAAGGCAGCGGAGATTTAAATGGGAGAGAACTAAAGAAGAGCCTCGTTTAGAATGGAAGCTGCTGACTGGAGGCGGAGCTGGAAGCCGCCGGTAACCGGTAACCGGGAGCAGACGGAGCTCAACGCGGGAGACAAAGGCGTCCAGATGGGACGGAAAGGAGGCTCCGACCCCGAAACTCGGGCTGCGCTAAGCCGCTAAGAGCATTACTCGCTTTGGGGGCCGCGAAGACCCGCGTCACTGCCCGGGTCACGTGACCTGACCACTGTGTGGAACACTTTAATACTGTTTATTTATGTTTACTTAATGCTCTAGTTCCTAAACGTTCCTGTCAAACATTATTAAACGGGCTCCAATCAATTTCTTTATTTTGAATTAATTGCATTATAATAAATCAACTATATACTACATTTGTGTTTTCTATAAGTCAATTTTTAATTTTTCTTTTACTTCAGTTGATTTTACCGACATATTTATTTCCAATAAGTACTTTACTATTAACCCCAGTGTGACCCTGTTCATGGTACATTGGGTATTATATTCATCCTTTAATGCGTATACTATTAGTGATTGTTAACCCTGTAAGACACGCTCTTAGAAACAATTATAAGCCCTTTACACACAGGATCACGAGGCCTCATTTCATCCTGCAGTGAAATCATTTAGTCATTTTTGTTTAGTTCCAGCAGTTTGTCTCATTCTGTCAGTTAAGACATAAAAAAGGCCTAAAATAAACTGAAAGGGTAGCACATTATTCAAAGCGTGTATTACACATTCTGTAAATCTATTTATATTCAATACGTATCTCTGTTTTGGAACTTTAGGGTCATTTTAAATGTGTTTTTGGCTCTTTGTAAACCCGTCATTACAGCACGAGACTCCGTCTCAAACCGTCTCAATAAAACTACATTGTTGAATTTTCTTGAAAGATGACGTTGCATTTCCGTCTCACTGCAGTACAGCTGTCGTTCAGAGCGCTGCGGTCCCGTGTGGGCCCTGAACACAGCATTCCCTCCACAAGAAGAACGCACAACCCGCCGCTTCATCTTTTTAATCTACATGTACTACGATGAAAACAAGGCCCTGTACATTCCACCTTTGCAGCGAGTACAATCATTATTTTACAATTTGTACACATTAGAACGTGGCGCTCGACCGGCACCACCCGTCCGAAAATGCAAAAAAAACGAAAAAAGGAAAAGAAGATCTGTGTGGAAGCTGCAGCGCGACTCGTCCCTCGGGAGGAGACGCTTTCCTTTTGGCCGCAGAGAAACGTGAGTCTGGAGGCCGGCGGCCGGGTCAGAGCATGCTGCGCCGGTCCAGCTCGGGTCGCTTCCCTCGAGCACGGGTAGAGAACACGGCGTTAAATATAGGCGCTCTTCATCCTCACGAGACACTAAAACATCCTCTTAAAAACAGACAGTGTGAACATAACTTAAGCACGCCGCACGTCGTCTCCGGTACTCAAAATGTCTTTTTCTCTGCCACTGTGGACCGGGCCGGCGCCGGGTAACACTTTGATCACTCCTTTAAATTTAAAAAAGGCCCAGAGTGTCTCTTCACACACACACACACACACACACACACACACAGCCATCAATGTGCCACACACAACTAACACCAGGACATGTAGAGCGGGGCGTGAGCGCGGCGTGGCGTTTCCTCGGCCTCCTGTCGGTTCCACAGCTCAGAGTGAAATTGGCAAACCGGCTCAATTCTCTCCAAGAAGGCCACAAGAAACAAGATGTTGTAAAACTAGATCCCCTCCTTCACTCAGCAGGAGAAGTCTGATATAGCCAGAGCCCCCCTCCCCCCCCATCTCTATGCACTCGTTACACATTGTTATGGAAGAAAAGTTAAGCTTCCCAGTGTTTCCCAGAATCAATGATGAAAGCACTTCCAAGTCCATCGGCCCGCGGCGGTCCCCACCGTGGTGGCGTGACGGGTTTATGCTACGTAGGTGTACACCTTGCGGTCCTCCGGTGTTCGCGCCAGGTATTCCCTCTCAATGAGTCCCTCAATGCGCTTCTTGATGACCACGGGGCTGGGGAGGAACCGGGAGCGCAGCTGCTGGGTCACCTGAGGAGGACGAGAACCAATCACAGGGCGCACACACAGTGACCAATCACAGAGCTCACACACAGTGACCAATCACAGGGCGCACACACACGGTGACCAATCACAGGGCTCACACACAGTGACCAATCACAGGGCTCACACACACGGTGACCAATCACAGGGCTCACACACACAGTGACCAATCACAGGGCTCACACACACGGTGACCAATCACAGGGCTCACACAGTGACCAATCACAGGGCTCACACAGTGACCAATCACAGGGCTCACACAGTGACCAATCACAGGGCTCACACAGTGACCAATCACAGGGCTCACACAGTGACCAATCACAGGGCTCACACAGTGACCAATCACAGGGCTCACACAGTGACCAATCACAGGGCTCACACAGTGACCAATCACAGGGCTCACACACCAGTTCATTTGCATACAAGGACATATAAATGTCACATAAATAAATGAAGAAATACGTATGGACACATAAATAGAGATATAAATAAATGAAGAAATACAGAAATGTAGAAATACATGTATTTAATGATGTCCTGTTGACTTATAACTTATATTTAGTCCTGTACTTATTCTTGTATTTATTTATTCCTGTATTTATTTATACTCCAGTCATGTGAAGCCCTCTATAGAAGTGAACCAGGCGCCACTGACCTCGGCTACGAGAACGTTGTGCTGCATCTTCTTCCTGGACTTCATGATGCGGACGATGGCGGCTTCGATCTCGTGCTTCCTGTCGTCGTCCACTTTCTGCCGCGTCTCCTTCCTCTCGGGGTCGGACTCGCCTTGTTTAGCCGCCACTAGGGGGCGCAGCACAACAAGCCAATGAGCACTGTGATGGGAGCGTGGGGTGGTTTTCTGTTGTTCTGGTCCCCTTCCCGTCCCGGGGGTGCGTACCTGTCTGGATCTTGACCCGGTGGAGTTTGGAGGTGAACTGGTCGTTGACGGTGAACAGGTGGCCGTTCTCGATCTCCTTGGACTTGGGCTCCTTGGTGAGGACCCTCTGGGTCGGCTTTCCGCAGGCCAGCGACTGCAGCGCCCGCACCAGCTCCCGCTCGGGGATGTCCGTCTCCTGCTGGATCTCCTGCAGGGTCCAATGGGCACATTCGGGATCAAGGTAAATATATATATATATATATATATATATATACACACACACAAAAAGAAATATGTAGTAAAAAAAAGAAATATACAAAATATATATATATATATATAAAAGAATATGTATATTCAAAAAATATGTATTAAAATAAAATGTATGTATACAAAAATATACATCCAAAAAGGAAAACTATATTTAAAATAATCTATCTGAAATATATATATATATATATATATATATATATATATATATATATATATATATATATATATATATATATGTTGCATAGGGCAGTGTGGCGTCAGGGCGTGTACCTCAAAGATGGATTTGTCCCGGCTGTTGAAGAGCATGAGGATGGTCATCTGGAAGGTGGAGACCTGGAGGATGTGCTTCCTGGTGTTGGAGCCGGTCACCTGGGCTCCTCCCACTCCGACCTCTGACCCGTCCTCCTTTTGATGGGTTGGGACAAAAGATCAAAGTCTAAGAACGTGATTCAGGATCCACTTTCTCAATAAAATAACGTTTATGTTCTTGAAAGTCTTCAAAAGAGAAAAAGCATAACAACTAATAGTCGAAAATGAAAAACTTCTTAGAAAAACATTTTCAGGCCTCTAATCTTTGGACAATGAGACTTCCCCAACGGCAAATATATATATAAAAAAAGAAATGTAAAAAAGGGTTAGGGTTAAAAATATATACAATAATAAAGAAAATAAACTGATTGTACCATAGTCTAGGGTATAATCACACATAGTATCTGACCTACATTTCCAGGTGCACGTACCTTTTTGATGGTGCCGTGGAAGGTGGCGTTCAGGTCTGCAGAGCCCATGTGGTGCTGCAGGGTGAGCTGCCTGCCGCTGTGCTTACCCAGATAAAACCTGCAAGCAGAGCGACGCAGACCCGTTCACACAAATCAAGAGCTACAACTCTCAGGGTTCTTATACATGTTGACCAGTGGATTTCCAGGACTTTTCTTTAAACCAAACTTCCAGGACCAAACTGAATTCTTGGTGTATACATGAACATTTTTGAAAATGTAGTATTCAAACAATGAGAATTACAAAGCATACGATACACCTTAAATGAAACAAATGACATCATCACGACCGCTTCCTGAGTTACTGTTGCTACGGCCAGCGACCTTTTTTTTTTCCAGTTAAGGTGCGTTCACTTGCAACGGGAAAAAATAATAATTCAACCGATAGTATGAGAGCGTAAATACACCGGCTTATATTTTGAGTGCCTTTCTTTCAAAAACAAATGAATTATTTTAAACTCGGCGTAAATGAACGTGATTATAACAAATTTCCAGGACTTTTCCAAAACTTTTCTGATTTACGTTTTTTCCATGACTTTTCCAGGCCTGGAAATGACCATTTCAAATTTCCATGACTTTTCCAGGTTTTCCATGAGCGTACGAACCCTGAACTCTGTAAGCTGCCCCAAGGTGGATAGAGGGCTATGACACCATTCACACGCAGCAATGACCTCCTGACAGCAACTCACCGTCTGAACACCTCAAAGGCGTGTCGCGGTGAAGGCGGGATGTTGCACTTTGGTGTTGCTGATTGCGTTGGCCAGTAGCCGGTGGTCAGGACCCTCACCGTGAGGTCCACCCCTCCAAGAGACACCTGAAGACAAACACAGGGCGCACAGTCAACTCACTGGGGTTTAAATCCGGTGCAATGAGGCTAGAAACTAAAAACAAAGAATGAGCATTTACCGATCACTGTGTTAGGCACATTGGGAAAAATAGGTCTAAAAGTACTCTGAGGACACATAATGACATCATGAAAACTACAATGGCGATCAGACCGTGACATGAAGCCATGTTTTTATCAATGTGCACTCTCCCTTATTAAATAAACCATATTATTATGAAACCGAGGCTGGAACCAGCACCGCGTGTTCCAGGGACACGGATTGTTCTCATGCCGCTGAGCAAGGCAGCAACGCTCCGTCAGTCAGGCAGCCGTGCAGCGAGGCGACAGGTAGCACACGGGTGTCCCGTGGTTTCTGGCAGCATGCGTGTTGGCGTGCAGCGTACCCCCGTTGTCTGCAGGTGTTGTCTGAACTCATCCATGGTGGTGTTGGAGATGCTCATATCCCGGAACATGCCCTCCAGCTTAGAGGTGAACTGGCAGCCGCACTCAGTCTGAGGAACACAGCCGATAAGGATACAAATATATACAAAATATACATTTTATTATATGTAAAAATATATATATAAAAATGTTTTTATATATATATATATATATATAACAAAAAGTTATATATTAATTTTGTTTTAAATATATTTAGAAAAAATATATATACATATGAAGTATATTTTAAAAAATATATATATATATAAAATATATATATAAAAAATATCAACAAAAAAACCCATATCAAATATATATATATATATTAAAAAATTATATACTAAAAAAATATTGTACAAAAAAATATATAAATGATATATATATATATAAAAAAATATATATAAAAAAGTTTGAATCTATATATATATATATATATATATATACTTTTTTTTTTAAATTATATATTTAAAAATATTTAAATAAAAAAGTATATATATAAAATAAGCACAAAACGATGTGTTTCTCTGGTCCTCTGACTACTCACCTTCAGCTTGGAGATCATGTTCTTCTCCGAGTCGTCGGACACGCTCTTGTTGGTGAGCAGCCGGCGGGCCAGGTGCTGCTTGTAGTACCTCTCGAACACGTCCTTCTCCTGCATGAAGCGGAACAGCACCATGGCCTTGTCCAGGATGGACTCCACCTCCTGCTCCGTCAGCTGCACCACACAGCGCCATCAATGGGATCAATCATCCCATCGGCTGGACACAGAGCTCCTCCGGTGTATAGATGTGTGTGTGTGTGTGTGTGTGTGTGAGGCTCTGATCGGCTCTCTCACCCCCTTCACTCCTTTCTTCAGCTTGTCATCGATGAAGAGAGAGAGGTACTCGGGCGAGCGAGAGTTGAGGTTCAGGAAATACTCAAAGTCTCCGGCGATCGTCTGCTTGAACAGGCGGTCGTTGTTGAAGGACTCCTGCAGGAACCGGTCGAACCGGGACTTCAGGTCCAGCAGACCCTGGAGGAGAGGAGGCGAGGAGAGGAGGAGAGGAGGCGAGGAGAGGAGGCGAGGAAGATGAGGAACACTACAGCAGCTTGCCGTAGCTCAGCAGAATAAATACATTTAAAATGTCTTTTATTTAAAATGTAAAATAAGTTTTATTTTAAATAAATTGAAGAAACATAACCAGTGTGTGGTCCCTCACCTGGATGTAGTCCACGGGGTTCTTCCCCTCCCCCTCCTCTGACACCAGGGCCTTGCCTTGCTCCCGCAGGTACGAGCTCATGCACTCACACATGGTCTTCAGCCCGTTGGGAACCCGGCTGAACAGCTTGTACATGCAGGCCAGATCTGTGACACGCACACACACACACACACACGCACACACACACACACACGCACACGCACACGCACACACGCACACACACACACCATTAACACGTGTTTTAATCCCAACTCGGCGGCGCGTGAGCCTCGGCGGCGCCTCACCGTCCGTCTTGCCGTTCTTGAGCATGTGCACCAGGCCCGAGTTCTCCATCTCCACGATGGTCTTCATGTGCTTGGAGATGAGCTCGCGCTCCACCACCTTGACGATGGGCTCCTCCGTGGACTTGTCCAGGCAGTGCATCACGCGCTCGATCTCCTCGTTGATCCGGGCCTCCACCTTCTTGATGTACACGCTGGCGCTGTTCTCCGCGAGGAACTTCTGGCTCTCCATCTGAGGGTGGGAACAACAGCTGTTCATCCTCGAGAAGACGTTTAGAGAATCGTCTTCATTCAAAACCATGAACAGATCAGAGATCAGGTGTCTTGTGTTCTCACACCTGGAAGAACTCTGCAGACATTTCTAAGAACGGGGCCTCAAAGTCTTCTTCGTAAACGGACCTCCCCTCCAGGCCCAGGATCATTAACATCTGGCAGGCGTTTCTAATGGCGCCCCTAGTGGAGAGAACGAGAACAACAGTTTAAAGGCATAATCACAAAGGACAAAGTAAATGCAATATTAAAAGATCTGATAATATGCAGCATTTCCCCCCCAAAATAAGGAATTACTTGAAATAGACTGATCATACATCATTGATGAATGAATACATTTAAAAAAGTTAAACGCTGTATATATTACAAATATGTGTATATAATTATTTTTTTTATATTAAAAGAAAAATTATATATATAAAAAAAAAATATATATATGAAAATATAAATATACAAAAAATATATATGTATAAAAAAAATACAAATCTAAATCTAAATCAACAAAACAACGTGTCTGGCTGCTCAGTATGGCCACATTAGGCTCGGTTAGTCAAAGGCTGTTTCAATGAAAGTAAGTATACTTGTAAAAAAGGTTTCATTTAAATATGGAGGCTGTGAATTCCATGTACAACTAGAATCAACCTCCATCAACAGGTGAGGCGTGTGAGTGGGGGCTACCTGTCCACCACCTCCCCTTTCCTCTCGCGTGCGATCATGTCCAGCAGGGTCTGCCTCAGGTGGTCTCTGATGCAGCCGTACCGGACCACCTGGTCCCTGAAGATGATCAGGCCCAGGTTGTACACGTTCTCCACGTTGTTCTGCTGCACGTACACCCGATCCTGAGACACAGGGACCACATTCAGTATGTGTATGTGTGTGTATGTATATATATATATACAATATATATTATATATATATATTATATATATCAGGGACTCACCCTCACCATGTATATAAGGATGTCTCTGATCATCACTAATGTACATAATGTATTTTAATGTATATACAAATAAAATAAATATGTATATTTAAAAAAACACACATATATATATATATATATATATATATATATATATACACATATTAAAAATATATTTATATATATGTATATATATATATATACACACGTGTACATCTCTCTCGGGGACTCACCATGTACATGAGGATGTCTCTGATCATCACTAATGTATATTATATTATATATACACGTGTACATCTCTCTCGGGGACTCACCATGTACATGAGGATGTCTCTGATCATCACCATGGCCGTCTGATGGTCGTTCCAGGCCTGGTTCAGGGTCTGGAGGAAGTTGTTGTTCAGGGCGTTCAGGACGTCTTCTCGGACCTTTGAGGGACAGACACACGAGTGAGCCGGGCGTCCTCCAACTGACAGCAGAGACTCTGTGGGGGAGGAGGAGGAGGAGGAGCAGGAGGAGGAGGAGGGGGGGGGGGGGGGAGCGACTCCCCGCCTCCGTCAGCCGGTGGAGTCCGGCTGACGGAGTGACTCAGCATAGTGAGCGTCTCTGGAGGAAAGCCCGCCTCCCGGGTCCTCCTCCAGGAGACGAATCATCACCTCTCACCTGGTCGGCTCCCCTCAACGACCCGAATACTTTCAGAGACGTGAACATAGAATAAAGGGGAACAGACGGGGAGCAGGAGGCGAGCAGCGAGGACGGGGCTGAAGGTTTTCATGTTTCATGCACGGCATTCATATTTAAGATGAAACGCAGCGGAGTGAATCTGGTCACAGACACTGTTCCCACTCCGGAGACACGGAGGAGCAGAGGAGGAGCGGAGGAGGAGCAGCGGAGGAGGAGCAGCGGAGGAGGAGCAGCGGAGGAGGAAGAGCAGCGGAGGAGGAGCAGCGGGGTCCTCAGCATCAGGACCACCAGGGCAGCGCGGCCGACAACAACCGCGCTGCCCTGGTGTCCGAGGAGCGGCAACACAACCCCATAAGTCCTCATCATTGATGGCGTTTTGTTTGTGTCCTTTGTTTGTGTCCTTTGTTTGTGTCCTTTGTTTGTGTCCCGTCTGTGCTGCCGGGACTAGGAACACAAACAAATCACAACAAACAATAAATAACCACAAAGAAATAAGAAAATTGAATATGATCGTCTGATTTGTTTTCTGTTGTTTTTTTGATCAGACACTTTTAATCTGTAGACTACGGCCTATTAGTCTTATCATTTAAACGTTTATGACAATTGCATATACACTATAAGCCTAAATAAGTATATTTATTATTTTTGAACAAAGGTTAAATGTTCAAAAAGTGCCTCCATTTCTTTTTGAATGCTGAGTTCAGCCACCGGGGCAAAAGTTACCCCCTCAGAGAATCTGTACATTTCCTCCCTGGGTGAAGTGCCTTGCTCAAGGACACGTCGACGTGGGCTGGCAATCCAGAACTGTTGACATGTGACGTCGCTCATCACCATGGTAACAATCCACACGTTGATTACGTCCGTCTCAAACTATGAATCCGGTAATCCTAACTTCCCAGCAGCGTCTCGCCGTGAAGACGAAGAGGAACCGACGAGGACCCGATGGACAAGAACACAAGACGAAGAGGAACCGACGAGGACCCGATGGACAAGAACACAAGACGAAGAGGAACCGACGAGGACCCGATGGATAAGAACACAAGACGAAGAGGAACCGACGAGGACCCGATGGACAAGAACACAAGACGAAGAGGAACCGACGAGGACCCGATGGACAAGAACACAAGACGAAGAGGAACCGACGAGGACCCGATGGATAAGAACACAAGACGAAGAGGAACCGACGAGGACCCGATGGATAAGAACACAAGACGAAGAGGAACCGACGAGGACCCGATGGACAAGAACACAAGACGAAGAGGAACCGACGAGGACCCGATGGACAAGAACACAAGACGAAGAGGAACCGACGAGGACCCGATGGATAAGAACACAAGACGAAGAGGAACCGACGAGGACCCGATGGACAAGAACACAAGACGAAGAGGAACCGACGAGGACCCGATGGATAAGAACACAAGACGAAGAGGAACCGACGAGGACCCGATGGACAAGAACACAAGACGAAGAGGAACCGACGAGGACCCGATGGACAAGAACACAAGACGAAGAGGAACCGACGAGGACCCGATGGATAAGAACACAAGACGAAGAGGAACCGACGAGGACCCGATGCATAAGAACACAAGACGAAGAGGAACCCACGAGCACCCGATGGACAAGAACACAAGACGAAGAGGAACCGACGAGGACCCGGCGGACAAGAACACAAGACGAAGAGGAACCGACGAGGACCCGGCGGATAAGGACACAGGACGAAGGGGAACCGACGAGGACGCGATGGATAAGAACAGAAGGCGAAGGGGAACCGACGAGGACCCGGGGGATAAGAACACAAGACGAAGAGGAACCGACGAGGACCCGATGGACAAGAACACAAGACGAAGAGGAACCGACGAGGACCCGATGGACAAGAACACAAGACGAAGAGGCGCGGTGCGGCCAGCCGCCAGCTGAGGGCGCTCTGGGTTCTGACGACCCAACAGGACCGCGAGGCGTGTTTGTTGCCGCGATGTGGACCAGCTGACGGCTCGGCGCTCACCTTGTTGATGAGGTGCTCGGTGACCACCTCCCTCAGGCCCGTGTACAGCTTCTCTCCGTGCTTGTGCAGCACCATGGTGTAGGCGTTCCGGTACAGCTCCTCGAAGCTCAGCCCGCTGTTGTTCTTCCTCTGGATCTCCTGGATGGCGTTCTTCAGGAGGTCCCAGATGTTGTTCACGTACTTCTCGTCCATCGTCATCTGCAAGAGGGAAGACGGGTTGAACCGGCACGCCTCGCCTGGCAAGACCAGCACCGAGACCCAAAGACCCCCCAGACAGACCCCCGCCTGGGTAGTGTAGGCCTAACATTAAAGGGAGATATGCCAATATATATATATATATATATATATATATATATATATATATATATATATATATATAAAAAACTTATTTATTTTCTTTATTATTTTTCCAAAAAATAAAATTATAAATTATTTATTTATTTTCTTTATTAGTATTATTTTAAAAAAGTATATATAAAAACTTTAAAAATGTTTTTGTTATTTTTCTTTATTTTGTATTAATTATGTTTTATTTGATCATAATTTAGGATAGGTATTTATAAGCATTGCTTCTACCTATACCTTATAAGTAAGGTGTAAGGGTTATAAGTGTATATATATATATATATATATACACATATATGTGTGCACACACTACGAGAAGGCCCTTTGATGCCACAGGTCAGTGAGTCGTATCCCCTGAGTCTCTGAGTCCAGGAGGAGTCGCTCCGTCTGCAGGAGGCTGTGGAGTTAAACTCACTCAGGAAACATGGCGTTCACTTTGAGAACTCCGGAGGAGAACACGCTGTTCTCCTCCGGAGACAAGCCCCAACACATCAGGAGGCTCCTCCAGGAGCCCAGAGGAGTTCACCAGGACCCCCGGGGCCACGGGCCCCTGCACCAGGGCCCTCAGCACCAGGACCCCCGGGCCCTGCTGCACACACCGGCCCCTGGCTGAGGAGCAGCCGGTCACAGGTGGGCTGTGCTGATGTCAGCAGAATGAGGTCACCTGACCAGGTGGACCAGAGAGCTGCACACACAGGGAGGAACCCCAAGACCTGATCCGGACCTGATCCAGACCTGATCCAGACCTGATCCGGACCTGATCCAGACCTGATCCGGACCTGATCCAGACCTGATCCGGACCGGGTGACCCGGTGTGTTTTCTGCGCCTCCTCCCAACAGCTGTGAGGACGTCGCACACAGTTGGGACTCGTGACGTCACTAAAGTCAGTCAAACGTAGAGCTCGGTGGGCAACGACGTCACGCACTCGATGCAGAAACAACACCCGAAAACACAACAACAACACCACAACACAACAACCCCACAACAAGTGTCCCGGAGTGAGCGCTAAAGTTAGCCCGCCGTGAGGGCTAACGTTGTGCGAGTGTAGCGGCAGTTTAACGGGAACCGGGCGACCCCACCGGGGGGAGGGGGGGACCGGCGGGACCGAGCCCCGGAGCGGCCGTCGGCCCCGGTCCGCGGCCCGGACCCCGGGCCCCGGACCCCGGGCCCCGGGCGTCGAGCCCCGCCGGCGGACGGAGCGCCGGCCGCGGCGCGCGCTCACCGGAAAGGCCCGGATCCTCATCTTGGTGTCCTTCTTCGTGCCGCTCTTGCTGAGGTTGGACATGGTTGCCTCGTCCGCGGGATTCTGCTCTCGCACGAACGGGATATCCGCTGACTCGCGGCTCGCGGGGCGGCCGAGCGGTTCCTCTGGACCCGTAGCTCCGCGTCCCGGCGCCGCGACTTGATTGTTGACAGCGAATCCGAGAGTTGTTCGCACAGCAATGGCGGACGACCCGCAGCTCTCGTTGCGCAGAGCTCACGCGATCCAAGTCTCGCGAGATGTGGAACATCTTCTCAGAACTTTAACATCATTCACTTCATCAGCTGTTTACAGTTCAGTGGAGAGTTGATAGTATATTTATTAAAGGGTTTTCTAAAGGGTCTTTTGGAGGAAGTTTTATTTGTGTTACTTTAATAATAAAGTAGTATATATGTTGTAGCCTGTTGAAATGGAAAGTAAGTATAATTAATAATAACATTTCGATTGATATAGTGCTTTTCTAAGTACCCAAAGTCGCTTCCAGAGTCCAGTCATCCACACACACAGTCATCCCGGTGGTGGTGAGCTACATCAGTAGCCACAGCTGCCCTGGGGCAGACTGACGGAAGCGTGGCAGCCAATCACCCCCCATCAGCTGTGTGCATGTCTTTATGATGGTGGGGGAAACCGGAGTACCCGGAGGAAACCCACGCAGACACGAGGAGAACACGAGGAGAACATGCAAACTCCACACAGAAAGGACCTGGGACGACCAGGAGGACCGGGATTCGAACCCAGGACCTTCTTACTGTGAGCCGCCGTGCTGCCCGTACATTTTACTCATAATTTTGTATTTCCTTGAAGTTTACTTCCATTTGAGCATGTGCAGAGGAGTTGTGGGCCAGATGTTTTCCTCGTGGCTCTCAGGGTGTTCATCAGTGAGTGTGGCAGGCCAACCGGAGGACTAACTCAGTCTGGTTACACCACGTGTGTGTGTGTGTGTGTGTGTGTGTGTGTGTGTGCACTTATAGAAACAGCGACCAAGAAGCCTTTCACCAGATTTATTCCAAGAAAGAAAGAAACGTCCCCCATCCAGGTTCATGTGAAGAAGAACCAGAGCAGCAGCATCAGGAGGAGCATCAGGAGGAGCATCAGGAGCATCAGGAGGAGCATCAGGAGGAGCATCAGGAGGAGCATCAGGAGGAGCATCAGGAGGAGCATCAGGAGCACACACAGGGCGCCGCCACACACTCATCCGGGTTCTCATTGGTTGGAGAGGATCACATGACCTGAAAGGCCTCCTCCCCTCGGGGTTGTTCAGTAAACAACAACAAATCCTTTGAATTCTTTGTGTACATATTTCCCATCCGAGCGACGACAAAAAAATCAAGAAACATTTCTGATATTTTTACAGTAAATATATTTTGCCACGTTTAACGATGATGTCACAGGTTTCATTACGATGACGTCACAGATGGGAGGCTGCTCTGTGGGGATGGGAGGTAGGCCACGCCCCCTGGAGGAGCTGCGGTCAGCAGTCTGAGGAACACGAGGGGCGGGACGCCTTCCTCCCGCCTGGCGGAGCGGGACACGAGCGGCCCCAACGCCTAACGCCCAGCCTCGCGCCCCTCGCCCTAACGCCCCTACGCCCCAACGCCCCTACGCCCCTTAGCCTAACGCCTAACGCTTACGCCTAACGCCTTACGCTACCTACGCCTACAACGCCTACGCCTTACGCCTAACGCCCTCACGCTCCCACGCCCACGCCCCTAACGCCCTCACGCCCTAACGCCTCACGCCCTAACGCCCTACGCCCTCATTGCCCCTACGCCCACGCCTAACGCCTCCCACGCCCAACGCCTTACGCCTCACGCCCCACGCGCCCACGCCCCACGCCCCTACGCCCCAGCCCTACGCCTAACGCCTAACGCCCTCACCTCCTAACGCCCCTACGCTTAACGCCTAACGCCCTAACGCCCCTACGCCCTAACGCCCTCGCCTAACGCCCCTACGCCTAACGCCTAACGCTTTACGCCTCACGCCTAACGCCTAACGCCCGAGACGAAGTCAGAGAGGCAACCAGGGGGGAGGGGGAGCCACAAGATCTACTCTCTCTCTCTCATCCATCCTCTCCCTCCCTCCATCCCTCTCTCTCTCCCTCCCCCTCCCTCTCTCTCGCTCCCTCTCTCTCTCATCCATCCATCCTCTCCCTCTCTCCCTCCCTCTCTCTCTCCTTCCCCCTCCCTCTCTCTCTCTCCCTCCCTCTCCACCTCCTCTTCTTCTCCCTCCTCTCTCTCCCTCCCCCTCTCTCTCTCCCTCTCTCTCTCATCCATCCATCCTCTCCCTCTCTGCCTCCCTCTCTCCCCCTCCCTCTCTCTCTCTCTCTCCCTCTCTCACATGAGAGCTGGTCGTCGTGACGTCTGCCTGATATCCGGCGCTGGGTGTTTATAACTTGGATAGTGAAGCGTGACCTCTGAGGCTTCCTGGAGGTCGTGACCTTTGGCTCCTCCCACGTCTACAACAGACACGGCACACACACTGGACTCTGGTCTCGTATACTAAAAGCTCTAGAAGGCAGCGGAGATGCAGTAAGGCAGATCCACGCCGCGCCCGACCCACGGCTGAGATGCATCTCTTAAAGGGCTTCAGGTCGCTCTCCAGCTGGAGTGGGTACGAAGAAGAGGGTACACGACAGAGGAGGAGGAGGAGGAGGAGGAGGAGGGAGCTGGGCATGTGTTTGAGGTCGTGACCTTTGCAGGTGGCGGGAGGCTCTGATGATTGTCAGTGAGTCCGTTGGACCTGGGCTGAAGATGAGGACGTGAATACACACGAGGGTTATAAGGCTGTGGACTTCTGAATCTCCTTTCAATTCATCAAATATATTTTTTTCAAAGAGCCAAATAGAAAAATCTGTCATGATGGTATAAAAAAAATGAACCGCGGTGAATTAATTTTTCTCATCCGTCGAGAAAACGACAAGGAACGAAACACGAGGTCCACAGAGCATGCGGCAGCGGGGGGGGGGGGGGGGGGGGGGACACCTTACAGAGGGAAGAGCACTTTATCTCACGGTCATTAAGAAGTCTTTTTCCATGAGAATGGTTTCCTCTCAGGTGTCCGTGTGCGTGTGTGTGTGTGCGTGTGTGTGTGTGTGTGTGTGTGTGCGTGTGTGTGTGTGTGTGTTTACAATCGTAATCAGCATCCCTTGCTGAGTGAACGTGTGACTTGTGGTTTAGAAACTCGTCCTCCCAGTGTCGCTGCTGCAAAAGATGAAAGTCCTTCTGCGTGACCCGAGGGGCGACATGACCTCTGACCTCTGACCTCTGACCTCTGACCTCTGACCCCGCGTGGTCACCGCGTCTCAAGACTCAGTCTGAAAAACGTTGTCCTGCCTAAGCATCTAAGCGATGGACAGCAGAGAGATCCCGCCCCCTCTCGGGTATCGTCAGCCTCTCATTGGACCACGGAGGATATCCAGAAACCGGCCGGCGGCCACGCCCACGTCACTGGCCCCGCCCACGTCACTGGCCCCGCCCCCCCTCCGCCTCCTCGAGGCAGCCGTTGAGGCAGTGGTCGTCGCTCCCGAAGGCGCCCTGGGCCTGCAGCAGCTCGTACTCCTGGTCCAGGAAGTCCAGGCTGTTGTTACTAGGCAACCCGCGGATGCTGAACTTGTGGGACACTTTGGTCCACTGCTCCCGATTGGCTGCCACCCTCTCGTACAGCTCGGTGGCGCCGGGCAGCAGCTCAGACAGGAGCCTGGAGGTCAGAGGTCAGAGGTCACAGTTATGAGCTTTGATTCTGTTTTGCCTTTGTTATTTCTTCCTTTACTTTTGTAAACTGACAAAGAAAAATACTTGTTCTTTGATCCCAGGATGTCATATTGTGCATTATCATCAATAAAGTATATAAATATATATACATATATATACATACATATATATATATATATATATATACCCCTTGAATCACTTTGTCTGGGGGTCATTAAGACCCCCAGACAAAGTGTGTGATGTCAGGGGTCATGTAATGTGTGAGGTCAGAGGTCAAGTGATG
>CM070099.1:23919416-23921916 GCA_036178185.1 Liparis tanakae | reverse complement strand
ACGTAGACCATGTAGACCATGTAGAACACGTGGACCACATGGACCTATATGGACTATCCTCCTACAGAGCTACAGTCTGTTACTTGTTTATGTGATATGTGTTGTTGTTGTTGTTGTTGTTGGACAGGAGGTCTTGAGTCTCAGTGTGTGTGTGTGTGTGTGTGTGTGTGTGGAGGTGGTCTCACCGAGGCCACCTGGAAGGAGTTGTTGGTGCCGCGGTGGTCCAGGTCGTGACACATGCAGGACACGAAGAGGGCCAAGATCTCTATGTCCCTGAGGAGGACACGGCGGTTAGAGGGGGGGGCCCGGGCCTGGGGGGAGGAGCCTGGTCTACCTGGTCTACGTGGTCCACATCCTCTACATCCTCTACGTGGTCACCGTGGTCTAAGTCCTGTACGTCCTCTATGTCGTCTACGTCCTGTACATCATCTACGATGTGGTCTAAGTCCTTTATGTGGTCTACATCCTCCACGTGGCCTAGGTCCTCCACATGGTCTAGGTGGTCTAAGTCCTGTACGTCCTCTATGTCGTCTACGTCCTGTACATCATCTACGATGTGGTCTAAGTCCTTTATGTGGTCTACATCCTCCACGTGGCCTAGGTCCTCCACATGGTCTAGGTGGTCTAGGTGGTCTACTTCCTCTATGTCGTCTACGTCCTATACATCATCTACGATGTGGTCTAAGTCCTTTATGTGGTCTACATCCTCCACGTGGTCCAGGTCCTCCACATGGTCTAGGTCCTCCCGTGGTCTAGGTCCTCCCGTGGTCTAGGTCCTCCCGTGGTCCAGGTCCTCCCGTGGTCTAGGTCCTCCCGTGGTCCAGGTCCTCCCGTGGTCCAGGTGGTCTACGTACTCGAGGTAGTTGGCCAGGCCCAGGTTCTTGTAGAGCAGGTAGCAGAAGTGAGACACGGAGAAGGCGTGCATCCAGTTATGGTACGGAGGGTCTCTGTAGCCCTTCTTCACCATGAGGCAGAACCTGGAGTCACACACACACACAGAGTCACACACACACACACACACACACAGAGTCACACACACACACACACAGAGTCACACACAGTCACACACACACACAGAGTCACACACACACACACACAGAGTCACACACAGTCACACACACACACACACAGAGTCACACACAGTCACACACACACACACACACACAGAGTCACACACAGTCACACACACACACACACACACACACACACAGAGTCACACACACACACACACAGAGTCACACACAGTCACACACACACACACACACACACACAGAGTCGCACACAGTCACACACACACACACACACACACACACACACAGAGTCACACACACACACACACACACAGAGTCACACACAGTCACACACACACACACACACACACACACACACACACACACACACACACACACACACAGAGTCGCACACACACACACACACACACACAGAGTCACACACACACACACACAGAGTCACACACACACACACACACACACACACAGAGTCGCACACAGTCACACACACACACACACACACACACACACACACACAGAGTCACACACACACACACACACACACACACAGAGTCACACACACACACACACAGTCACACACAGTCACACACACACACACACAGAGTCACCACACAGTCACACACACACACACACAGAGTCACACACAGTCACACACACACACACACACACACACACAGAGTCACACACAGTCACACACACACACACACACACACAGAGTCGCACACAGTCACACACACACACACACACACACACACACACACACAGAGTCACACACACACACACACACACACACACAGAGTCACACACACACACACACAGTCACACACAGTCACACACACACACACACACAGTCACACACACACACACACACACACACACAGAGTCACACACAGTCACACACACACACCCGCACAGACTCACACACACACACACATACACACCGACCTGGCCAGGGTGTTCATGTCGATCTTGTACTTGTGGATGAATCCCATGTCTTCAAACATGCTGAGGATACACTGAGGACACACAACACGCTCCGTTACATCCTCCCTCCCTTCCTCCCTCCCTTCCTCCCTCCTTTCCTCCCCCTCCCCCCCCCCCCCCATTACCAGCGGCGTGGTGTCGTCGGGTAGTGAGCGGGGGGTGTAGGTGAACTCGGCGAAGCAGGGGTGGATCTCTCTCACGGGCTCGATGCCCGGCACCAAGAGCTTGATGACCTCCTCCTCTGAGACCTGCACACACACACACACACACACACACACACACACACACAAACACAAACACACACACACACACACAGACACACTGAGTGATGGAGCGTAGACACAGGGAGTGTGTGTTTGTTTCTGTGTGTTTCTGTGTGTACATGTGTGTGTGTGTGTTACCTTCATGTGGTACATCATCATCTCGTTGGCCAGGTGAGATCTGAACTGAGCCTCGTGGACCCTCTTGTAGAGCAGAGACTAGAG
>CM070099.1:23866916-23876916 GCA_036178185.1 Liparis tanakae | reverse complement strand
CTGTAAACTGTACTGAACTTGGTCAAGCCCTAGATATTTGATGGGATCATGTATACTCCTGGATAGCAGCTGTCAGCTGACTAACATGACTGATTGGTGATCGGATGTGAGAAACTCCCCTTGATCAGTAAAGTTCTAGATGCGCCTGAAAATGAAGCCGATGAATCAAGAGATCCACATTACAGAATATACCATGGTGTGTTTCATGGTATTATGTGCCTGAGGGATTTTGACAGAGGAGTGAACTATTGTGACGGTGATGATGTAAACAAGGAAATGATGACAAGATGTTCTGCAGAGAACGACCACTTGACTGAGAAACAACAGTCAGTTCAGACCAGCAGGAGGTGTTCAGTCGGTAATGTGGCTCACTGAAGGCAACTGTACTAAAACAATTGCAATTTGATTAAAGGAATAAGAAATTCCAATCTGTTGTGAACAAGTGCCGAATGGTTTGGAGGTTTGCACGACTTGTTTTGAGAACGTCATTTCTGTTTCAAGAATTGAGCCAAATCAATCGAGAAAAACTGTAAAACACATTTAGTGAAGATGACAGAGTTCATGAAGAGTTCATAGTCGGCATATTCCACCATGGAGACCTCCTCCCTCCATCAGGTGGAGGCAGAGAGGAGGAGTGGGCGGAGTCTCAACAGTGGGCGGAGTCCCAGCAGGGCAGCGGTGCATCTGCTATCTATCCATCCATTCACCTATCCACCTATCCATCTATCTATCCATTCATCTATCCATCAATCTACCTATCCATCCACCTATCCCTCCCTCTCTCCCTCATCCCTCCCTCCCTCCCTCTGCTTATCTAACTCCTGCAGTGATGACATCATCTCCTCTTCCTGAGCGTGGGCCGCCTCCCACCTCAAGTTTCGGACAGATTCTATACTCTGGATTCAAAACAGTGAAGACGCGTTCAGGTTCTTTCAAAGTGAAGTAAAACACAGTTTCTCTGTGAAGGAGGGACGAGCAACATGCTCAGCACCTCCCCTCCTCCTGCCATCCTACCTTCTGATTGGTTCGTTAGTTAATTAACTTACCAAACCTCACTATGAGTCTGGAGGTGACAGATCTCCCAGAAGCCTCTCACCATGCCTGGCAGGGAGATGCACCATCATGCTTTATTCTATATCTGCATTGGCAAGTTATATATATATATATATATATATATATATATATATATATATATATATATAAATAATATATACATATATTTATTTATATATATTTTGTATCATATTTTTCCATATTTGTAAACATTTTATATACATGTATTTATATATATATATATATATATATATACATATATAGTTGCATGTGTACTGCTGTATATGTATGTATATATTATGTGTTATATATGTATATAAATAACTTACCATATATATAAATATATATATAAATATATATACATACATATATATTATATATTACAGTATATATATTATATTATATATATATATTATATATATATTATACATACATATTATACATGTAATATCTAATATATATATTAGATATTACAGTATATATTATATATAAATATATTTGATATATATATATATATATAATATATATGTATATATATCATATATGTATATATAATATATAATATATATCATATATCATATATATATATACAGTATATACTTGTCATGCAGTGTCATCCAGAGCTGAGCGAGTGATTCTGATTACGTGCATATGAATTATGAGTGAGTGAAAACATCCATTAGTGGCCCATCACAGCCCAGCTGACATCACAGCGTCCCTGTGGAGGAGTTGAAGTGTCATCGTTTCACACTTTACATTCTCTTTGTAGAAACCTATTAACTGATAATGTAAGCAGGTCATGAATAAACCCCCCAATCATATTTACTACGCCGTGTTTACAAAAATAATTAATGTGACACAGAAGCCATCCTCCAGCAGAGAGCAGGCTCTGAGCGGCGGCGTGCAGCTCGGCCGCGGGGCGCTGACGGCCGTGTATATATATATATATACATTTATATAATTATCTTTATATATATATATATATATATATATATATATATATAAATATATATACAAACATGTAAAAATAAATATATGTATATATATTATATGTATATATATTATGTGTTATATATGTATATATATTTATTTTAAAAATCTATATGAAAAAATCTATAAATAAATATATGTTGATATATATTATTTGTATATATATATATTGCCCATATATCAATGTTTTATATGTATATATACATATATAATATATATATTACTGTATATGTATATATATACATATACATCGAGCAGTCAGAGGGCTGCTGCGTGGTGAAGGTGCCCTTGTGTCTGCGGTCATTCGTCCCGTGATTCGGAGCCCGGAGGTCTCTGATGTGAAGATGTCTTCTCGTCACTTTGAGTCGCTCTGCTCCCCAAATGTAAAACACAAACAGCCGGGAGTCTCCTCTTCCTCCCGGAGCTCTGCAGCCACAGAGACGCACCGGGAGGAAGAGGAGGGAATACACTGAGGCCTGGACCAAGATGTCACATAGAGAAGGTACTAAGGACAGACAGGGAGCAGAAGGATTTAAGGAAAGGAGGATTCAGGGAGAGGAGGAGTAGGAGGAGAAGGGGGAGGAAGAGGAAGAGGAGGACAGCAGCAGAAGACACGCAAGGTCTAGATGACGTGGACACACATAAAAGCAGTAATTGTGCCACAACAAACACACACACATCACACACACACACACACACACACACATCACACATCACACACACACACACACACACACACACACACACACACACACACACACACACACACACACACCGTATTCAATGAAGCAGTTAGAACGAAAACAGGAACAAGACCACACACTGGAAACACTGGAAGCTTGTATTTGAATGCTCACACACACACACACACACTTCTCCTTGCAGGGCAACACATCGTGTTTTAAGTTGATTCATCAGATATTCAAACACCTCCAGAACCACAGAGATGTGAAGATGAAGACGTCCAGAACATTTGACGGAGGAGAAACGATGTGCAGACTGAGCATGTGCAGACTGAGCATGTGCAGACTGAGCATGTGCAGACTGAGCATGTGCAGACTGAGCATGTGCAGACTGAGCATGTGCAGACTGAGCATGTGCAGACTGAGCATGTGAACCCACCCAGTCACACGCGGTGCATTCTAACCCTGAAGAGTCATTTCATGAATACAAAGCGACGCTCCTGTTGTTCCCCACGGAGGAAGCAGAACACGGGGTTCACACCCGGGAACACAGGGAGGAGGAGGAGGAGGAGGAGGAGGAGGAGGAGGAGCAGCTGCACAGATCATCACCACGGAGCCGACTCCGACTCGCTGTCGGGGGAAGGTTTGGATCGGAGGGCCACCAAATGTCACAACGAGCAAACTGGGAAAAAACAAGTTGAATGTGAAGTTCAAAAGAAGCCCGACGACTTGAGAGGAGGGAACTGGGAGCTCTCCACCTCCACCTGATGGACCGTGGAGGGCTGGAGGGGGGAATATGCCGACTACCAACTCTTCATAACTCCCTCATCTTCATCGTGTTGTTCCTGTGTTTTAATGTGTGTGATGATTCCTTCTGGTCACATGACATGTGAGGTCAAAGGTCAAAGGTCAGGGTGACTATGTGTACAGATTGTAAAGCTCTCTGAGGGGAATTAGTAGTTTGTGAAAATGGGCTCTACAAACAAACTGAATTGAAACTGAATTGAATAAAATAGAATAGATACAGCAACGCCTTGAAGCAACTAGTGAGAGAGACTCTGAGATTAAAGACGTTTAAACTGGGAACAGGTGCCACCACGAGGAGGGGGGGATGAAGAAGACGAGGGAGATGGAGTTCGGTCGGAACGTCAACACAAAGACGACGATGACCGAGAGCCGAAGGTGTCAAAGAAAGAGGTCCAGAGGACATGAAGCCAGCCGAGCCTCAGGGGGACAACACGGTCCATCAAAGACACACAATGACAGAACCTGTAGATGAAGGTTCTAGATGGAACGCCGCGGTTCTTCTCCGTCTCCCTGGTGCTTCTCTAACTATCCGCTGCATAAATAATCTGAAGTACATTAAATGTAAAACGTCAATCAACTCCTGTTATTATTGGGTGGATGTGAGTCACTCATCACATCATCATTGTATTCTTCATCCTCTTTATTATGAATTCCTTTCAGTGAACTAGTTCAGTTATGTCGTTAGTCAAATACAGATTTCATTTATGAACAACGTGATTATTTGCTTTGTGTGAAGGAAACCTTCCTTGTCGAGCTCGAGAAGAACTCTGCAGCAACCCCCAAAAGATTGTGTGGGATCCAAAATGTAATCCTCAGTCGTAATTAAAGGGTTTACAGGTCATCATTGAGTTATTCATGATGGTTACATCTCCTGTTATTAATTACTTATTGTTTAATTACTGTGTGGCCAGCAACAGGGCTACCTGGGGGCCAATGGGGCCTGGGCTCAGCCGACCTGTTGGAGTCAGACTCACGCTGCTGTTCCTCTGTTGCTATGATTCTGCTCCAACAAAAAAAGAATCTTTCCCCATCAAGATGGCTGCGTCCTAACACAGCTGTGCTTGTGAAAAGATGTTCTGAACCCTGCTGCACCTCTTCTTCCCACTCCAGATGAAGAAGAACAGCCACTGTGTTCCAGTTAGAACCGGTTTGTCTCCCGGACCACATTTGCAGGAAACTGCTGAACGCTGACTGAGCGCTTTGTGGACGGATCAGCATCACAGCCACGCAGAGACAGGAAGGACCCAAACTGCTGCTCTGGTACACGACACGTGAGACACGTGAGACACGTGAGACAGGACACGTGAGACAGGACACGTGAGACAGGACACGTGAGACAGGACACGTGAGACACGACACGTGAGACGCGACACGTGAGACAGGACACGTGAGACACGACACGTGAGACAGGACACGTGAGACACGACACGCCGAAGACCCACTTTGACCCAGGAAGGAGTGTTTCTATGTCTAGAAATGTTGCCGCTTCACTCATCTGCTTCACTCTTCTGGGCTAAGCCTCAGATGTATCACATCCTGGAGACGCCCCTGAGCAGAACTCAGCGCTGTGCACTGTGGACCGAGCAAAGACACACAACCACTAGCATGTACACAGCAGGTGTGCATTTGGTGTAACTCACAATCACAGACAATTATCTGACATCATCAAGCAGACCCGTTGGCCAGCTCAGGACGCCGTCCTGCTCGCAACACGCTAACACAGATGACCTCTTCTCGCCAGGAAATGCACGAGCAGATGCAGCTGAACGGGAACTGAAACCACAGCTGATCTCACACTGGAATGTTTGCTGATCCAAAGGTTTTGGTTCCCCAAATGTTTCAGAAAGTTATGGATCCTGTGTCAAAAACGATGCAGCTAGCTTCCCGCCACGAAACAAGATGCTAACACCAAAGCTAAAGCATTAAGTCTACATCATTTAGATCAAAGATATAAATGCACCTGTAATAATGTTGAGACCATTGATCTCTGTATGATCTGACCCCAATTGTGAAAGTTATTATAAACTCTTGAAAGACAACTTGGTTTTCAATAAAAATTGTGATTTCCACCACAAAATCCTAATCTGTAATAATTTACTGGTAAAAAGAAAGTAGATTGAAAGGGCTGATATCTGCTGACTTGTGTGGTGTTTTATTCAACCGATTATTAATGATGCATGATGTTTACTGTTACCCAGCTTGTCTCTTGGTCCAGCCTGATTGGATTCAGCAGAACAGGGTTTGTTTTAACATGCATAGTTTTTAACAAACATATCTTTTAACATGTATAGTTTTTAATATGTTTAGTTTTTAACATGTATAGTTTTTAACATGCATATGTTTTAACATGTATAGTTTTGAACATGCATAGTTTTTTAACATTTATAGTTTTGAACATGCATTGTTTTTCTAATGTATAGTTTTTAACATGTATAGTTTTTAACATGTATAGTTTTTAATATGCATATATTTTAACATGAATAATTTTTAACATGCATAGTTTTTAACATGTATAGTTTTGAACATGCATTGTTTTTCTAATGTATAGTTTTTAACATGTATAGTTTTTAACATGTATAGTTTTTAATATGCATATATTTTAACATGAATAATTTTTAACATGCATAGTTTTTAACATGCATTGTTTTTCTAATGTATAGTTTTTAACATGTATAGTTTTTAACATGTATAGTTTTTAATATGCATATGTTTTAACATGAATAATTTTTAACATGCATAGTTTTTAACATGCATTGTTTTTCTAATGTATAGTTTTTAACATGTATAGTTTTTTAACATGTATAGTTTTTAACATGTATAGTTTTTAACATGCATAGTTTTTAATATTTATATGTTTTAACATGTATAATTTTTAACGTGCATAGTTTTTAACATGCATAGTTTTTAACATGCATAATTTTTAACATGCATAGTTTTTTAACATGAATAATTTTTAACATGCATAGTTTTTAACATGCATTGTTTTTCTAATGTATAGTTTTTAACATGTATAGTTTTTAACATGTATAGTTTTTAATATGCATGTCTTAACATGAATAATTTTTAACATGCATAGTTTTTAACATGCATTGTTTTTCTAATGTATAGTTTTTAACATGTATAGTTTTTAACATGTATAGTTTTTAACATGTATAGTTTTTAATATTTATATGTTTTTTTAACATGTATAATTTTTAACGTGCATAGTTTTTAACATGCATAGTTTTTAACATGCATAATTTTTGACATGCATAGTTTTTAACATGCATAGTTTTTAACATGCATAGTTTTTAACATGCATAATTTTTAACATGCATCGTTTTTTAACATGTATAGTTTTTAACTTTAGCATAGGCTTTTTAACATGTATAGTTTTTAATACATGTATAGTTTTTAACATGCATAGTTTTTAACCTGCATATTTTTTAACATGTATAGTTTTTAATACAGTTTTTAACATGTATAGTTTTTTACATGCATAGTTTTTAATATGCATAGTTTTTAACATGCATAGTTTTTAACATGCATAGTTTTTAACATGCATAATTTTTAACATGCATAGTTTTTAACATGCATAGTTTTTAACATGCATAGTTTTTAACATGCATAGTTTTTAACATGTATAGTTTTTAACATCATAGTTTTTAACCTGCATATTTTTTAACATGTATAGTTTTTAATACAGTATGTATAGTTTTTGACATGCATAGTTTTTAATATTCATAGTTTTTAACATCATAGTTTTTAACATGCATAGTTTTTAACATGTATAGTTTTTAATATAAATAGTTTTTGACGTGTAGTTTTTAACATGTATAGTTTTTGACATGCATAGTTTTTAACATGTATAGTTTTTAACATGTATAGTTTTTAACATGTATAGTTTTTGACATGCATAGTTTTTAACATGTATAGTTTTTAATATAGTTTTTGACGTGTATAGTTTTTAACATGTATAGTTTTTGACATGCATAGTTTTTAACATGTATAGTTTTTGACATGCATAGTTTTTAACATGTATAGTTTTTTAACGTGTATAGTTTTTAACATGTATAGTTTTTGACATGCATAGTTTTTAACATGTATAGTTTTTAATATAAATAGTTTTTGACATGTATAGTTTTTAATATGCATAGTTTTTAACATGTATAATTTTTGACATGTATAGTTTTAACATGTATAGTTTTTGACATGCATAGTTTTTAACATGTATAGTTTTCGACATGCATAGTTTTTAACATGTATAGTTTTTTTACGTGTATAGTTTTTAACATGTATAGTTTTTTAACATGTATAGTTTTTAACATGTATAGTTTTTAATATAAATAGTTTTCGACATGCATAGTGGAGGTGGGTGATTTAATGGCTGCTCTGTCTTCCCCATGATCAGACCAGCGGCCCTTACATTTAAAACACACATGTACACAAGAGATGCTCAAACCCCTCACCTGACACCAAGGAACCATCTACATCATGTTCAAACTATTTACTAACATGAACCCGACACCATGTAGAGCCGTGGCTCTCAAGCTTTTCCTGCCCCACTTCGGAGGAGGAAAAATATTCGTGCCCCAACTTAATTGAGTTTTACTGAGTTTTACACTAAATATATTTCCAAAACCATAACGTGCCATCAAGTATCAGTATTGGTTCAAATTCACTCAGATTCTCAGAGGAATCAACATTCCCCTGATCAAGTGTCCTGACCCACATCTCAGCTTCAGTGAAACCTGAGGAAGCTGCTGCTCACTGCCTTGAAGATGAAGATTAATTCATTCAGATTGCCAAATATGTCACTGATATAGGCCAAATTCATCAGAAATTATTCATCAGCAAACATGCCTGCAAATTAAGAATCATAATTGAATTAATAGATTTGACTCCAAGAAGTTTATTAAAGATTAAATAAATGAGCTACATGCTACCTGCTGGTGAGCCTTTGTGAGATGTTGCACGTGGAGCATGACATGGAGGTAGGACTGTTTTGTGGAACGTGTGGATCGGCACGACAACAGGCGTTACATCTTGTTCCTGGCTCCGCGGCGTCTGCATGGTGGACAACAGATGTCTGGCTCCGGGGGTCACGGCCATCTCCACCGCTCCACCGGGGGGCGAGACGGAGGCCCCGGGGCCGGGCTGCCGCTGCAGAGCACCCCTTTACCTCTCAAGCATCAGGGGCTCATCCTCAACGGGCCGAGGCTCTCCCACGATGGGACTCAAGACGAGGAGGAGGAGGAGGAGGAGGAGGAGGAGGAGGAGGAGGAGGAGGAGGAGAGGAGGAGGAGGAGGAGGACGACGCGGTAAACGCCGAGATAAACACATCAGGCGTTTCCTCAGTTCCACTTCAACCTGACAGAGTGGGATCTGGTTGACGGAGCTGAGGACCCCTTCAGGGACCAGAGCTCAGAGCGGACCAGAGAGCTCCGTCTGCGGCGTGGAGAGCATGTAGCTGCCGGTCTGGTGGAGGTCCGGTGTCTGTCCGGTGGAGGTGTGGTGGAGGTCCGGTGGAGGTCCGGTGGAGGTGTGGTGGAGGTCCGGTGTCTGTCCGGTGGAGGTCCGGTGGAGGTCGGTGTCTGTCTGGTGGAGGTCCGGTGGAGGTCCGGTGAAGGTCCGGTGGAGGTGTGGTGGAGGTGTGGTGGAGGTGTGGTGGAGGTCCGGTGTCTGTCCGGTGGAGGTCCGGTGGAGGTGTGGTGGAGGTCCGGTGGAGGTGTGGTGGAGGTGAGGTGGAGGTGTGGTGGAGGTCCGGTGTCTGTCTGGTGGAGGTCCGGTGTCTGTCCGGTGGAGGTGTGGTGGAGGTCCGGTGGAGGTCCGGTGGAGGTGTGGTGGAGGTCCGGTGTCTGTCCGGTGGAGGTCCGGTGGAGGTCGGTGTCTGTCTGGTGGAGGTCCGGTGGAGGTCCGGTGAAGGTGTGGTGGAGGTCCGGTGTCTGTCCGGTGGAGGTCCGGTGGAGGTCGGTGTCTGTCTGGTGGAGGTCCGGTGGAGGTCCGGTGAAGGTCCGGTGGAGGTGTGGTGGAGGTGTGGTGGAGGTGTGGTGGAGGTCCGGTGTCTGTCCGGTGGAGGTCCGGTGGAGGTGTGGTGGAGGTCCGGTGGAGGTGTGGTGGAGGTGAGGTGGAGGTGTGGTGGAGGTCCGGTGTCTGTCTGGTGGAGGTCCGGTGGAGGTGTGGTGGAGGTCCGGTGGAGGTGTGGTGGAGGTCCGGTGGAGGTGTGGTGGAGGTCCGGTGTCTGTCCGGTGGAGGTCCGGTGGAGGTCCGGTGGAGGTGTGGTGGAGGTCCGGTGGAGGTGTGGTGGAGGTCCGGTGTCTGTCTGGTGGAGGTCCGGTGGAGGTGTGGTGGAGGTGTGGTGGAGGTGTGGTGGAGGTCCGTGGAGGTGTGGTGGAGGTCCGGTGTCTGTCTGGTGGTGGTCCGGTGGAGGTGTGGTGGAGGTGTGGTGGAGGTGTGGTGGGCGCTCGGAGCTCGGAGCCCAGCGCCCC
>CM070099.1:23856916-23861916 GCA_036178185.1 Liparis tanakae | reverse complement strand
TAATGCTAATAGCACTGTTAACGCTGTTAGCATTGTTAATGCTGCTAGCACTGTTAACGCCATTAGCATTGTTAATGATGCTAGCACTGTTAACACCGATAGCATTGTTAATGCTGCTAGCACTGTTAACACCGTTAGCATTGTTAATGCTGCTAGCATTGTTAACACCGTTAGCATTGTTAATGCTGCTAGAACTGTTAACGCCATTAGCATTGTTAATGCTAATAGCACTGTTAACGCCGTTAGCATTGTTAATGATGCTAGCACTGTTAACTCTGTTAGCATTGTTAATGCTAATAGCACTGTTAACGTCGTTAGCATTGTTAATGCTGCTAGCACTGTTAACACTGTTAGAATTGTATATATATATATATATATATATATATATATATATATATATATATATATATATATATATATATTAATATATAGTTGTATATATAATACATTACTATATACAGTATATACATATATATATATATCACTACATATATAGTAATATATATTTATATATAAAGTAATATATATTTATATATAGTAATATATATATATGCATATAGTAATTTATATTTATATATAAAGTAATATATATTTATATGTATAGTATTATATATTTATATATATATTTTATATATATATATATTACTATGTATATATATATTAATATATATAGTAATGTATATATATGTATTACTATATATTACTATGTATATATACATTTATTACTATATATATTACTACGTATATATATTAATATATATAGTAATGTATATATATTTATTACTATATATACATATAGTAATGTATATACATATATATATTTATTACTATATATATTTATTTATTACTATATATATAGTAATATGTAACACAGACTGAGCTCAATCCAAAGCTTCAGTGAAGCTGTGATATGAAATATTAATGTATGAATGAATTAATGTTGAATGGAGAGTTGAATAAAGTTCACAGAGCAGTCGGAGGTGATGGAGTCGTCTCCCAGTTAACCCTCGCTGCCTGTTTGTAAACAAGGTCAAAGGTCAAAGGTCAACCGAGTCCAGCAGAGCCTCACACTGTAGAGAACGGGTTGCGTAACAGCAGCAGGACACACACTCTCTCTCTCTCTCTCTCACTCACACACACACACACACACATACACACACACAAACACACAAACACACACAGATACACACACACACACACACACATCCTCAGGAAAACACAGGAGAGTTCAAAGCAAATTGTCCTCATAGACTGTCTCTCCATCTACTGTGGACCCTATGATCTACCTTTGAACACACACACACACACACACACACAAACACACCCACCCACACACACACACACACACACACACACACACCCACACACACAATCACTCAGGGCATCACTGCTGGGTAATTGAGCTGACTGCCGTATTGATCCTGAGGTTGTGATTAAAACAGAGGCCGTGTGTTCAGCTCAAATGCAATCAACACACAAAGCCACCGCGTGACCACTTACTCAATGCTCAGCTGCTAAAACACACACACACACACACACAGACACACACACACAGACACAAACACAGACACACACACACACGCAGACTGCATGAATAACTACAGTGCAGAGCAACATCATTACAGAGCCGTGTACCTGGAATCTGATCAGGATACGGCCAGTAACCTTGGGCTGTGTGTGTGAGTGTGAGTGTGTGTGTGTGTGTGTGAGTGAGTGTGTGTGTCAGTGGGTGTGTGAACAAAGAGCATGTTGTATATGTTGTAGGCTGCAATGTAGTTTTATGTATGAGATGCTCATAAAATACTTTGATTGAAAGTGCATATGTAGTTAATCTCTTTTTGTCTGAGTGTATGTGTGTGTGTGGGTGTGAGTGTGTGTCTGTGGGTGTGAGTGTGTGTCTGTGTGTGTGTGTGAGTGTGTGTGAGTGTATGTGAGTGTGTGTGTGTGTGTCCTGACCCCCATAAAGCAGCAGAGTGATTGAAAGGTGAAGGTGCACTCAGGGGAATCGGGCTAATTTGCATAATGGCAGAGTTTTATTAACACCTACACACACAGACACACACACACACACACACACACACACACACACACTCACACACACACAGAGGGTCATTTGAACAAAATGCTGCCCAGGAAATAAATTATGAAACGTCTATTTGAATTATACGAGCTGCTCACTTAACAATACAACGTTACACAGATTTAAATACATATTCGTTAATCTCCATGAAATATCTCTTAAATAATATCGCTAATAACTCAATTACCATACAGACTAAACGTGTTTTTATATTATTATAGTTTTATAGAAGTATTACAAGCCGGTCGTTGTTTCATAATCACACATTGAGAGCGTCATCTTCAAATTGAGTTGTTGTGCGACAGAACACACCATATATATATATACATAATATAAATATACATTTATATATATATATACGGCCGTGTGTCTTTATTGTTGCTCATAATTAATTTCCTTAAACAACAGCAGCAGTAAAACAACAGCAGGAAGGCGGCGGCGCCCGCCCGGCTCCGGGCGCCGCCTGAGACGCCCGCTAGAGGAGCGGCGACCACACGATGACCTCTGACCTCAGCCTGAGAACACACACAGTGAGGAAGACCTGGAGGACGAGCTGCGATGAAGGGCTGAACAACAGCTCCACAAGTCTGAAGGGCGTCATCATGCGCCTGTGTTCTAGAACCAAGAGTTCATAGTGTGTATATGTGTTCATAGTGTCTACAAGAGTTCATAGTGTGTATACGTGTTCATAGTGTCTACAAGAGTTCATAGTGTGTATACGTGTTCATAGTGTCTACAAGAGTTCATAGTGTGTATATGTGTTCATAGTGTCTACAAGAGTTCATAGTGTGTATATGTGTTCATAGTGTCTACAAGAGTTCATAGTGTGTATACGTGTTCATAGTGTCTACAAGAGTTCATAGTGTGTATACGTGTTCATAGTGTCTACAAGAGTTCATAGTGTGTATACGTGTTCATAGTGTCTACAAGAGTTCATAGTGTGTATACGTGTTCATAGTGTCTACAAGAGTTCATAGTGTGTATATGTGTTCATAGTGTCTACAAGAGTTCATAGTGTGTATATGTGTTCATAGTGTCTACAAGAGTTCATAGTGTGTATATGTGTTCATAGTGTCTACAAGAGTTCATAGTGTGTATATGTGTTCATAGTGTCTACAAGAGTTCATAGTGTGTATATGTGTTCATAGTGTCTGCAAGAGTTCATAGTGTGTATATGTGTTCATAGTGTCTGCAAGAGTTCATAGTGTGTATATGTGTTCATAGTGTCTACAAGAGTTCATAGTGTGTATATGTGTTCATAGTGTCTACAAGAGTTCATAGTGTGTATATGTGTTCATAGTGTCTACAAGAGTTCATAGTGTGTATATGTGTTCATAGTGTCTACAAGAGTTCATAGTGTGTATATGTGTTCATAGTGTCTACAAGAGTTCATAGTGTGTATATGTGTTCATAGTGTCTACAAGAGTTCATAGTGTGTATATGTGTTCATAGTGTCTACAAGAGTTCATAGTGTGTATATGTGTTCATAGTGTCTACAAGAGTTCATAGTGTGTATATGTGTTCATAGTGTCTACAAGAGTTCATAGTGTGTATATGTGTTCATAGTGTCTACAAGAGTTCATAGTGTGTATATGTGTTCATAGTGTCTACAAGAGTTCATAGTGTGTATATGTATAACATTGTGTAAAAATTGTGTAACATTGTGTAAACATTGTTTAACATTGTGTAAACATTGTATAAACATTGTGTACATTTTGTGTAAACATTGCGTAAACAGAGATATTAATGTTATTGGAATAAAGACGACTCTGCAGGAGCTTCATCCGTCTCCAGGTATCTGAGGGCCCCTCACGTAAACATCTCAGGTATCTGAGGGCCCCTCACGTAAACATCTCAGGTATCTGAGGGCCCCTCACGTAAACATCTCAGGTATCTGAGGGCCCCTCTCGTCAACATCTCCCAGTAAACCTTACTCTCTCGTAGAGATGGAAGCTTCTGACTTTCTATTCATCACAAATCACAAAGCCGCCTGAAAGCAGCGCGGAGCGGCGGGTCGTTGCTATGAGAGCTACAGCGTTAGCAACCAGCTCAGGAGCCAGTTACCATACCAACAACATGCCTCAGAACCAGAGTCCATCAGCAGAGGAGGAGAGGGTGAGGAAGAGGAGAGGGTGACCAAGAGGAGATTGTGAGGAAGAGGAGAGGGTGAGGAAGAGGAGAGGAGAGGAAGAGGAGATGGAAGAGGAGAGGGTGAGCAAGAGGAGATGGAAGAGGAAGAGGAGATGGAAGAGGAGAGGGTGAGCAAGAGGAGAGGGTTAGGAAGAGGATGAGGAGAGGAAGAGGAGAGGATGAGGATGAGGAAGAGGAGAGGAGCCTCTGTGAGACTCAGTTGATAATCCATCTGCTGAAGGAGAGCTGCCCCTTAGCAACGTTAGCAACGTTAGCTTCTCAAACGTCTTAAAAAGCTCAAAGGTGTTGTGACATGAACACATGCACTACAAAGAGTAAATGCACACACACATACACACAAACACAAATACACACACACATATATACACACGCATGTACACACATATACACACACACGTACACACATGTAGGTCAGATGGGAAGTGAGTGCTGTGAATGAATCTCTGATGAAAGGTAGAAAAAAAGAACGAGGTTAAAAGATGAAGGAACAGGAAACAAAGAGAGAGAGAGAGAGAGAGAGAGAGAGAGAGAACAAGACTGCAGCAGCAGCAACAGCAACAACAACAACAACAACAACAACAACAACATGTGGAAAGAACCTAAAGAATAATAGAGAGAAAACAAAACGGAAGTAATGAGTGTTTGTGTAAGTGTGTGTGTGTGCCTGTGTGTGTGTTTGTGTGTGTGTGTGTTTGCCTGTGAGTGTGTGTGTGTGTGTTTGTGTGGTCCTCCTCCTACCCTGTAGATGAGACTAAGAGTGTGGACTGAT
>CM070099.1:23819416-23831916 GCA_036178185.1 Liparis tanakae | reverse complement strand
TGTGGTTTAAAAGGTCTACATCTTTCTGGCTACTAATAAAAACGACAATGTCGTCGGCATACGCCGATAAAATCATCTTCCTATTAAAACCAGGTAAAACCAGACCATGAAGGCTAGAGCGTATCTTGATGAGGAGGGGCTCGAGGGAGAGAGCGTAGAGCATCACGGACAGAGCACAGCCCTGCCGGACCCTCTACCCACTCTAAAAGGAGCACACAGCCTGCCGTTTATCTTCAGCACACTCTCAACATCACTGTACATCCCCTTGATCTGGGCTATGAAACCAGCGCTGAACCCAAACTTCCCCAGAACTTTCCAGAGGAAGCCGTGCTCAACGGTCAAAAGCCTTTTCCTGGTCTAGAGAAATCAGACCAGTGTCAATACCCAATGAGCTGGAGACCTCCAAAACGTCCCGAATGAGGTGGACGTTGTCCACCATGGACCTGCGGGGACGCAGTAGGTCTGGTCCCGGTGGAGGACCTGCTCCATAGCTCCCTCAGCCTGGAGGCGAGGACCTTGGACAGAAGCTTGTAATCCACACACAGCAAAGACACAGGGCGCCAGTTACCGATGTCCTGCGGGTTCCCTTTCTTAGGCAGTAACGTCAGTACTGCCCTCTGCAGGACATCGGCATGGAACCAGCGGCCAGACTCTCATTAAAGACCTCCAGGATGTCCCTCCGAGGACATCCCAGTAGGCCTTATAAACTCAGCGGGAGGCCGTCGATCCCGGGGCACGGCCTCCTGCATTCCTGCAGGGCAGCTTTCAGCTCTTGGGGGTTATGGGTCTGTCGAGCTCCTCATTGGTCTCCTCGGAGACCTGAGGCAGCTCCCCACAGAGCCCCTCCGTCGACACTTCCCCCTCCCTATACTCACTGGTATACAGGGAGGAGTAAAACCCCACCGCTCGCTTACGGATCTGGCTTGGCTCCACCACCGGCTGCCCTGCGTCGGTCAGCAGTGAGTGGATCACTCGCCCCTGCCCACTCCTCTTCTCCAGGCCGAAGAAGAAGCTAGAGGGAGTGTCCATCTCTGCGATGGTCTGGAACCGGGACCTGACCAGTGCGCCTTGTACTCTCACCTCAAACAGGTCGGCGAGAGACGCCTTTTTCCTTTTGAGGACTTCAACATGTCCTCGATCTCCTGTGGACTCACTCAAACTTTCTAGGTCCACTATTTCAGTCTCCAGGTCCTTCATAGATCTGGTGACGTCTCTAGTGACGTTGAAAGTGTGCTGCTGACAAAGAAGTCTAATTTCAGTCTTACCATGGTCCCACCACTGCCTAAGATTGTTAAAATCACTCTTCCTCAGCCTAAAAACACTCCAAAAATAAAAAAGCACCTCCCTAAAATTCCTATCGAAAGTTAAAACTGAATTAAAATGCCAATACGCGCTCCTGGGTAAAAAGTTCCTAATAAAAACATGACATAAAACCAAAGAATGATCAGTAAAACCAGCCGGAACAATGCTGCACATTTTAAAAATACTAAAATGGTGCTTAAAAACATACATGCGGTCTAACCTGGCTGAGGAGATTCTTCCCTCCCTAAGGTGGGACCATGTGTACTGTCGGCAGTCCGGATGCATCCTTCTCCACACGTCCACCAGGCCATGAGAATGGACCAGCCTCCTCAGAACCTGCTGTGAAGCTGGATGTGGCTCTGTGTGGTTTCTGTCTTTAAAATCATCCTCTGTGCAGTTAAAATCCCCCCCCAAGAATAAAACATCCTCCGAGGCACAGTCATTTAAAACATCATTAATTTTAGATAAAAATAGCTTCCTCTCTGTTCCGGTTGTTGGAGCATAAACATTTATTAAAACAACAGTAAAAAGGTCGAACCGTGTTTTCACTAGGAACAGCCTCCCCTCGACGATGTGTTTGACCTCCAGTGACTTGGGACTGAAGGCCCTGGAGAAGAGGAAGCCCTCCTCCGCTGAGGTTGGTGTTGTGGCTCAGGAGGACTTCCCCCCCCCACTCCCTCCTCCAGTCCGCCTCGTTGGTGCTGTCGCTGTGCGTCTCTTGTAAGAAGAGAACATCATTGGCTTTCATCTTGTTAAATTCATAAATAGATGTTCTCTTCTTACAATCCCTCGCTCCATTTACGTTTAAAACTCTGACTCTGAATGTGCTCATTAAAAGAAAAGAGTTTAAAAAACAAATAAAACTTAAAAACAACAAATCAATTAAAAGACACATTGGAGCTCTCCACCCCCTCCTGCTGGATGCAAAGCTTGACCTTTAATAAAATCTTTTTAATTCTAAAAATCTCCTGCATATCTAAATGTTTTTTTGCCATGTGATAGCGGCAGGAGTAGTCAAAGGCCACGAGGTCAGGGAAGAACTCCCTGACCTCTACATCTCTTTAATTTTTTGTTTTATATAAAAACAGGCTGATCTCGTCAGCTGTATATAAACTTTTTTTTTCTTGACTGTTTAAAACCAGAGGAGGGTCGCCGTCCACTGACCCCTCCTCACCCCGTTTCGCCACCTGCCTTGCCCCCTCACACCTCTCCTCCACCCTGCTGGCTTTGGCCTCGCCCCCGTCACTCTCACCGCTTTTTTTTTTTTTCTTTTTTTCTTTCTGCACCCCCCCTTCCTCCTCATCCATCTCCACCTGCTCAGCCCCCCCCTCACCTGCACCGTCTTCCTCCGCCCCTATGACTCCATCCACCTGCCCTACTACCTCCATGGGCTTTACACCACTCTTTTCTTTGTCCTTTTATTTTTTTTTCTCCTCCTCATCATTTTCCACCCCCTCTCGACCTCCACTTCTAACCCCGTACCACCATCATCCCCGTAGCCCCCATAGCACCATCAACACTAGTTTTTTTTTTTTTAATCTGTGTCCCTTTTTTTCTCTTTTTTTTTCTTGTCCTCTTTTCCTCCATCCTCTCCACCTTTCACCTCCCCCACCACACTGCTTTTGGCAGCTTCACTCCCCACAACTTTTTTGGTCTGTTTTTCTTTTTTTCTTACCCTCATCACTTCCCACCCCACCCACCGCCTGCCTCTCGCTGCCCTGCCCAGCTACACCACCACCACCATCACCAACACTCACCTCATTCACACTCTCATCCACACTCACCACCTGTGGGTCGGGTACAGCAGCAGTGATGCCGCTGGCCGCGCTATCCGTTGGGATCGGATCAGCAGCAGCGGCCGCTGCGCCGGTCCCCGCTCCGGCCACGCCCCCTCCGGCCACGCCCCCTCTCAGCGACGCGGCCGTCGCGATTCCCGCCGCCGCGGCAGCAGCTGCCGCCGCACCGGCGGCTCCCCAAGCGGGCGCCGCGCGGCGCGGAGCGCCTGACGGACCCGGGCCGTCCGCACCAGCTGCCGTTGGCTCGCCCCGCTTCGAGCAGACCCTCGCGGTGTGCCCCTCCTCCCCGCACTTGAAGCACTTCATCGCCGATGAAGATGCAAAGATGTCGTAATCCCAATCATCTACTCGGACCCGGAAGCGCAGGTTGAGCTCCTGGCTCCGGTCCTTGAGTATCATGTAAACCGTCCTGCGGTAACTCAGGATGTGCTTCATCAAGCTCTCCTTGAAGCCCGAAGCCATCTCCCTGATCGGGGAGACCAGCTTGCCGTGCCGGGAGAGCTCTCTGCTCAGGTACTCATCGGTGATGAACGGAGGGACGTTCAGGTACTCATCGGTGATGAACGGAGGGACGTTCAGGTACTCATCGGTGATGAACGGAGGGACGTTCAGGTACTCATCGGTGATGAACGGAGGGACGTTCAGGTACTCATCGGTGATGAACGGAGGGACGTTTGACACGAGGACGCGGACCGACGGCTGCTCCAGCGGGAACACCTGCACAAACAAATCTCCCACCGAGAGACCCTCCTCTACCACCTGGTCCACCTTGGACACCTGGTCCAGGAAGATCACGACCGAGCCGTTCATCTTGGCCGCGGTCTTCACGCTGCCGAACCCGACCTTCTCCCCGACTGCCCGGGCCAACTCCTCCACGCTACACGGGGTGTCACCGGCCAACTCCTCCACGCTACACGGGGTGTCACCGGCGATCTTCATGCCGTGATTCCTCGTGTAGGTGAGCGGCGGCACCGCGTCGATCATGACGCCGCGAGCACCCCGGAGAGACACCGGCAGGGGGAAGACACCCAGAGAAAAGAAACCCACTAAACACCAAACAAATGAAACTAAAGTGAACTAATAAACCACATTAAATAAATACATGTACCTATAAAGAAACGAACAGACAGAGACACATACACGCTCCTTCAGCCGCTCTCACGCACACACACAACCTGCCTCACTCACTCACAGCGCGAACTGAGAGAGAGAGAGAGAGAGAGAGAGAGAGAGAGAGAGAGGAGAGGAGAGGAGAGGATAGAGAGGAGAGGAGAGAGAGGGAGGAGAGGAGGAGAGGAGAGGAGGGAGAGAGGGAGGAGGGAGAGAGAGAGAGAGGAGAGGAGAGGAGAGGAGAGGGAGAGAGAGAGAGAGGAGAGAGGAGAGGAGAGAGAGAGGAGAGAGAGAGAGGAGAGAGAGGGGGAGAGAGAGAGAGAACGGGAGAGAGAGAGGAGAGAGAGAGAGGAGAGGAGAGAGGAGAGGAGAGAGGAGAGAGAGAGAGAGGAGGAGAGAGGAGAGAGGGAGGAGAGGAGAGGAGAGAGGATAGAGGAGAGAGAGAGGAGAGAGGAGAGAGAGAGAGAGTATGTGTGTGTGTGTGACTGTGACACACACACAGTGATGGTGTTGCAGCATCTTTAGAGTGACTGATCTATTTCATCACTTGTCTCTCAGCGCCTCCCTCCCTCCCTCCCTCCCTCCCTTCATTGATAATTGGTCAGATTAAGATAAGATGGTTGAGGGTCGGTGTGAGGCAGCGACAGAGCTGCCTCTGGACTGAGAGGTCAGAGGTCAGAGGGGTCAGAGGACTGAGAGGTCAGAGGTCAGAGGGGTCAGAGGACTGAGAGGTCAGAGGGGTCAGAGGACTGAGAGGTCAGAGGTCAGAGGGGTCAGAGGTCAGAGGAGTCAGAGGACTGAGAGGTCAGAGGACTGAGGGGTCAGAGGACTGAGGGGTCAGAGGACTGAGAGGTCAGAGGACTGAGGGGTCAGAGGACTGAGGGGTCAGAGGTCAGAGGACTGTGACCTACTGATGGTGACATCCAGTCTAACCCAGTAAACATTCTGTAGAAGACAGAAACATAAAAAATGTACATCCTAATGAGTGGCGTCCGCTCAGGGACCAATCAGGAGCCAGGTGGGAGGAGCTGAGGGAGACAGAGGCCCGGCTGGAGCTGGGAGAAGCATCAGGTCCTGGGGGGTCATGGGGGTCCTGGGGGGTCCTAGAGGGTCATGGAGGTCCTGGGGGTTCTAGAGGGTCCTGGGGGGTCCTGGGGGTCCAGGGGGGTCCTAGAGGGTCCAGTGGGGTCCTAGAGGGTCCTGGGGGTCCAGGGGGGTCCTGGGGGTCCTAGAGGGTCCAGTGTGGTCCTAGAGGGTCCTGGGGGTCCAGGGGGGTCCTAGAGGGTCCAGTGTGGTCCTAGAGGGTCCTGGGGGTCCAGGGGGGTCCTAGAAGGTCCAGTGTGGTCCTAGAGGGTCCTGGGGGTGCTGGGGGTCCAGGGGGGTCCAGGCCCCTCCCTCAACACATGCCCCTGCTCCAGAACTCCAGCAGGAGGACTTCCTGCCGTCAGAGGCCCCGCCCCCTGAGAAAGAACCCACCTCCCCCACCAGTCTCCCTCTAGTGGCCAGGTGGCGGTAGTGCACCCTCGATCCACCTCCACCGCCCAGTGGCCAAACGGAGGTACTACACCACCTGCTGGCCGAGAGTCAAACTGCAGCAGCAGCATGAGGGGCAGTGGATGTCCAGCCAATGAACAACCCCCCCACTCCTCCCCCTCCCTCCTCCTCCTCCCTCCTCCTCCTCCTCCCCTCCTCCTCCACCTCCTCTTCCTCCTCCCCTCCTCCACTCCTCCTCCACCTCCTCTTCCTCCCTCCTCCTCCACCTCCTCTTCCTCCTCCCCTCCTCCTCCTCCACCTCCTCTTCTTCCCCCCTCCTCCTCCTCCTCCCCCTCCTCCTCCACCTCCTCTTCCTCCTCCCCTCCTCCTCCACCTCCTCTTCCTCCCCCCTCCTCCCCCCTCCTCCTCCTCTTCCTCCCCTCCTCCACCCTCCTCCTCTTCCTCACCTCCGTGGTGATCTTATCTCTGAGCCGAGACACAAAATGTTTTCCAATTTCTCGTCTGCTGACGCGAGACACGAGCAGAAAAAAGATAAGTCAATGAGGGTGTGTGTGTGTGTGTGTGAGTGAGTGTGTGTGTGTGTCGGTGTGTGTGTGTGTGTGTGGGGGGGGGCAGACAGGTAGATAAGAATGAGCAACAGGAAGGAACAAGACCACAAAGGCATTCATATTGTATATGCTTCTTCACTTGGGACCAGAAACCTGAAGGGAGGGGCTGTGTGTGTGTGTGTGAGTGAGTGTTTATGTGTGTGTGTGTGTGAACACAGGAGCCATGTGCAAAACCACTGATGGTAAAGAACATCATTTTAGAAGAAGGAAACACAGCAGCTAAAACACACACACACACACACACACACACACACATCAGCCCTTAGTTGTGTGTTCCACTCCGATGTTGTTGCCGCACACACACTTCAACTGGAAGGTCAGAGAGCTATGAGTGTGTGTGTGTGTGTGTGTGAGAGTGAGTGTAAGTATGTCTGTGTGAGAGTGTGTGTGTGTGTGTGTGTGTGCGTGTGAGTGTGTTTGAAGGGGGGGGGGGGGTCGTGGTGCCTTCAGGGCCACAGGTTACATCGTCTCTGTTTCTGCATGTTGACCATCAAAGTTACACAACTGAGTGTGTGTGCGTGTGTGTGCGAGTGTAAGTATGTCTGTGTGAGAGTGTGTGTGTGTGTGTGTGTGTGTGTGAGGTCAGTATTAAAGAGCCACTGTAACCAGAGTTCCTGCGTGTTGATCTGTTGACGCTGCAGGAGGAAACACCGGTACACCTTCACATGGAGGCGGCTGAGGGTTCGATCCCCGCCCACGTGTCCTTGAGCAAGGCAGTGAACCCTGAACCGCTCTCTGTAGATGTTCTACAGGCTGAGAGCGTCTTTGGAGAAAAGGAACCGGCTCCTACAGGTGGATGTCCAGGTTCCTCCCGTTGTGTACGTTCATTTTACTTCATTGGGCTGACGGGTCGTGGTGGTAGGCTCCGCCCCCCGCGGCTCCGCCCCCCGCGGCTCATCAACTCATCTTGAACATACAGTCTTCCCTCTGTGAACTTCTCTCTTCCGTCGTCATCGTTCTGCTTCATGCAGCTACTGCTGTGACCTATGGAGTAAAGGCGTGTGTGTGTGTGTGTGTGTGTGTGTGTGTGTGTGTGTGTGTGTGTGTGTGTGTGCGTAAATTTCCTCTGGGGGCTCAGCGGTGTGTGTCCTGAGGTCCACAGTGACCCTGATGTGTCAGCTCTGCTTAGAAGAACCTACAGAGAGCTGGTGGACACACACACACACACACACACACACACACACACACACACACACACACACACACACACACACACACACACACACACACACACACACACACACACACACACACACACACACACACACAGAGTTCTCCAGATGAAGCTGGACATGAAGCCTGCAGGCCTCCAACAAGGCCCTGCCCCTATAGGAGTGTGTGTGTGTGTGTGTGTGTGTGTGTGTGTGTGTGTGTGTGTGTGTGTGTGTGAATGTTGTGTACGTGTTTGTAGCCCAGTGTGCGTTCAAGAGTGAGATTAAACTGAGATTACATGAAGTTATTGTTCAAATATATAAACTTCATATCTCACATGAACATGTCTGTTAGCATGATGTGTTCACAGGTTCTGTTAGCTCCACAAGGTAATACAGATTAATACAGATTAATATAGATTAATACAGATTAATATAGATTAATACAGATTAATATAGATTATTTTACGCTGCTCTTCTCTCAAAATGTAACATTTGGACTCAAGTAGTTGAAAAATAGATTATAATGAACTTTAATGTGTTTCACCTTCATGAACATACCATAATAAACTATAATACACTATAGTATACTATAATAAACCATAATAAACTATAATACACTATAGTATACTCTAATAAACAAAAATAAACTATAGTATACTATAATAAACCATAATATACTATAATACACTATAAGAAACCACAATAAACTATAATACACTATAGTATACTATATTAAACCATAATAAACTATAATACACAATAGTATACTATAATATACCATAATAAACTATAATAAACCATAATATACTATAATACACTATAATAAACCATAATACACTATAATAAACCATAATAAACTATAATACACTATAATAAACTATAATATACTATAATAAACCATAATACACTATAATAAACCATAATACACTATAATAAACTATAATAAACTATAATATACTATAATAAACCATAATAAACTATAATACACTATAATAAACTATAATACACTATAGTATACTATAATAAACCATAATAAACTATAATAACAAAATAAACATGTGTTTATTTCAACGGTACTAAATCAATAATCTAAAACTTCATAAATATATTTACTGTAAAACATCATCACAAGAGGACCAGGACTCAGTGGGACCAGGACTCAGAGAGACCAGGACTCAGAGAGACCAGGACTCAGAGAGACCAGGACTCAGTGAGACCAGGACTCAGAGAGACCAGGACTCAGTGAGACCAGGACTCAGAGAGACCAGGACTCAGTGGGACCAGGACTCAGAGAAACCAGGACTCAGAGAGACCAGGACTCAGAGAGACCAGGACTCAGTGAGACCAGGACTCAGAGAGACCAGGACTCAGTGAGACCAGGACTCAGAGAGACCAGGACTCAGAGAGACCAGGACCACAACTTCATACAAGAGAAGACATATTCACGTGTCCTGAGCTCTGGCGAGAACCGGGTCGCCTCCTCAGCCTCAGGACACTTTGTTTACTCTGTTTACTTTGTTTACGTTATTAACTTTGTTTACTCTGTTTACTTTGTTTACGTTATTAACTTTGTTTACTCTGTTTACTTTGTTTACGTTATTAACTTTGTTTACTCTGTTTACTTTGTTTACTTTGTTTACTCTGTTTACTTTATTTACTCTATTAACTTTATTTACTTTGTTTTGGATTTAAAGAACAAAAAGCTGAAGAACTTCAAAGTTGATGACTGATTTGTCAGCGCCTGCAGGTCACACACACTGTTCCTCCGTGAAGAAGACGAAGACGAAGACGAAGAAGAAGAAGGTTCCTCTCTGCGCGTGCTGCCGTCCCATGATGCATTGCAGTGACCGACGGCGAGCACCTGCCGCACATCCTGGTCCTTCAGCTCGGCACGTCAGGATGATGCCGAGCCGCCGGCGGAGGAGACGAGGAGAGGAGACGAGGAGAGGAGACGAGGAGAGAAGACGAGGAGAGGAGACGAGACGAGGAGACAAGACGAGGAGAGGAGACGAGGAGAGGAGACGAGGAGAGAAGACGAGGAGAGGAGACGAGACGAGGAGACAAGACGAGGAGAGGAGACGAGGAGAGGAGACGAGGAGAGAAGACGAGGAGAGGAGACGAGGAGAGGAGACAAGACGAGGAGAGGAGACGAGGAGAGGAGACGAGGAGACAAGACGAGGAGAGGAGACGAGGGAACGAGGAGACGAAGGTCACATGACCCGCTGAGTCCGGTTCATATTTAAAGTAGCAGGTTTCAGGGACAGGTGTCCATCACGCCGTCCCAACAGGGACAACGATGACATCACAGTTCAGAGGTCATCTGAGACGAAGTGATGATGTCACAGTTCAGAGGTCATCTGAGACGAAGTGATGATGTCACAGTTCAGAGGTCATCTGAGACGAAGTGATGATGTCACAGTTCAGAGGTCATCTGAGACGAAGTGATGATGTCACAGTTCAGAGGTCATCTGAGACGAAGTGATGATGTCACAGTTCAGAGGTCATCTGAGACGAAGTGATGATGTCACAGTTCAGAGGTCATCTGAGACGAGTCCCCCTGTAAAGAAATCCAGAGTTGTGTGAGTTCCCATCACGTCCAACGAGTAATTATTACAATAAACTGAAAAATGACCATTAATATATACGTTAATATATACATTAATACGTCCATTGTTTCAATTAATATAAACATTAATATATACATTAAGGTTTCCATTATTTGGTTTTCAACAAACAAAAAACAGATTAAAAAAAAAATAGATTTAATGTAACAATACTTTATCATTTGTAAATATATATATATAATTTGTTTATATTATTATAAATATATAAATGAATAAATATATATATATATATATATATATATTATTTATATACAGTATAAACTCATTGAAGCTGTGAAGCCGAGTTCACTGCGTGTTCATCACGTGTTCATGGCGTGTTCAAGGCGTGTTCATCACGTGTTCAAGGCGTGTTCAAGGCGTGTTCATCACGTGTTCAAGGCGTGTTCACCGTGTGTTCATCACGTGTTCATCACGTGTTCAAGGCGTGTTCACCGTGTGTTCATCACGTGTTCAAGGCGTGTTCATCACATGTTCATGGCGTGTTCACAGCGTGTTCATCATGTGTTCAAGGCGTGTTCACCACGTGTTCATGGCTTGTTCACTGTGTGTTCATCATGTGTTCAAGGCGTGTTCATGGCGTGTTCACCGCGTGTTCATCATGTGTTCATGGCGTGTTCACCGTGTGTTCATCATGTGTTCAAGGCGTGTTCATGGCGTGTTCACCGTGTGTTCATCATGTGTTCAAGGCGTGTTCATGGCGTGTTCACCGCGTGTTCATCATGTGTTCATGGCGTGTTCACCGCGTGTTCATCATGTGTTCATGGCATGTTCATGGCGTGTTCACCGCGTGTTCATGGCGTGTTCACTGTGTGTTCATCATGTGTTCAAGGCGTGTTCACCACGTGTTCATGGCGTGTTCACCGTGTGTTCATCATGTGTTCAAGGCGTGTTCATCATGTGTTCAAGGCGTGTTCATGGCGTGTTCACCGCGTGTTCATCATGTGTTCATGGCATGTTCATGGCGTGTTCGTGGCGTGTTCATCACGTGTTCACCGCGTGTTCATCACGTGTTAATGCCGTGTTCAAGGTGTGGTCATCACGTGTTCGTCAGGAACACGCCATGTGGAAAAAGGTTAAGAGTCTCACCTTCATCACGGTTATCGAACGTCTCTAAAGAGCTGAAACACAGAGCAGAGAGGTTATGATGGAGAGAACGAGAGAGGGGAGAGAGAGATAGAGAGATAGAGGGAGGGAGAGATATAGGGAGGGAGAGAGAGAGAGGGGGAGGGAGAGAGAGAGAGGTTATGATGGAGAGAACGAGAGAGGGGGGAGAGAGATAGAGAGATATAGGGAGGGAGAGATATAGGGAGGGAGAGAGAGAGGGGGAGGGAGAGAGAGAGGTTAGAGGAGAGGGAGAGAGAGAGATAGAGGGAGAGAGATATAGGGAGGAGAGAGAGAGAGGGAGGGAGAGAGGATGATGGAGAGAACGAGAGAGGGGAGAGATAGAGAGATAGGGAGGAGAGATATAGGGAGGGGAGAGAGAGAGAGGAGGGAGAGAGAGAGGTTATGATGGAGAGAACGAGAGAGGGAGAGATAGAGGGATAGAGGGAGGGACAGATATAGGGAGGGAGAGAGAGAGAGGGGGAGAGAAAGAGAGAGAGGTTATGATGGAGAGAACGAGAGAGGGGGAGAGAGATAGAGGGAGGAGATATAGGGGAGGGAGAGAGAGGTTATGGAGAGAACGAGAGAGGGGGGAGAGAGATGGGAGGGGGAGAGAGAGAGAGGGGGAGGGAGAGAGAGAGAGGTTATGATGGAGAGAACGAGAGAGGGGGGAGAGAGATAGAGAGATATAGGGAGGGAGAGATATAGGGAGGGAGAGAGAGAGAGGGGAGGAAGAGAAAGAGGGGGAGGAGAGAGAGAGGTTATGATGGAGAGAACGAGAGAGGGGGGGAGAGAGATAGAGAGATAGAGGGAGGGAGAGATGGAGAGGTTATGATGGAGAGAACGAGAGAGAGAGAGGGGGGATAGAGATAGAAAGAGAGGGAGGGAGAGATGGAGAGGTTATGATGGAGAGAACGAGAGAGAGAGAGGGGGGATAGAGATAGAAAGAGAGGGAGAAGAAGTCTTGTTTAGAGACGTAGAGACGAGTGAATGTGTGATGTCAACAATAAAGAGACACACACACACACATGGGCGTACACACCCACCTCCACCCGTACACACACACACCCACCTCCACCCATACACACACACACACACACACACACACACATGTGCGTACACACCCACCTCCACCCATACACACACACACACACACACATGTGCGTACACACCCACCTCCACCCATACACACACACACACACACACACACACACACACACACACACACACCCCTCCCGCCTCCAGCCCTCCACCAGCTGCTGCTCACCAAAGCTTCGCTCCTCCTTCACTACAAATAACGCTTTTATCAAG
>CM070099.1:23804416-23809416 GCA_036178185.1 Liparis tanakae | reverse complement strand
GACGTTTAGGAGACACTGGGCTCCTCTCTCCTCTCTCCTTAAGGACGCTTAGGAGACACTGAGCTCCTCTCCTCTCTCCTCTCCTCTCTCCTTAAGGACGTTTAGGAGACACTGAGCTCCTCTCCTCTCTCCTCTCCTCTCTCCTTAAGGACGTTTAGGAGACACTGGGCTCCTCTCTCCTCTCTCCTTATGGACGTTTAGGAGACACTGAGCTCCTCTCTCCTCTCCTCTCTCCTTATGGACGTTTAGGAGACACTGAGCTCCTCTCTCCTCTCTCCTTATGGACGTTTAGGAGACACTGAGCTCCTCTCTCCTCTCCTCTCTCCTTATGGATGTTTAGGAGACACTGAGCTCCTCTCCTCTCTCCTCTCCTCTCTCCTTAAGGACGTTTAGGAGACACTGGGCTCCTCTCTCCTCTCTCCTTATGGATGTTTAGGAGACACTGAGCTCCTCTCCTCTCTCCTCTCCTCTCTCCTTAAGGACGTTTAGGAGACACTGGGCTCCTCTCTCCTCTCTCCTTATGGATGTTTAGGAGACACTGAGCTCCTCTCCTCTCTCCTCTCCTCTCTCCTTAAGGACGTTTAGGAGACACTGGGCTCCTCTCTCCTCTCTCCTTAAGGACGCTTAGGAGACACTGAGCTCCTCTCCTCTCTCCTCTCCTCTCTCCTTAAGGACGTTTAGGAGACACTGAGCTCCTCTCCTCTCTCCTCTCCTCTCTCCTTAAGGACGTTTAGGAGACACTGGGCTCCTCTCTCCTCTCTCCTGATGGTGCCTTCAGGCTCACCGCACTGCGTGATGTATCCGATGCAGCTGTGCACGATGACGGGGATGTCCGTGTCCGTCAGCTGCTGCTGACTCAGCGTGGCGCCGCCGCTGCCCGCCGCCGCCTGGATGGCGGCGCACCAGCCGGAAAAATCCAACTTCCTCTCTCCCTCGATGTACAGAGTTCTGAGTAAAGAGAGAGAGGAGAGGAGAAGAGGAGAAGAGGGGAGAGGGGGAGAAAGAGAGGTGTTGAGCTGAAGTGATTCAGCGTAACATTAAAAGAACAAGAGCCTCGTCTCTGAGGGACCAGGTGCGTCTCACCTGCCTCTCTCCACCAGAACCAGAACCTCGTTGTCTTGTTGAATCGCTGTAACAACACATTACGTCACCTTATTATTTCAGTACTTTAAAAAAATATTTATATATATATATAAATACTTTATTGATGGTAATGCCCAACATGACATACAGGGATCAAAGAACCAGTGTTTAAGTATGAAGGTAGATTTGTGTCTTTATTATGCAAGCAAAAAAAATGTTTTGAGAGCAAATTTCTCGTTTGTAAGTCAAAATATAAACTGAGAATAAATTATTTGTTAGTTTTGTTTATGAAACTATAGTTTTTTGCTTGCATAATAAAGACACAAATCTACCTTCATATTAAGGTGTTCCTCATTTTACAATCGCAAAGAAGAAAACAGGAAAGTAAAACTGAAAACACTAAAAGTACAGAAAGAAAGAAAAGATGAAAATAATAACAAAATACTTAGAATAATAATAAAACTGTTCAGAAACACATAGTTCTTCTATTTTGTAACTTATATTTGACAAGATACCAGTTAAAAGTAGAATATGTTTTGTTGACAGCGCCCCTCTCTTAAAGAGACAGCGCTCCTTCCTTAAAAGACAGCGCCCCTCTCTTAAAGAGACAGCGCTCCTTCCTTAAAAGACAGCGCCCCTCTCTTAAAGAGACAGCGCTCCTCTCTTAAAGAGACAGCACTCCTCTCTTAAAGACACCGCCCTTTTTTTTAAAAGAGACAGCGCTCATCCCTTAAAGAGACACCGCCCCTCTCTTAAAGAGAGCGCCCCTCTCTTAAAGAGACAGTGCTCTCCTCAAAAGAGACAACCAGCACTTCCTCCCATAAGTCAGTATGTGATCAAGTGATCAACTCTCTCAAAAATAGGAACAACACATGAATTACCTTCAACACACATTAAAGTAAATCATGAGAAATGGACTCAGTTGTATTAAATCGATAAGTTACACAACACAACACATTCCAGGCTGCTACACACATACAGGTGTTGTGCATGCGTCCCACTCACAGAGCTCATTCAGCTTGCGCAGGTGGATCTGCTCCACCTGGCTGTCCTCCAGGTGGGCGTGCAGGGTGGAGCCCACCAGAGCGAACCAGCCCACCTTGGAGGTCTGCAGGTTCAGGCCGTCTTTACACCGCAGGCGCCCGATGCGCTCGAAAGACAACTTGAGGAGCGGCTCTGCAGCGGCCGGGATGAAGCTCTGCAGGGGGGGGCAGACATTCATCACGGCTTGCTAACCCTTCTGATGATGATCACTTCTGTCTCTCTGAAAACCGATCCTAACTCAGTGCCAGAAGGTTTCCCGTCTGGTTCCCCGTCTGGTTCCCCGTCTGGTTCCCCGTCTGGTTCCCCGTCCGCCGCGCGGCCTTCATGCTCCCTGAGATCCGTCTTCATCTTCATGGTTTTACATTTCAGACGCCGCTCCGCTTCAGCGTTAATTCAATTGTTTTTACAGGAATTGAAGGATTTTATTGTTCAATCACAATTTGTCAGCAGTTTCTGCAGAAGGTCAAAGTAACAGCTGACGATGACATCAGCCTTGGAAAGGAAAACAAGCACCACTACCACTTGAGTCCACAGGGGGCGCCAGTTTATGTTTATGTTGATTGTTGTTTGTCATGTCAAATGTTGCACCTTCCGCCACAAGAAATTCCTAGTTTGTGTAAACATTCCTGGCAATAAAAGGTTTCTGATTCTGAGAAGCAACACTACCACTTGAGTCCACAGGGGGCGCCAGAAGCAACACTACCACTTGAGTCCACAGGGGCGCCAGAAGCAACACTACCACTTGAGTCCACAGGGGGCGCCAGAAGCAACACTACCACTTGAGTCCACAGGGGGCGCCAGAAGCAACACTACCTCTAGATAGCCCCGTGTGACGCGCTCAGAGCGACAGCAGGAAGCTCTGAGGAGAATAACGAGGTGTGTGGTGGTTACCATGGCGATGGACTTGACCCATTCCTTGTGGCTGTCCGGGTCGTCGGTGCCAAACAGGTAGAGGCGCTCCGACTCAGAGTAAAGCTCAAAGGTGTGATCGTACCTGAGTGAAGAGGAGGGGGGGGGGACAGAGAGGAAGAGAGAGAAGGAAAATATTAAGATTTATTTTCTTCATGGACAGCTTGAAAAATAAAACTATCTGCGTGTGTGTGTGTGTGATGTATGTGTGTGTATGTCTGTGCGTGTGTGTGTGTGTGTGTGTGTGTGTGTGTGTGTGTGTGTGTGTGTGTGTGTGTGTGTGTACCCGTGTCTCTCGGGCGCGTCCACCACCAGGCAGACGATCTCATTGGCCCTCAGCGCTCCGTTGGGGGAGGAGTTCTTGTCGCTCTCGTAGTAACTGAAGCTGCCGTCGCTCACGGTGCACCAACGACGACTGAACTCTACGAGGAGGAGAGGAAGAGGAGGGGAAGTGAGGAGGAGAGGAAGAGGAAGAGGAGAGGAAGTGAGGAGGAGAGGAAGAGGAGAGGAAGAGAAGAGGAGAGAGGAGAGAAAGTGAGGAGGAGGAGGAGGAGGAGGAGGAGGAGGAGAAGCTTCAGAGACACGGATAGACGAGCTACTGGGGGAGGCGTGCACATAAGAGCTGACAGGTGGAGCAGGGAGCTGACAGGTGGAGCAGCTGACAGGTGGAGGAGCTGACAGGTGGAGGAGCTGACAGGTGGAGCAGGGAGCTGACAGGTGGAGGTGAGAGCTGACAGGTGGAGGTGAGAGCTGACATGTGGAGGAGCTGACAGGTGGAGGAGCTGACAGGTGGAGGAGCTGACAGGTGGAGCAGGGAGCTGACAGGTGGAGGTGAGAGCTGACAGGTGGAGGTGAGAGCTGACAGGTGGAGGTGAGAGCTGACAGGTGGAGGAGCTGACAGGTGGAGGTGAGAGCTGACAGGTGGAGGTACCCTCTCGGGCCTTGCGCTCCGTCAGGGCGCGGGCCATGGAGGCCGTCTTGAACAGGAAGCCGTTGTGAGAGACGCACGGCGGCGGCGAGTAGTGGAGCGGCTCCATGGCTTCAGGGGGCGCGGAGCGCGAGAGCTCTGCAGAACAACAAACAAACAACAACAACAAACAAAGAGATCATCAACTGCAGGCCGTCTGTCCTCTGATGAAGAGGAGCAGCGTGAAGATCAGAGAACAGAACTGACATGAAGACGTTCACTAGACACCACCAGCTGCTACAGGGACGACCAACGACTTCTCATGACCTTTACATGACCTTTACGTGACCTTTACATGACCTTTACATGACCTTTACTATAACCTTTACATGACTGTTGCTATAACCTTTACATGACCTTTACATGACCCTTACTATGACCTTTACATGACCTTTGCTATAACCTTTACTATAACCTGTACATGACCTTTGCATGACCTTTACATGACCTTTACTATAACCTTTACATGACCTTTACATGACCTTTAAATAACCTTTACTATGACCTTTACCAACCTTTACATGACTTAAAATACAATTTCCATGACCAAACATTTGGTGAAATCTTTGTGTCTACACAAGTAATTATAAACCATAAATATCACAAATATGTGTGTGTGTGTGTGTGTGTACCTGTGTTGAGGTTGAGGCTGAGCAGCTCGGCCTGTAATGGTTGTGTGTGTGTGTGTGTGTACCTGTGTTGAGGTTGAGGCTGAGCAGCTCGGCCTGTAATGGTTGTGTGTGTGTGTGTGTACCTGTGTTGAGGTTGAGGCTGAGCAGCTCGGCCTGTAATGGTTGTGTGTGTGCGTTGGCCAGGCTCAGTGCCGTGGGGCAGCTCTCCATCCCAGAGCAGCAGTTCACCTCGGCGCCGCAGAACAGCAGGCGGAGCGTCTCCAGAACATCACCACCCTGCACGTTCACACACAGAGCCTGGACAGAGGAGAGGAGACGAGGACAGAGGAGACGAGGAGAGAGGAGAGGAGAGGAGAGAGGAGAGA
>CM070099.1:23794416-23796916 GCA_036178185.1 Liparis tanakae | reverse complement strand
GCACACACGCACACACCGTGAAGACACGCATACAAATGATACTTTAAAACAATGTGCGTACGAGGCGTCTAAACTCTGACCTGCGCATCTCTTGCAGACGACCACGCACAGGTTGATGGCCGCCCACTCCGGCTGCGGCGCCTGGCAGTCGGCACACAGGCTGTTGCTAGGCTCCGCCCAGATCCGCTCCGCCACCTCGCTGTTGGACAGCGCCTCGTCGATGGCGTCCCGCATGGCGCCGACCCACTGCTCCCTCAGCGGCTCCGACTCGCACACGAAGCTGCAGACGGCCGAGAGCGGAGGACGCCGTCACCACGACGACTGGGGGGAGGGGTGTGTGTGTGTGTGTGTGTGTGTGTGTGTGTGTGTGTGTGTGTGTCTCTCTGCTAAAAATAATGTGATCAAAAGACTGGAAACTGAACGCAACACGTACGGAAAGAATCACACGACTGAATCCTTCCACCTCTCATCGGTCTAAAAACACACAGAGACACACACAGACACATAAACACACACATAAACACACACAGACACACACAGACACACAGGCCTGTTCACATTCTCCAGAGATGTCCAGCAGAGGACGGTTGCATGTGGTGAGAGTTCTCAAAACAACGTGTGTGTGTGTGTGTGTGTGTGTGTGTGTGTGTGTGTGTGTGTGTGTGTAGTACCTGAATATGCGGTACGGGGTCGTGAGGTCAAAGCCTCGACGATCTGCCTCTTTAACGTTTCCTACGTTCATCTCAATGGAGGTGATGCCGACTCCTATACGATAGTCCTGGAGGAGGAGGAGGAGGAGGAGGAGGAGGAGGAGGAGGAGGAGGAGGAGGAGGAGGAGGAGGAGGAAGAGGAGGAGGAGGAGCAAGAACAAGAAGCTCTTAACCTTTTTTTTATATATCATGAGACTCTCTCTCTCCCTCTCTTCTTATCTTTCTTCTTCTTATCTCTCTCTCCCCCTCTCCCTCCCCCTCTCCCTCTCTCTCTCTCCCCCTCCCCCTCACCTCTATGTTCTTGTAGAGGAACACTTTATCCGAGGCCACCACGGTGTAGAGTTTGGATCGCAGCCCTCGGAGCTCCAGGTAACCCTGGAAGTCTCGGGCGGGCGTGGAGCTGGCGGCGCCGCTGCGCGGGTGGCGCCCCCTGGTGGAGTCCTGCAGCACCGACACCCAGCTGTTCCTCTCGGCTGGAGGCAACAACATGAACACACTTATTTATTAAAAGTAGGCATGCACAAATATACATGAGCCAAGACACTGTACATGTGCGTGCACACACACACACACACACACACACACACACACACACACACACCTTCACTTTCTGCCCTGAAGATAAACGTCCGGTTGTTTGTGACGACCTCAAACTTGAGCTCCCCCACGCTGGTCACGTTAGTGACGAAGGCCGTGGAGATGATCCCCTTAGAATACACCGCCTACAGACAACACACACACACACACACACACACACACACAACACATCTTGATGCATCAGTCTATCTTAAGGCCAATTCACAAAAAACAAAAAAATGTTAAGCATCCAGCTATCATACGCCCGGAGGAGGAAAGCACTTCCTTGTATGTGTATGTGTGTGTGTGTGTGTGTGTGTGTGTGTGTGTGTGTGTGTGTGTGTGTGTGTGTGTGTGTTGGCGTCTTGCCCGCTGTGTAGATTCCTTTGGTAACTGTGTCATGAGATGTTTGTTGTTACCTTATCACTGTCAAAGTATCTCAGGTAGTCGACGTCCAGTTTCACCCACCGGCGCTGATAATAAAGAGCCCTGTGTACGAGAACACACACACACACGCACAGGCACACACACGCACAGGCACACACACACACATAAAGGGCCCGAGTACGAGAACACACACTCCTTTTCCTGTAGAACAAGAAGGACTCCGGTAGCGGTGTTGCGTAGTTTGAGGAGCAATTTGAAATATTTCAGTGACGTTTGTTATTGTCGATTCATTTTGTTTATTAAGGGCATGAAAACCAAACATTAAATGTTAAAAGAAATGTTGAGAATAATGGAATGAATAACATGACAAGTTTATCTGCATTTGTTCAAGTAATATTATATTTTATATAATATTACTTGATATATATATATATAATTTATATATACATTATATGTGTACAAATATAAATATATATAATATATATATATATATTATATTTCTACATATATATATATATATAATATATGTTATATATTCATTATATATAATAATAGATAATATAAATATATTATATACAATATAAATATTATATATATTACATATAATATATAAATATATATCCTGGATACCTGTCATGAGCTTGTGTGTGTGTGTGTGTGTGTGTGTGTGTGTTACCCTTGAGGTGGGTTCTTGTCCAGCCAGCCCATCTTGATGACGGCGGCCAGCTGAGCGTCGTCTTCTTTAGAGGTCGACGACAGTCTGCCTCTGATGGGCAGGTAGACCCCCTCCTCACTGACACACACACACACAGTAAACAATAACAAAA
>CM070099.1:23776916-23789416 GCA_036178185.1 Liparis tanakae | reverse complement strand
GAGAGAGAGAGAGAGAGAGAGAGAGAGAGAGAGAGAGAGAGAGAGAGAGAGAGAGACAGAGAGAGAGAGAGGAGAGAGAGAGAGAGGAGAATCAGAAGCTGAGAAGAGAAATCATGACTATAAACTCACCCCAAGCAACGTGTTAAAAATGAGTCCTCTTCTCTGAAAACACACACACACACACACACACACACACAGACAAACACACACACACACAGACAAACACACACACACACACACATCGGAAGAAAGGAGAGGGAGGGGGGTGAAGAGGAAATGACCAGTTAACCAGAAGAAGGGAGGAGGAAGCAGTGAAGCTGACAAGAGAGAACAAGAACAAGAACAAGAACAAGAACAAGAGTGTGCTACAAATCCTGCTGACAAATCACTTCTCTCTCTTTATTTCTCTCTCTCTCCATCTCCTTGTGACACTCAGTGTTGTGTAGCTGGTGTTGTGCGTTTTGTGCGTTTTAACCGCTCCGTGTTGTTCTTCTTTGTGACTTCCTCCCTCTCTGCAGCTCGTTTGCCCTCAACGTCACGACGGGAACACGCAACACACAACTGGTCAGGAGACAGACGCACAACGAGAAGAGGACGCACAACGAGAAGAGGACGCACAACGAGAAGAGGACGCACAACGAGAAGAGGACGCACAACGAGAAGAGGACGCACAACGAGAAGAGGACGCACAACCGGTCTAGAGACCCACACATAATAAGTCCCAGTAACGGTGAAGCGGTGCAGTTCTCCATTGTGTCCATTAGGTGGCAGCACACACACAGAGGGGAGATTATTGTTTCTTAATTAAATATAACTCATCACACGCACACACTCACTCACTCTCACACAAACACACACACTCTCACTCACTCATACACTCTCACTCACTCTCACACATACACACACACTCACACACACACACACTCTCACTCACTCTCACACATACACACACTCACTCGCTCTCACACATACACACACACACTCACTCTCACTCACACACACACACACACTCTCACTCACACTCACACACTCACACACACAGTCCTTCTCTCACACACACTCACTCTCACACACACTCTCTCACTCACACACACACACCCTCTCACACACACAGTCCTTCTCTCACACACACACACACACACACAGTCCTTCTCACACACACACTCTCACTCTCACACACACTCACACACACACACACAGTCCTTCTCACACACACACTCTCACACACACTCTCTCACTCTCTCACACACACACACAGTCCTCACACACACACACTCTCTCACTCTCACACGCACACACACAGTCCTCACACACACACACTCTCTCACTCTCACACACTCACTCTCTCTCTCACTCTCTCTCTCACACACACACACACACACACTCTCACTCTCTCTCACTCACTCTCTCACACACACACACACACAGTCCTTCTCACACACACACACACACACACACACACACACACAGTCCTTCTCACACACACACACACACACACACACACACACACACACACACACACACAGTCCTTCTCACACACACAGTGATCATAAGGAGACTCACCGGTGAGGGATCGTTGGACGTCCTTTAGGCCACGCCCCCGATTTGGGAGGGAGAGGAGGAGCATTCACGTCGTTGCCGTGGGAGACGGAGGCAGAAGCTCCTCCTCCGTCACCGGCCGCGTGACGGACAGGTGGCCGAAGGGGGAGGAGGGTGGGAGGGGGGAGAGGCGCACGGGTGGGGGAGGTCGGGGAGGCGGGGAGGTCTGGGGGGGGCGGTGAAGCGCTGGGGGGGGCAGTTTGGGACGCTGCGTGGCGGCACCGGGGGTAAACACCCAGAATGCACCGGGGCGCTGGAGCGGAACCTCGTCCTCTCTTTGGGCACCGGCTTCTCCCTCTCCCCCTCTCCCTCTCCCTCCCTCTCTCCCTCTCCCTCCCTCTCTCGCTCCCTCTCTCCTTCCCTCTGTCCTTCCCTCTCTCCTTCTCTAGATGCCATGTGTCTCGGTCCAGGAAGAGGCTTCTCCCTCTTCTTCTCTCCTCCTCCTCCTCCTCCTCCTCCTCCTCCTCCTCCTCCCTCCTCCCTCCTCTCTGGTTCTGGTGGTTCCTCTCTCTCTCTCTCCCTGGCCACTGGTCCCGGTGTCTTGAGGCTGGCCAGGATGCGTCTCTGGTGGCCCGGCAGCGTGACGCCCATCGCCTCCAGCCGAGCGGCCGTGAGGTGGCGGCATTGCCGCGGCGACGCCAGCCCGGCGCTCCGGAAGGCGTCGGCGTACTGCTCCAGGCGGAGGACGCTCAGCCAGTCCTGCAGCGGGGAGCCGGGCGCCGACATGGCGGCTGTGGGCGGAGCCTGAGACCTCTACCTCTCACGACCTGGAGAGGAGAGACAAGCGGCCGCGTGAGGGAAGACCAGAGAGCTTCTCCCCGGAGGAGGCGGAGCCTCTGGGCTCGTGTCACGCGGCGAGTCAGTGAGTCATCAGGATGACATGTGGAAACACCGGCAGAACCACGAGGCTCCTGGACCAGAGGGGCGGGGCCAGAGGGTCAGAGGGGCGGGGCCAGAGGGTCAGAGGCAGAGGGTCAGAGGGGCGGGGCCAGAGGGTCAGAGGGTCAGAGGGTGTCTGTGTGTGTCTGTGTCTCTGTGTGTGTGTCTGTGTGTGTGTGTCTGTGTGTGTGTGTGTCTGTGTGTGTCTCTGTGTGTGTGTGTGTCTCTGTGTGTGTGTGTCTTTGTGTGTGTCTGTGTGTGTGTGTGTCTGTGTGTGTGTTCCTCTTCTCCCTCATAAACCTATTTGGGGTCAAATTCAGTTCCTATTCTTTTAAAATGAGGAACTTAAAACTCAGAAACATCATAAATGACTCTGATGAACTGAAAACACGACGTGAACAAATGCACACGTGACATAGTGCACGTGAGCATATGTTAGTGCACTAATATACGCTCACGTGCACTAACACACGCTCACGTGCACTAACACACGCTCACGTGCACTAACACACGCTCACTAACACACGCTCACGTGCACTAACACACGCTCACTAACATACACTCACGTGCACTAACACACGCTCACGTCGTTCCTGTAACTCCTGATCTCTGATTGGTCCGTTTCTTCTCGTTTCTTTTATTTAATGTTCTGACGTTTCCAGCCAACATTTCACCTCCTCCCACTCAGAGACACGAACAGAGAAGGTCTCTGAGCCGCCCACAACGGGCACTGTGATGCCTAGACACACACACACACACACACACACACACGGGATGTGACTCATGGACCAGCCACCATCACACTGATGCTTCAGCTTCAATGAGACGGCACGCTGACTCAGGGCGGACTAAAGGAATCATCTGAATGTGCTATAGTGTGTGTGTGTGTGTGTGAGTGTGTGAGTGTGTGAGTGTGTGAGTGTGTGAGTGTGTGTGTGTGTGTGTGAGTGTGTGAGTGTGTGAGTGTGTGAGAGAGAGAGAGAGAGAAAGAGTTTCATCTGCATCTTGGGGGCTGGTGAATAATCCGGACCATGGACAACAACAACAACAACAACAACAACAACAACAACAACAACAAGCTCAGTGTGAGTCCAGGAGCTCAGAAACGTTTCCACCGCGATAATATATTATATCATCTTATATCATCTTATATCATCTTATATTATCTTACACCATCTTACATCATCTTACACCATCTTACATCATCTTATATTATCTTACATCATCTTATATTATCTTATATCATCTTATATCATCTTATATCATCTTATATTATCTTACATCATCTTACACCATCTTACATCATCTTATATTATCTTACATCATCTTATATCATCTTATATCATCTTATATTATCTTATATCATCTTATATGATGTAATCCTTTAAATGACCCTGTTGTGACCCGTTTAACTTCTCTAATAGTTTAATTAGCATCATTATCAGAACCAGAATTATGGTCCAGAAGTTCTTCTTTTGTGAGACTACTAAACACACACACACACACACACACCCACACACACTTCTTTAAAAGTTATACAACTGATTACTTCAGATTAAGTTAGCAAGGAAACACATAACTATCAGTTTAGAAAAACATAAAGTTTCCACTTAAACTTCACAACTTATCTGATCAGACAGTTTCACTATTGATATCATCTCTACACACACACACACACACAAATTGCCCTAGAATGTAACACGTTATTCTTCTTAAAAAGCTGAAATAATCATCCATAAGCAGCAAAGTGTGTGTGTGTGTGTGTGTGTGTGTGTGTGTGTGTGGGTGTGTGTGTGTGTGTGTGCGTGTTGTAGTGGATGTTTCCTACCTGCTCTCAGTCTAAAAAATGTCATGTATATTGATATAATCTCATCACGACTAAACACACACACACACACACACTCCTAACCATCTGTCTCGGGTCCACCTGTCTCGGGTCCACCTGTCTCGGGTCCACCTGTCTCTCCCCCCGGTGGTCCCCCGGTCAACTCTCCGTGGTGACACTCTCCACCGGCCCTTCACCGACCCTTCACCGGCTTAGACGGGACGCATTCCAGTGGATAAAGACCCGGAGCAACACGGAGCGGCTCATGTGAGCCGAACCAGGAGCAGCAGCAGCGAACTGACAGGCGAACTGACAGGCGAACTAACCAGCGAACTGACAGGCGAACAAACCAGCTAACTACCGGCTAACTAGCTGCTCTTGAAGCGCGCGACAATGTGTCCGCTTCCCCGGTGTTCATGGAGCGGCTCCTCATCAAAGGCTCTGGAAGTTTCTCTTTTTAAAAAGTTAGTAAATTCGTGTCATTCACTTACCTTTTATATTCACTGCGCTGAAACATGATGCCTGTCTGTCTGTCTGTCTGTCTGCCTGTCTGTCTCCTTCAAGGTGAATTCAGCCACCGCGACGCCTCGTCAATAGTTATTTTTCCCACGGATGAAAAGTGGCAGCAAGACTCTAAAGCTCAAGTGAAGGAAGTTATAAAAATACCACTTCCGGTTATGTGTTTTCAAAATAAATGTCACGCATCGGCGTTCAATGCTGCAGCGTTTTATTGTGTAGGGCTCGCCCCGATGTGTTTCCGGTGTTTCTATGGCTACAATGTTGCAATAAAAACGGCCAAAACTTCCGCCCCGCCGTCACGTGACCACCGGGAGCCTGCCGCTGCCCTTTATGTTCTAGTTGTGTGAATAAACTGATTTAAATACTTTACTCTTTAAATAACCACATAACTCTTATTGGAGCATTCAACCCACACGTGTATTCAGCTGCGTGTGTCCCGCCCCAGCAGGAGGCGTGAACAGGTGTATTCACAAGAATACCAGGACTATAACTCAGGTGTACAAGAAGAGCTGGTGATGAGTCATCAACGTGACCCCGCTGTGTTGGTTGTAATGCCTCATGTGGACCAGTAGAGGGCGCCACTCAGCAGCGCAGCGTTGAGCCGAGGAACAAAAAGAGGAAACACGAGATAGAAAATGTAATAGACTTTAAATAATTGAACAGGTCTGACTGTCACCGGGAGGAGCCGGCTGGGCGAAGGGGAATACACGTGCAATATAGTCAAAACAGACTAAAATAAAACCCATAACTTCTTAACGCTGTAAATACTGACGTACCAGGAGACCCTGAACACAACACGCTCATCAATATAACACATCACACCGGAGAGTTTGTTGTATTCTCCAAGGAACACGAGCTGAAGGGATGAACAACACTGACCCTGAGTCGCTCCTCTGACCTCTGACCTCTGACCTGAAGGCTGTGGGGCCGGGCCACAGTCATTAGCTCTGGGTAGAGGAGATGAAGGAAGGAATCAGGAGAGGAGATGAAAGAAGGAATCAGGAGAGGAGATGAAGGAAGGAATCAGGAGAGGAGATGAAAGGTGAAGGAACTGAGGAGGGGAGGCGTGGCAGAGAGAAGTCAAGGAGTAAAAGTTGAAGATGAATGAGAGGAAGAAAAACTGGAGGACGACTAGGATACACTGAGCTCCTCTCTCCTCTCCTCTCTCCTTAAGGACGTTTAGGATACACTGAGCTCCTCTCTCCTCTCCTCTCTCCTTATGGACGTCTAGGATACACTGAGCTCCTCTCTCCTCTCTCCTCTCCTCTCTCCTTATGGACGTTTAGGATACACTGAGCTCCTCTCTCCTCTCTCCTCTCTCTCCTTAAGGACGTTTAGGATACACTGAGCTCCTCTCTCCTCTCCTCTCTCCTTAAGGTCGTTTAGGATACACTGAGCTCTCTCTCTCTCTCTCCTCTCCTCTCTCCTTATGGACGTTTAGGATACACTGAGCTCCTCTCTCCTCTCCTCTCTCCTTAAGGACGTTTAGATACACTGAGCTCCTCTCTCCTCTCTCCTCTCCTCTCCTTAAGGACGTTTAGGATACACTGAGCTCCTCTCTCCTCTCCTCTCTCCTTAAGGACGTTTAGGATACACTGAGCTCCTCTCTCCTCTCTCCTCTCCTCTCTCCTTAAGGACGTTTAGGATACACTGAGCTCCTCTCTCCTCTCCTCTCCTCTCTCCTTATGGACGTTTAGGATACACTGAGCTCCTCTCTCCTCTCTCCTCTCCTCTCTCCCCTTAAGGACGTTTAGGATACACTGAGCTCCTCTCTCCTCTCTCCTCTCCTCTCTCCTTATGGACGTTTAGGATACACTGAGCTCCTCTCTCCTCTCCTCTCCTCTCTCCTTATGGACGTTTAGGATACACTGAGCTCCTCTCTCCTCTCCTCTCTCCTCAAGGATGAATCTCCGTCTCTCCACCACACATGACTAACTCTGCGTCCTCCTCCTGGTGGCTCCAGGTCTCGGCGGTCCCTTGGACTTGGGGGTGAACTGAACTGAGGAAAAGTAAAAAGAGGAGAGTAAAAGAAACAAGAGAGAAAACGAGTAGAAGAGGGGGATGAGGAGGGGAACCAAAGAAAAGAAGATCAAAGGAGAAGTGGATGACAGGATGAATAAGATGATGAAGAGATGGGGAAAAAAGACAGGGGGCGTTGAGAAACAGAGTGGGAGGAGAATACAAGAGGTGGAGTGAGGGATGAGGAGGCGAGGAGGAGAGGAGGAGAGGAGGAGGAGAGGAGGAGGAGGAGGAGGAGGCGGTGGTGATGAGTCATCGCCGGCTCTCAGCCCCAAAGGGCCTGGAGCTGTGTGGGAGGCAGGGCGACTCATGCACAGGGAAGCCGGCCGTCGTGATGCTCCTCGCCTCCCACGCCGAGGAGGAGAAGGAGGAGCAGGAGGAGGAGGAGGAGGAGGAGGACAATGCAGGGGGATGCCACCACACACACACACACACACACACACACACACACGATGTGTGTGTCCGAGGCCTCGTGAGCAGCAGCAGCAGAGCGCCACTCGCCTCACATCCTCTTCCCCTCAGCGTTCATAATTCATGAGGTGGTGCAGATGCAGAGGCGGATGTTGCAAAAAAAAAGAAAGGGAACCCGACCGAGAGGATGACACGAGAAATGAAAAACACATCAGGTCAGCGAGTCGAGGCCAGAGAGCAGAGCCCTCCTCATCAGAGGAGGTGTCACGTCGGCTAATCTCACCACAAGAAGTGAGAATGTGTCTGCTGTGGTGCTTTGAGGAGATCGGGGGTCTTGGTATGACCCTGTCGGGGGGGGGTGGGGGGGAGGTGGGGGGGGCAGAGTTGCCGATTCATGATTCTCATCACAGAACTAAATCAACAAGAATCTTCACTAGGCTGCCGGTCATGGTACTTCCCTGTTCTACTCATGGCCCGGTTGTAACAATCAATGCATGTGTGTGTGTGTGTGTCTCGTCTATGCTGATCTCTGTTGTCTTCGATCAGGACTCATCCTTTAGCTCCCACGTGAAACAAATCTCCACAAAATCTCACATTTCAGAAGTCAGGCGCATCACGGAGTTCCTCAGGGCTCTGAGCTCGGACCACTTCATTTACCTTATCCATGGTTCCTATCAGGAAACACTCCATACACTTTCATTGTTATGCAGATGTTACTCGATTCTATCTGTGGATCAAACCAGAGGAGACCAGCACGATGTCTTCAAGACACAAAACACGAGGACCTGAAGCTTCCTGTTCAACTGAAGTTATTCCCCCAGGCTCAGTGGTCTGTGACGTGGTTTCTGCCGAGCGTGTCGCCCTGGCACCAACGCCATGGAAGAACCTCCGCTCTCTCTGATCAGGACCGTTAGCTCCACGTGAAGAACGTCTCAGGGACTCATTGTTTCATCTGTCAACAATTAAAACATCTAAAAGATGCAGAACAACTGGTTCACACCAGAATACTGCAACTCCTCATTATCAGGCTCCTCCCATAAGTCACTGAGCTCCCTCCAGTTGATCCAGAATGAAGTCTCATCTGGTCTCATGACATCTATTGTTCAACTGGTCACATGACATCTATTGTTCATCTGGTCTCATGACATCTATTGTTCATCTGGTCACATGACATCTATTGTTCCTCTGGTCACATGACATCTATTGTTCATCTGGTCACATGACATCTATTGTTCATCTGGTCTCATGACATCTATTGTTCATCTGGTCACATGACATCTATTGTTCATCTGGTCACATGACATATATTGTTCCTCTGGTCACATGAAATCTATTGTTCATCTATTGTTCATCTGGTCACATTACATCTATTGTTCATCTGGTCACATGACATCTATTGTTCATCTGGTCACATGACATCTATTGTTCATCTGGTCACATGACATCTATTGTTCATCTGGTCACATCTATTGTTCATCTAGTCACATGACAACTATTGTTCATCTGGTCACATGACATATATTGTTCATCTGGTCACATGACATCTATTGTTCATCTGGTCACATGACATCTATTGTTCATCTAGTCACATGACATATATTGTTCATCTGGTCACATGACATCTATTGTTCATCTGGTCACATGACCTCTATTGTTCATCTGGTCACATCTATTGTTCATCTAGTCTCATGACATCTATTGTTCATCTGGTCACATGACATCTATTGTTCATCTGGTCACATGACATATATTGTTCATCTGGTCACATTACATCTATTGTTAATCTGGTCTCATGACATCTATTGCTCATCTGGTCTCATGACATCTATTGTTAATCTGGTCACATGACCTCTATTGTTCATCTGGTCACATGCCATCTATTGTTCATCTAGTCACATTACATCTATTGTTCATCTGGTCACATGACATCTATTGTTCATCTGGTCACATGACATCTATTGTTCATCTGGTCACATGACATCTATTGTTCATCTGGTCACATGACCTCTATTGTTCATCTGGTCACATCTATTGTTCATCTAGTCACATGACAACTATTGTTCATCTGGTCACATGACATATATTGTTCATCTGGTCACATGACATCTATTGTTCATCTGGTCACATGACATCTATTGTTCATCTAGTCACATGACATATATTGTTCATCTGGTCACATGACATCTATTGTTCATCTGGTCACATTACCTCTATTGTTCATCTGGTCACATCTATTGTTCATCTAGTCACATGACATCTATTGTTCATCTGGTCTCATGACATCTATTGCTCATCTGGTCTCATGACATCTATTGTTAATCTGGTCACATGACCTCTATTGTTCATCTGGTCACATGACATCTATTGTTCATCTAGTCACATGACATATATTGTTCATCTGGTCACATGACATCTCATCTTCATCATCTCTCATCTATTGTTCATCTGGTCACATGACACTGACATTCATCATTCATCATCTATTGTGACATCTATCTAGTCTATCTCATCATTCCTCTGGTCACATTAAATCTATTGTTCATCTATTGTTCATCTATTGTTCATCTGGTCACATGACATCTATTGTTCATCTGGTCACATGACATCTATTGTTCATCTAGTCACATGACATATATTGTTCATCTGGTCACATGACATCTATTGTTCATCTGGTCACATGACCTCTATTGTTCATCTGGTCACATCTATTGTTCATCTAGTCACATGATATCTATTGTTCATCTGGTCACATGACCTCTATTGTTCATCTGGTCACATGACATCTATTGTTCACCTGGTCACATGACATATATTGTTCATCTGGTCACATGACATCTATTGTTCATCTGGTCACATGACATCTATTGTTCATCTGGTCACATGACATCTATTGTTCATCTGGTCACATGAAAGTTTTCTGACTATATCTGGATTAACCACAGACTATCACTTTAGTAGCACTTGAATGGCTCTTATTGTGGTACTTTTGTAGTTTGACTATGTTGAGGAAATGTAACTTTCTGTATTCTTGTTGTTCTTAGTTTGTACTCTAGGTTGAAATGCACTTATTGTGAGTCTCTTTGGATAAAAGCGTCTGCTACATGACATGTCATGTAATGTAATGAAAGTGATTTTGCTGTTTTTTGGGAGTTGTCCCTGGTCCGATGTGAGGTCAAAGGTCAAAGGTCAGGCTGTCTATGTGTCCAGACTAACGCTCTGAGGGGACTTTACACAACAAACTGAAGAGATGAACTCTGACAGCTTCTGACACGCGAGCAACAGAACGACTCAGCTCACCATGAAATTTGAAAACCTTTTTTATAGGAATATGTTTTTAATTTTCAAACTCTACATACATTCATACATCTCTCAATCAGAGTAGCAGACAGCACATGTGTGTGTGGGTGTGTGTGTGTGTGTGTGTGTTGCAGGTCGGGGGTTCCAGCTGCCTTCTGCACACCTGCATATTTACGATGTGCTTACAGATAGTGATGGAGACGCATGGTGAGGCCACGGAGTGCCACTCGGGGGTTACATTCAGGCTAATGGAGGACACGCCTCCATGTTGGCGGCATGAGGGGCGGAGACGCACACCGTGTGCATAGACTGTGGGTCATCCTCTGGAGGGTTATGAAGTCACATTAACAGCCTTTCTGATTACGGTCAATATGAGGTTGGTGCCCCTTGTGAGTGTGTGTGGGTGTGTGTGTGTGGGGGGGGGGGGGGGGGGCTGTGAGTGCATCTATGAGGTCATATATTATGAATGTAAGTATGAGTTTGTCAATGTGCATGAATTATATACACGTGCCTGTTAGAATGTCTGCATATGCAACATACTTAAATATGAAATCACATATATATAGAAATATATAGAAATATATGTATGTATAGATATATTTATATATATAAATATATATATTTATATATATATGTATATATAAATATTTGTATAAATATATGTATGTATATACATATATGTATATATAAATATATGTATATATATAAATGTATTTATATAGAGGGATATTATATATATATATATATTTATATATAAATATAATATATATATATATATATATAATAAATAAATAATATATATATAATATATAAATATATATTTAAAAAATATATATATATATAAATATATATTTATATATATATATATATATATATATTAAAAAATGTATTTATATATACATATATTTATATATAAATATATGTATATATATAAATATCTCTATATATAAATACATTTATATATATAAATATATATACGTGTAATTGTGGATGTGTACCAGGCATGCATGTGACCCTGCATAGCTGTGTGTGTGTTCATGTGTGTGAATACATGAGTGTGTGGGTGTGTGTGAGTATGTGTGTGTGAGTGCGTAAGTGTGTGTGTGTGTGAGTGTGTGAGTATGTGTGTGTGTGTGTGTGTGTGAGTATGCGTGTGTGTGAGTGCGTAAGTGCTTATATGTGTGAGTGTGTGTGTGTGAGTGTGTGTGTGAGTATGTGTGAGTGTGAGTGCATAAGTGTGTGTGTGTGTGAGTGTGTGAGTGTGTGTGAGTGTGTGTGTGTGTGTGAGTGTGTGCGTGTGTGAGAATGTGTGTGTGAGTGTGTGTGTGTGAGTGTGTGTGTGAGTATGTGTGTGAGTATGTGTGTGTGAATGCGTGTGTGTGTGTGTGTGAGTGTGTGTGTGAGTGTGTGTGTGTGAGTGTGTGTGTGTGAGTGTGTGTGTGTGTGTGTGTGTGTGTGTGTGTGTGTGAGTGTGTGTGTGTGTGTGTGTGAGTGTAAGTGTGTGTGTGAGTGTGAGTGTAAGTGTGTGTGTGAGTGTGAGTGAGTGTGTGTGTGTAAGTATGTGTGTGAGTAAGTATGTGTGTGAGTGTGAGTGTAAGTGTGTGTGTGTGTGTGCGTGTGTGTGTGAGTGTGTGTGTGTAAGTGTGTAAGTGTGTGTGTGTGTGTGTGTGTGTGTGTGTGTGTGCGCTAGTCGCTGTCCTCGCGGTCCTTGGTCTCGGCCACGCAGCTCTCGTCTATATTCTCCAGGCTCTCTGCGTTCTGGATGCTGAGCTCGGAGAGAGGGATGCTGGGTAATGTAGTCTGTTCGGGGAAGAGCCAGGGCTTCAGGCCGGGGTTGTGTCTCTGCTTCCACTCGGAGTACTTCAGGCACGCTTTGCTGATCTTCTTCATCGCCTGAAGGCAGCAGGAGACACACTCAGCATGTTTCAGCAGTTAAAGAGACAGAACATTA
>CM070099.1:23771916-23774416 GCA_036178185.1 Liparis tanakae | reverse complement strand
ATATACATACATATACATACATATATACTACTCTTAAAAAGTTTGGGGTCACGTAGACAATTTGGTTTTCTTTATCAAATAAATTTCAAAATGAGTCTAAAATCTAGTCAAGACGTTGACGAGGTGATAAATAACGATTTTTATTGTAAATATTGACGTAGTTCTTCTTGTGGCTCAAAGGAAGAACAGTTTTATAAAGTGTTTGTAAAGTAAAGAAAGAAAGAGGAGAAGAGTAAAAGAGAAAGAAATGGAGCGAGGTTGTAACTTCCACTACGAATTAGGGTTCAGACTCCTCCCCCTTGATCCATGAGGGTGCAGACTCCTCCCCCTTTGAGCCCTAAGGGTGCAGACCCCTCCCCCTTTGAGCCCTAAGGATGCAGACTCCTCCCCCTTGAGGGTTCAGGCTCCTCCCTCTTGAGGGTGCAGACCCCTCCCCCTTTGAGCCCTAAGGGTGCAGACTCCTCCCCCTTGATGGTTCAGGCCTCAGGCCCTTAAGGGTTCAGACTCCTCCCCCTTGAAGGTTCAGACTCCTCCCCCTTGAGCCCTTAAGGGTTCAGACTCCTCCCCCTTGTCCTGAGACGAGATGTACTTTATGAAACGTTGTTTTATACAAACTAGGAAAGTCAAATATTTAAAATGCAAGAAGGCGGAGGAGGTCACAAACAAGTTTATCGTCTAAATGTCGTCATCGACCTTGAAGGTCGTCGGATTATAAACTAAATAATTATATTAAAGATAAAAGTTCAAACCGCAGAATCACAAGGAAACAATAAAGCTAATTAAGGAAAGGATTCAAGTTACGAGATCAAAGGAAACGAAACGTCCTGGAGACAGAAGAGAATCAAGAATGTCCTGAGTCCACAAGGAAAGGAAACAAGAGGAGGAGGAAAGAAGGGAGGGAGGGGGGAGGAAGGAAGGAAGGAAGGAAAGAAGGAAGGAAGGAAAGAAGTAAGTAAGGAAGGAAAGAAGTAAAGAAGGGAGGGAGGAAGGAAGGAAGGAAGGAAAGAAGGAAGGAAGGAAAGAAGTAAGGAAGGAAGGAAAGAAGTAAGGAAGGGAGGGAGGAAGGAAGGAAGGAAGGAAAGAAGGAAGGAAGGAAAGAAGTAAGTAAGGAAGGAAAGAAGTAAAGAAGGCAGGAAGGAAGGAAGGAAGGAAAGAAGTAAAGAAGGCAGGAAGGAAGGAAGGAAGGAAGGAAAGAAGTAAGGAAGGGAGGGAGGGAGGGAGGGAGGGAGGGAGGGAGGGAGGGAGGGAGGGAGGGAGGGAGGGAGAAAGGAAGGAAGGAAGGACATTCAGTGCAGAGTGGAGACTCATGTGTCCTTCATCCTATTACTCAGTAATTCAGTGAAGTCGACAAATGAAGGAAGGAGACAAGATAAAGGAAACGAGATAAAGGAGAGTGAAAGGGATAAAGAGAGAAGGAGCAAGGAGGCGAGATAGAGGCGAGTGAACAGCCATGACCTCTGAGACCTTTGCACACCTCCTCCTCCTCCTCCTCCTCCTCCTCCTCCTCCTCCTCACCAACTCTTCTTCTCTCGCCCCTAACGTGTGATTCAGAGCCGGGCTTCCCTGTGTGTGTGTGTGTGTGTGTGTGTGTGTGTGTGTGTGTGTGTGTGTGTGTGTGTGTGTGTGTGTGTGTGTGGAGTCACATGACACTATGTTATTATTGATGAACACACCAGTGGCTTGAACATGAAGATTATGAGGTTGCTAACGGTGATGATCACCAGTCTCTCTCCCTCCCTCTCTCTCCCTCTCTCTCCCTCCTCTCTCCCTCTCTCTCCCTCCTCTCTCTCTCTCTCTCCTCTCTCTCTCTCTCCTCTCTCTCTCCTCTCTTTCTCTCTCTCTGGATATTTTTTGCATGCTTTTTCTTTTAGCCTATAAATAGAACAGCAGTATCTGTGGCATCACTGCATGTTCACACACACACACACACACACAAACACACACCTACACTCACACACACACACACACACACACACACACACACACACACACACACATACATACTTTACGTTACATGTCATGTAGCAGACGCTTTTATCCAAAGAGACTTACAATAAGTGCATTTCAACCTAGAGTACAAACTAAGAACAACAAGAATACAGAAAGTAACATTTCCTCAACATAGTCAAACTACTAAAGTACCACAATAAGAGCCAAGTGCTACTGAAGTGATAATCTGTGATTAATCCAGATATAGTCTAAAGGTGCGTTTTCAGTTTCCGGTGAAGATGTAGAGACTTCCTGCTGTCCTGGTGTCAGTGGGGAGCTGGCTCCACCAATCAGGAGCCAGGACAGCAGGACAGTCTGATGTAGTGATGAGCTCCAGGTGACGGAGTCACAAGTCGGTTGGCTGTTGCCGAGCGGAGCGAACGTGCCGGGGTGTACGGTGTGACCACATCCAGGATGTAGACGGGCCCGATCCGCTCAGAGCACGGTACCAAGAACCAATGTTCTGAAGAGGATGCTGCTCCACCGGTAACCATGGAGAGAGAGGAGGAGC
>CM070099.1:23761916-23766916 GCA_036178185.1 Liparis tanakae | reverse complement strand
AGATACCTGAAGGGGGCGCTACAGGGGGAAAGTTACATAGTGTCGCTTTCAAAATATACAGAAAACAGCCTTAAAACAAAAACATGCAATGTGTGCGCCTTAGAGCTTATAACGTGTTATGACCTCAGACTGTCGGGCTATGACCTCAGACTGTCGGGCTATGACCTCAGACTGTCGGGCTATGACCTCAAACTGTCAGACTGTCGGGCTATGACCTCAAACTGTCGGGCTATGACCTCAAACTGTCGGGCTATGACTGCTCGTCCCTTCATGAGGAGGCTCGGCCTCCCCTCCTCCTCGGCCTCCCCTCCTCCTCCTCCTCCTCCTCCTCCTCCTCCTCCTCCTCCTCCTCGATGGAGCAGTATGATGAGCGTGACCTCTTGAGCCCATTACAGTTAATCATCAGCAGAAGGCCTCGGCCGCGTGGCCTGTGGCTGCCTGCTGCCCATGAGCAGCCGCTCTGGACTGACGTTCACAGAGAGGTCATCATAGGATTGAAGAAACTCGTCAAAGGAGTGTTACGAAACGTTTATTTTCTTTAAAGTTTTTAAGTGCTGGAAGATCTTAACAACTGATGAAAGAAGATGAGTCACGAACGTTCAGCAAGAACAGCAGCAGAGAAAGAGTTGTGTGTATGAAATGAAAACAACACTAACCCTCACACTTATTTCAGTGTGCCTGTATAATATATATATATATATATATATATATATATATATATATATATATATATATATATATATATATATATATGTATATATATATATACACACATATATTATTTTTTATTTATATAAAACATATATATTTTTCTATTTATTTTATATATTATATATACATTATATATATGTATATGTACATATATATGTATATGTACTTTTTGTAATGTATATATATTAAATTATGTATTTAAAATATATATATATATATATATATTATTTATTTATATATATATATATATTTAGATGTAAATATAAATTATGTATATGTTTATATATATATTGATATATACATATATATTTATATATATATTTATTTTATGTACATAAATATATATATATATAACTATATATATTATATATATATGTCTATTTATTTTTTTAATATATATTTGATATATACATTATATATTATATATATACATTATATATACATATATATATATATATATACATATATATACATACATATATATACACGGCCTGTTTCTTTCTACAGTTTACATTACATTACATCACATGTCATTTAGCAGACGCTTTTATCCAAAGCGACTTACAATAAGTTTATTCATGCCAGAACTCCTGTAGGTTCCTCATCTGTGTAGTTCTCATATCGACGACAGACAGTGAACGCCACTCCGCGGTATCACGTCACACGCGCACTTTTGTGTGTGTGTGCAAACTAGTTAGTTTCGGGAGCAGCGGGAGCGCGCGCGGCTCCTGTTGGCTGACGAGGCGCTTTAGAGCTGATCACCTGTCGCTCATCATGTTCCCTCAGGGACACGAAACATGAGATCAGTTACGGTATTATAATGTATCATAATAATTAAGATAAGATAAGATCAAATAAGGAAGTTTATTGTCCTTGTAAACAACATGTATAAAAACATTATTTAAACAAAACATTTAAAAATAAATAACAAATAAAAACAACAACACAGGCTTCAAAGGTTTCAAAGTGAACACGTGTCATGTAAAACAGTATTTTAATAAATGTTAAATAAATAAGAATAAATAAAACATAAAAGAGGCATCAAAGGCTTCAAAGTGAACACGTGTCGTGTAAGGAGTTCCCCCCCCCCCCCCCTCAGCCTGTTAGTCTGGATTTTAATAGTCTTCTACTGTATATAACTTATGTCATACAACATGTAACCCTTCCTGGTTATACACTCTCCGCCTGAGACCCACACACACATATGAGTGTGTTACAGTGTGTGTGTGTGTGTGTGTGTGCTGGCCTCCCTCGGTGTGTCTGTGGGCGTTCTCACGACTTCTCGAGGCCGAATGAGCTCAAAGTGGAACCGACGCCTCAGAATCACACGTCGGTGTAAAGATAGAAACTAACACCTTTAATTTTACTACGACTGCGCGCCCACTTCTCCCTCTATCTTTTCACATTACAGATTTATTATGTTATCTGTCTTAGGAATAAATATAAATAAAGTTTTCCACTGCAGAACGTGGCCTCTGACCTCCTGGGACAGGCAGGAAGAAGAGGGGATGAGGGCCTTCTATATTTATCCAAACATAAAACATCTAAACTATGGAGGACTTAAAAAGTCTTGAGTATAAATAAATAAATGCACGAATAAATAAATAAATGCTTAAATAAATGAATGAATAAATGCACGAATAAATAAATAAATGCTTAAATAAATGTATAAATAAATAAATACAAAAATAAATAAATAAATGCTTAAATAAATGTATAAATAAATAAATACAAAAATAAATAAATGCTTGAATAAATGAATAAATAAATGCACAAATAAATAAATAAATGCTTAAATAAATGTAAAAATAAATGATTTATTCTTGTATTTATTCATTTATTTATTTATACTTAAGACAGCTTAAGTCCTCCATACTAAACTACTAGATGTGTTGAACTTTAGATGCAGGGCGTGCCGGTGACCCCGCCGGTGGCTTCATGACGTCCTCTGGATTCATGTCTCGTGAACCACGGGAAGAAATTACAGCCGACGTTTAAATAATGTCAAAGTGGTTCGACTCGTGTTGCGGTCGCACAAAAACATTGTTGAATCTTTAATGGCGCCGCGTCACTCTTCAGTCCGGCTGCTGAATTAAAGAGTGATGCTCTCATCGGCTGGTGAGCCGTCGCTTTGAGAGCTGGACGGACACCTGTCGTCACGTTTCAGGAGGAACGTTCAGAAGAACACGAGGAACGTGCTCGTGAAATGCAGTTTCATTGGCATTGTAAGGAAAAGCAGTTCTGCTAACAGGGCTGCTTCTGTAGTCTGTTGTGTGTGTGTGTGTGTGTGTTTCTTGATACTAGAATTATTTAATAAAACTTATGAAAGCAGATCAGCCATGACAGTTCAGCAAGAATAGCAGCAGAGAAAATGGGCCTCTGGTTTAATGTCACAAGAGTTGTGTGTATGAAATGAAAACAACTTTAGTGTGGCTGCATAATAAATATATATACATTTATTTTTAAATATACATATATAAAACAAAATGTATTATATATACATATATAAAACAAAATGTATTATATATATATATGTATATGATATATAGATTTATATGTATAAATATAATATATATATATATAAAAAAATTATACATATTATATAAACATGTTATATATATCAATATTATATATACACATGTCTATATATATATATATATATAGACATGTGTATGAATATAAAATATATATTTTATATATATATATATATATATATATATATATATATATATATATATATATGTGCGTGCGTGTGTGTGTTTCCTGATACTATAATTATTTTAATAATTTCTAATCCATCAGGTTCACTGACCTGTTTATCCTCTTTTTTATCTTTTGCAGTCTCCATAATGCAGATCACAAACAAACAAACCCGAGCTCAGTGTTCTTTGTAGAAGTGAGAAAGAGAAGTGAGATAAAAGGACCGAGTCACGTGAGATAAGACAAGAAGAGTGACCTGAAGAGTGATGGTTTGATCTTGAAATGAAAACACATTGTTGTGTCATGATAATTAGTCCTAACTGGACGGAGCGGTGTTGTGATGTCTCACTTCCTCTCGGTCTGTAATGTGGCCGTCAGTTTCCTGATTGAAGGGAATAACAGGTTCATCCGGGTCTCGATATCATATCGATGACGTCTACCCCCGACGGCGCTGCGCTCTGACGCCCTCTGGCGGCCGAACAGGTGAACTGTCAACGGGCAGACAACACGACTGCTATTGTCATCAAACGTGTGTCGCCGTGCGTGTGTTTGTGTGTGTTTGTGCTGGTCCTTTTGTGTAGATGTTTACGAAAGAACCAGAAACCCGAAACACTTTCTGATGCAACAAATAAACCTGTGGTGTGAAACTAAAGGCCAAACAGCGAGAGGATAACAGTAAAGTTACTCATTGATAATGTTACTAATTAATGTTACTAAGTAAAACAGAACATGCACAAAATGTACATATCAGAAGTCAAAACAAATGACCGTACGTAACCGTAACTTTCACGTGATTTCAAGTGAACCCGGAAGTTGGTGACCACCGTGCTAACTGGAGACTTCTCAGCCGAACGTATAGCTGGCCTCGTGAATGCCTGCTTGGTTTAATTGTTCAATACCGTGTCAAACCCTCTCATATAGATAATGAACTACTACATACTATGCGAATCAAACGACGCGTCACTACGCGTTCTCTCCCTCTCCGTACCCGCAGGCTGTAACTACGGCGACACCGGACCGTCCGGTTCACAGTCGCCAGTCGCCACGGTCGCTTCTTAAACCGTAACACCGGTACGCACTCGTCATGAGCGCGTGACGCAGAAGCTTCCAGTAAAACCACATTTCCCAGAACGCACCGCGCTTCTAGTGACATCCACGCAACGGTGAGACGAAGCGGTTGTTTTGGTCGCCATGGTGTCAAGTCGCTGCCTGTGAACCGAGCCGCTTGTCACCGGAGTCACCGGAGTCACCGGAGTCACCGGAGTCACCGGAGTCACCGGAGTCACCGGAGTCACCGGAGTCACCGGAGTCACCGGAGTCACCGGCCGCTTTCCCGCCGGAATAACTTCGCCTCGCGCGCTGCGTGAGTCCGCCGCCATGTTATCGTCCGTTCCCACCAGGCTGATCGCGCGAAGGTCGCGCAGCCTGTCGCCGTGCAGTCGCGTGCTCCAGACCAGCGCGAGCCGCGGCGCGCGCGAGACACCGGCGGAGGTCAACCGCAACCCCATCGTGTCCACCTCCCGCGTCTCCAGGCGGGGCATCTTAGCCGCGGAGGAGAGCGCCGCCGCCATCGCGGTGAACCCCTCGGT
>CM070099.1:23746916-23756916 GCA_036178185.1 Liparis tanakae | reverse complement strand
CGGTCGGCCGAGCGGCTCCACGGGGGGGGGGGGGGGGGGGGGGGGATTGTGATGGGAAGCAGCCGACAGTCAGTTCATCATTCACGTCTATATATATATATATATATATATTTCACATTTCCATGGAGTCATCTTTAGTCAGTATTAATACAAATACTACAATTACGATTCTTTATTTGTGTTGGCTTCAAACTTTGAGCTGTAATAATAGTAATAATGGTAATAATGTAGAGTTCCTGGTGACCGTCTTTATTCTGACTTTATTTAAACGCTCCAGGGTTCAGGCTCATTCAGGGCTCTGGTGTTCTTTTAAAATCTTTTTATTATATATAAAATAAGTATTTATTATGTACAAAATCTTTCATATATATGTTTTTTTAATTATATGACATTGATTCTTTTTTAAATTATTTTAAACTTTTTTTATTATATGAAACTATTTTAAAATTATTATATGAAACTTTTTAAAGTTATTATATCAAAGTTTAAAAAAATTATTATATGAAAAAAAAATTGTATGAACAATTTTCTTATTATATGAAACTTGTTTTCTTATTATATGAAACTTTTTTTTATTATATGAAATTCTTTTGTTTTTATTATATACAACTTTTTTTAAATGATTATATACAACTTATTTTTTTATTATATGAAACTTTATTTTTTATTTTTATGATATACATTATATTTATATAGTCCCAAATATCCTCTGCAGGAAAGACGATAAAAGCTTAAACGGGGAAACGCCTAAAGAACCCTCAGAAGAGGGAGGTACTAATCGATGAGTCATAGCGTAGCTGTGACCTCTGACCCCAGGTGTGCAGCAGGTGAGCTGCAGCCGCCTGACCCCAGGTGAGCCGGGGTCAAGTGAGGGCCAGCTGGTCCGAGACACGGAGGTCAGCTCGGCTCAGGTGTCCATTATTACAGCTCGGGACGGACGGAAGTGTCCGCTTCCTGCCCCCCCCCCCCCCCCCCCCCCACACCTTCGGCCCGGATGGGAAACACACCGGCCGCCTGTCACCTGGTGGCTGACCTCGGTACTGCAGGCTGGAGGTGCTGCTGATCCCCTGGACAGCCAATCAGAGGCGAGAGGAAAGACAACAGACTGGCAGAGCAACGACGCCTCCTCTGTTCAGCCCTGGAAGTGGAATAACGTTGTTATTATATAGTAAATATTGTTATCAGTTAAAAGTGGAATATCATAATTAGAAAGTGGAATAATGTTATAATTAAAAAAGCGGAATAATGTTTTACTAAGAAATTAGAATGTTATAATGAGAAAGTAGAATAATATAATTAGAAAGTAGATTAATGTTATAATTAGTAAGTGGTTTAATGTTTTCCTCACAGAGGAGTAGTCACTGTAGTTTATAAGGTTGTCTTATAGTGTGAAGTCTTAACTTTGGCTCGTCCACAGTATGAGTTTAACCTCGTTAACCTCCGCTCTCCTGCCCTCTGATTGGCCCCTGCTCTCCTGCCCTCTGATTGGCCCCTGCTCTCCTGCCCTCTGATTGGCCCCTGCTCTCCTGCCCTCTGATTGGCCCCTGCTCTCCCAAACTAAGTGATCCTCTCCATCTTCACTGATTAGTAGAACAACTCTTTCTTAAAGCTCATTAGTTCTTTGCGCCATCCTGTATAATTAAATCTCCCTCCTTTCATCTTTTTCTTTCACAACACTTTCCTCCCCCTCCTCCTCCCCCTCCTCCTCCTCCTCCTCCTCCTCCTCCTCTTCCTCTTCATCCCCCGTGTTTACCTTTCTGATGCCATTAACCCTTTCAGCTCTCCACACAGGCTGCCCAGCCTCGTGTGACCGCCTGTGTCTGCATGCGTCTCCTTGTGTTTGTAGAAGTGCTCGCGAGGGTGAGAGAGACCCTCGGGGTCACGGCCCCCCAGCCACAAAGGGACCCCCCCACACACACACACACAGGGCTTTATACCCCCTCAGCAAGGTCAGACACAAAGAGCTGGCCGGGCTGTTCTCACACGGCTCCTCAAGTTTGAGTTCCTGGAGGAGAACGCCTCACACACACACCAATGGCCCAAAGTCACACTTTTATTTATCAAATTAATATCAAATGTAGTCCAGACGTTGAGGTTATAAATCATGATGCTTATAGTGATGTAGTTCTTCCTGTGGCTCAAAGGAAGGCCAGTTTTAGAGCTTCTCTCAGCAGCATAACTGTTTTCAGCTGCGCTCACATCAAAGGGGTCGAACCTCGTTGCATTTATTAAAACATGCTTCAGATGGTGTACCTCCTCCGTCTATCTCCACGTCTTCGTTTATAACCGTTCATCTCTTCTCGTTGAGACTCTCCACACCTGTAATTGGACCTGAGGGGCCACCGTAGCGTAGCCCTGGGCCGGGCGCCTCCTCTGAACGTAGACAGAGGCGTCCGCCTCGTTCGCCTGTGAATAAGCACGCCGCGCTGCAGCTTTAATGTCTCCTCTGGCCCCCCCCCTCCCCCTCTCAGTGGGAGGAGCCTAGTCGGGCGGGTCTGCGTCTCAATGTCAACGCCAGTGGACACGTTCACGGTGGTCAGCGAGGGTTGGGTCACAGTGAGCGGCTGAACGCTCCACTGAAGGGTGGTACGCTCCACTGAAGGGTGGTACGCTCCACTGAAGGGTGGTACGCTCCACTGAAGGGTGGTACGCTCCAAACACACAGGACCCCCCCCCCCCCCAACGGCGCCGGAAGCCGAGCCGCCCGACCCTTTCCCCCTTCGGTGTAACCTTGTGTACACAGATGGCCATTGGAGCGTATCCCTGTATAGTGAGGTCGGACTGGAGGTGGGAGTGGAAGTGGAGGTGGGAGTGGAAGTGGAGGTGGGAGTGGAGGTGGAAGTGGAGGTGGGAGTGGAGGTGGGAGTGGAAGTGGAAGTGGAGGTGGGAGTGGAGGTGGGAGTGGAGGTGGGAGTGGAGGTGGAGGAGTGGAAGTGGAGGTGGAGGTGGGAGTGGAGGTGGGAGTGGAGGTGGGAGTGGAAGTGGAGGTGGAGGTGGGAGTGGAGGTGGGAGTGGAAGTGGAGGTGGGAGTGGAGGGGAGAGTGGAGGTGGAGGGAGTGGAGGTGGGAGTGGGGTGGAGGTGGGGTGGAGTGGAGGTGGGAGTGGAGGTGGAGGTGGGGAGTGGAGGTGGAGTGGAGGGGTGGGAGTGGAGGTGGGGGGAGTGGAGGTGGGGTGGAGGTGGGAGTGGAGGTGGAGGTGGAAGTGGAGGTGGAGGTGGAGGTGGAGGTGGAGGTGGAGGAGTGGAGGTGGGGAGTGGAGGGAGTGGAAGTGGGGTGGAGGTGGAGTGGAGGTGGAGTGGAGGTGGAGGGGAGGTGGGAGTGGAGGTGGAAGTGGAGGTGGGAGTGGGAGTGGAAGTGGAGGTGGGAGTGGGAGTGGAGGTGGAAGTGGAGGTGGAAGTGGAGGTGGAAGTGGAGGTGGGAGTGGAGGTGGAGGTGGGAGTGGAAGTGGAGGTGGGAGTGGAAGCGGAGGTGGGAGTGGAGGTGGGAGTAGAAGTAGAGGTGGAAGTGGAGGTAGAGGTGGAGTGGAGGTGGGAGTGGAGGTGGAAGTGGAGGTAGAGGTGGAGTGGAGGTGGGAGTGGAAGTGGAAGTGGAGGTGGGAGTGGAAGTGGAGGTGGAGGTGGGAGTGGAGGTGGAGGTGGGAGTGGAGGTGGGAGTGGAAGTGGAGGTGGGAGTGGAGGTGGAAGTGGGAGTGGAAGTGGGAGTGGGAGTGGAGGTGGGAGTGGAGGTGGAAGTGGGAGTGGAGGTGGAAGTGGGAGTGGAGGTGGGAGTGGAAGTGGGAGTGGAGGTGGGAGTGGAAGTGGAGGTGGGAGTGGGAGTGGAGGTGGGAGTGGAAGTGGGAATGGAGGTGGGAGTGGAAGTGGAGGTGGAGGTGGAATTGGAGTAGTGTGATGTTTGTTGTGAAGTTGGTCGTGTCGGATGAAGGAAGTGAGTCTCTTACCGGTGTTTCATCCAGACTGCTTCCTACTTCCTGCTTCCTGCTTCCTACTTCCTGTCCCTGACCTCCACGTCCAGGCCCCGTGAGAGGGTCATGGCGAGGTCTGTGTGGTGGTCACCGTGGCAACGCTGCTTTATGGAAATATAATGGAGAAGAAAATGTGACGATGAACTTCTGTTAGTTTTTTGTTCACAGGAGTTCGTAAACATGGCCGCCTCACACACACACACCTCACCCACACACACGCCTCACACACACGCCTCACACACACACGCCTCACCCACACACACGCCTCACACACGCCTCACACACCGCCCCACACACACCCACCCCACACCACGCCTCACACACACGCCCACACACACGCCTCCCACACACCCCACACACACTCACACCCCCACACACGCCTCACCCACACCACACACACACGCCTCCCACACACACACCGCCTCCCACACACACACCCCTCACACACACGCCTCACACACACACCTCACCCACACACACGCCTCACACACACGCCTCACACACACACGCCTCACACACACGCCTCACACACACACGCCTCACACACACGCCTCACACACACACGCCTCACACACACACGCCTCACGGTGGAGTGAAGAATGATTCAGTCTGTGTACGAGCTGTTATTAATCACTGTTTTCAATGTTTTGTTGTTGTTGTTGTTGTTGTTGTGCAGCGTGGTGAAGGTTCTGCTGGAGGCCGGCGCCGACCCCAACACGGGCGACCTCTTCAACAACGTGTACGACACGTCACGGGAGAGAGGGGTGCACTCCCTGGAGGGTGAGGGGGGGGGAGTGAGTGTGTGTGCGTGTGTGTGTAGTTGTGTGTGTGAGTGTAGTTGTGTGTGTGTAGTTGTGTTTGTGTATGTGTAGTTGTGTGTAATTGTGTGTGTGTGTGTGTGTAATTGTGTGTGTGTGCGTGTAATTGTGTGTGTGTGTAGTTGTGTGTAATTGTGTGTGTGTGTGTAGTTGTGTGTGTGTGTGTGTAGTTGTGTGTGTGTGTGTGTAGTTGTGTGTGTGTGTGTGTGTGTGTGTGTGTGTGTGTGTGTAGTTGTGTGTGTGTGTATATTACACACATGAATCCTCGGTGTTGAACCAGATATTATGAGACGTTATAATTTGCATAACTATTTGCATATGTGTTCATGTTTCATTTCTTCTGTGTTATTTGTTTTCTGTGTTCTGTGACAAGTGGTGTGTGTTTTATTTGTTTTCCTACACACACACGCCCCCCCCCCCCCCCCTCTGCAGACATATTTATATGGGATATGTATATTGCAGACATCTATAAGCTGTCAGCCGTCCAGCGGGGCGCGCGGCGTGGGGAAGCGTTTCCCAGACGCACGCTGATGGATGGGCTGGGGGGGCCGGGGCGACGCCTTATTGGGTTAGCTGTGATTACCTCACACACACACACACACACACACACACACACACACACACACACACAGAGAGAGAGGGAGAGATGGTCGGAGAGGTGGAGAAAAAGAGTGGAATGGATGGAGGGAGGGTAAGACTGATGAAGGGAGGAAGGTGGAGAGATGGAGTGAGGGGGAGGTTAAAGATGGAGAGGGAGGGGAGGAAATGGCGTGATGAGCGAGGGAGAGGCGAGGAAGTCAGGAAACGGATGAGACAAAGTTATATTGGGATGGAGGGAGAGGGGAGGGAGGAAGAAGTGATGAACAGAATTGATGGAGGAGAGGAAGGAAGCGGAAAACAAACACAAGTGTCTGCTGGAGGAGGCTCGGTTACCGGGGACGACAGCCTCCAGCCCCGTTGCCATGGCGGCGGGCGGCGAGCTCCAACCGGTAGAAACCAACAAGGCCGGAACACGGAGGCCGTTTAGGGGTGTGGCGTGTCTGAGTGGAGAGAACATGTTAACTACATGTTAACTACATGTTAACTACATGTTAACTACATGTTATTTACATGTTAACTACATGTTAACTACATGTTATTTACATGTTAACTACATGTTAACTACATGTTATTTACATGTTAACTACATGTTAACTACATGTTAACTACATATTCTTCTATAAACTAATGTTCCTTTGCTTCTCCTCCCTCTCCTCCTCTCCTCCTCCTCCTCCTCCTCCTCCTCAGTGCTGGTGTCCAGGGAGGATGAGTTCAGCAGTCGTCTCAGTAGTAGAGCTGGTTTCCGTGGCAGCACGGCGCTCCACTACGCCGCGCTGGCCGACGACCCGCGCACCGCCCGCATGCTGCTGGAGGCCGGTGGGTCCACCCCCCCACCCCCCCCTCCACCACCTCCACCCCCCCACCCCCCAAACCCCAACCCCTTGAGAGTCTGTGTATCTCCTCTATAATAGAACCAACAGAGCTCAGTGATGAACATCGCTACGCCTCGGCTTCATCGAGCTACAGTCCTCGTCTTCATCGAGCTACAGTCCTCGTCTTCATCGAGCTACAGTCCTCGTCTTCATCGAGCTACAGTCCTCGTCTTCATCGAGCTACAGTCCTCGTCTTCATCGATCTTCACTGACCGCTCTAATAGCTCCGTTACATTCTAATTAGGGCCACGTTAACGTGTTAATCTGCGTTAACGCATCACTGAATTAACGCCGACAATTATTTTATCGCGCGTTAACACAGGTTTAATTATTTATTATTGATTCCCCGTCAACACAGCTGGGCTCTGGGGCCGACGTGCATCAGAGCCCAGCTGTGTCGCACACATAGTTGTGTTTGTTTTGATACCATTGTTTAAGTTGAGATTTACACAAAGTATTTATTTTATTTAATTGCTATACAAATGCTGATGTTAAGTGTTTGTTTGCACAACACATGTGATGCTCTTTAGTTCATATGGAGCAACATTTAAAATACAAGTGATATACACTACTTTTGAATTCATTATTGGATTTTGCGTATACAAATGCGATTAATCGGGGAAATCATGCCATTAATCGCGATAAAAATTTAAATCGTTGCCCAGCCCTAATTCTAACAAACACATTTCAACATTTACTGGTAAAAGTTTAATTCAGGCCGAAATAAATACTCTTATAATTCTTCCTGTTGTCTGCATGGAGACTCCCCTTAGGCTCCTCCCCTTAGGCTCCTCCCCTTAGGCTCCTCCCCTTAATCTTTGCTCCTCGAGCTAAATGGTCTTGACTCCGCCTTCAGCTCTAAAAGCTCTCCATGTATCATCATCTGACCCCCCTCCTCCCCCCTCCTCCCCCCTCCTCCTCCCTCCCCCCGTTCTATAAACAGGACCACAAAGCTCATTGGAAACTGATCACTCGTTCATTCTCCCTCTCCATTCAGCCCCATTACACTCGCACCTGTCGTTGACACACACACACTCACACACACACACACACTCACACTCACACACACACACACACACACACACACACACACCCTCGGGGCAGAACCCCCTCAGTATCGAGGCCTCTTAAACAAGCTTGTCCTAGTTGAACTGCGACCTCCACACAGAACGTGCCCTTGGGGTAACACACACTCACAGGATGTGTGAGTGTGTGTGTGTGTATGTGTGAGTCTGTGTGTGTGTGTGTGTGTATATGTGTGTGTGTGGGTCTGTGTGTGTATGTGTGTGTGTATATGTGTGTGTGTATAAGTGTGTGTTTATATGTGTGTGTACATGTCTTTGTGTGTTTTTCTCCAATTTATGAATCAAAAGTATTCATATATTCATGGATGCTTTTATCCTTACATCCTAACCTCCATTACCCCCTCTCCCCCCCACAAACACACACACACACTCACACACTCTCACACTCACACACACTCACACACACACATACACACACACTGTCTCACCCTTCTTCTTCTTCTTCTTCTTCTTCTTCTTCTTCTTCTTCTTCTTCTTCTTCTTCTTCTTCCTCTTCCTCTTAACTCAGTCAAAATGTTCTGCAGACGCATTTTTGAATTTAAAAGTTAAGACATTTTACACTAAAGCAGAGACGTTTGTTTTAAGTCAAATCGGATTAAAGATGGCGGAGGGGGTGGAGGGGGGGGGGGGCGGAGTCTAACGGGCCGCCGCCGGTTTGGCGCCGCCGTCGCAGCCAATAAGAGTCACGATGTCACACACACTCCCCAAAACACTGATGTGTGTGTGAGCGGGAGAACAATTAAAGACTATTTTAAAGCTTCCGATCCTTCGTGATGAAGCTGGTGTCTCCTCCTCATCCTCATCTTCATCCTCATCCTCCTCCTCCTCATCCTCCTCATCCTCATCCTCATCCTCATCCTCCTCATCTTCATCCTCCTCATCTTCATCCTCATCCTCCTCATCTTCATCCTCCTCATCTTCATCCTCCTCCTCGTCCTCCTCCTTCTCCTCATCCTCCTCATCTTCATCGCCGCCCATCAATCTCCTTTTTTTACATTTACAATACCTTATGAACTGCCATAGCTTCAGGACGTGTGTGTGTGTGTGTGTGTGTGTGTGTGTGTGTGTGTGTGTGTGTGTGTGTGTGTGTGTGTGTGTGTGTGTGTGAGGGTCATCTTCATGTGTCCCACTCTGTGTTATTTCCCTAGTGTTTGTGTCCGTGTTCCTCCAGCCGCGGGTTTGCTCTTTTGGCCTCAGCCGGCCGAGCCTCCCGTCTCCATCCATCACCGTCTACACACACACACACACACACACACACACACACACACACACACACACACTCCCTCGCCCTACCTGCGGAGGCGTTCCTCCCCAGGCTCCACATCAGGCCCCGGTGGCCACGGGCGCTCCGTAATGGACGCCTCCCCGTAGGAGGTGCAGGAGGCCAGAAGACACACGCACACACACACGCACACACACAATGCAGATACAAGGACGCACACACAGGAGCAGCGGGGGGTCCCTCCCACCAGCTGCAGTGAAAGAGAGGGAGGAGGAAATGGGAAAGGGGGAGGGGCCTCCTAATAGGCATAACTAAAGCACGCCTAATGAAGGGATCCTGTGTGTGTGTGTGTGTGTGTGTGTGTGTGTGTGTGTGTGTGTGTGTGTGTGTGTGTGTGTGTGTATCCTGTTATAAAGGGCTGAGGCCCAGAGGGTCGGCCTGATATTAAAGCCCTAAATGATGCTATTTATTATGTCCAATGTCTGTCTGTGTGTGTTGGGGGGGGGGTGCTTTATTGCTTTCCTCTCGTGTGTGTGTGTGTGTGTGTGTGTGGGGGGGGGGGGGGGTAGTATAGTTGTCAGGATCGATAGCCTCGCCAGCGGGTCACTAGATGTGGGAGTTTATCGATAATCATCACGGTGATTACGAGTCTCTGTGGTCAGAGCTTCATCTTCATCTTCATCATCCAGCACCTGTGATGATGTCATCCTCAGGACGGCCAGACGGCTCCTTGAAGGGTTTATGCATCACTCTGGGGGGGGTAGTTTGAGGTAGTTTTTTTGTTTTTGATAGTTTGTGTCTGGGTACATTCTCTAGGTTTTCGTGTGTCTTATCTTCATCTCTTCATCTTCCTCCTCTCTTCATCTTCCTCCTCTCTTCATGTTCCTCCTCTCTTCATCTTCCTCCTCTCTGACACGCTGACGCCTTACATCCCCCGAACAAAGTGTTTCCTCCAGCTGCATGAAGTGTGTGTGTGTGTGTGTGTGTGTGTGTGTGTGTGTGTGTGTGTGTGTGTGTGTGTGTGTGTGTGTGTGTGTGTCAATGGCCCCAGCCTGCAACAACCTGCAGAGTGTGTGTCTGTCGTGATGTGGGGGCGTGGGGGTCAGAGCGCTGCAGATATGAACCCCTACAGAGTCCCGGTGACCCCTGAAGCCACCGCAACCTCTGACCCCGACCTCACGCTCGCCATCGACGTGCCGACCCTCCCGCTGAGGGGCTGTGTGCCGGTTGTCATAGCAACGACACGGGACAGGAAGGAAGACAATGCTATGCGGTCGAAAGTTTGAAAACATATTTTGTGTATTTGCTTTTCTTTTTAATCTAATGTGTGTTTTTTTCCGTGTGTGTGTGTGTGTGTGTGTGTGTGTGTGTGTGTGTGTGTGTGTGTGTGTTGCATACAGGTGCCAACCCCCTGCAGAGCAACGGGTTGGGACACACAGCGCG
>CM070099.1:23736916-23741916 GCA_036178185.1 Liparis tanakae | reverse complement strand
GTGTGTGTGGGGGGGAGGGGGGGGGTACTCAAAAGTCAACATATTTAAATTCAATAATAATACTCCTCCTTTTCTTTCTCCCTCCGTAGCCATCAGGAGGAAGGAGAACGGTTGGTACGACGAAGAGCATCCGCTCGTCTTCCTCTTCCTCGGATCATCAGGAATCGGTAAATCTCTCTCCCCCCCCCCCTCTCTCTCTTGATCTGGTGAAACAATGAGCAGAACAAACAAAGAGACGGTCTTCGTTGCCAAAATAAACAGAAGACGAGTTCATCTTCCTCTTTCAGAACACACGATGACGAGAGCGTAAACACGTGTAAACATGTTTACACGTGACACGTGTAAACATGTTTACACGTGACACGTGTAAACCAGCCTGTGAACTCGTTAATTCATTAATTGCTTTGATTTTATAAACATTGTAATTAAAGTTTAAACTCTTTATTTGCGTGTTTAATGACGTGTGAGGGGATGTGCTTCTCAAAGCCTCCTCGGCCAGACATCTGTGTTATTGATGTTTATTTATTTTCGGTATTTGCTGGTGTCTTTAATGTCATATCTATGACGTCTGATATGAACGTTTATAATGAGTCACAATGAACTCTGCATGTTGGACTGGAGGAGGAGGAGCTCATTAAGAATATTATGGGATGTTTGGTTATTATGAGCACCAGCAACAGCTGCCGTCAACATGTGGGGCGTCTCAGAGTTAGCCCCGCCCACCGCCGCTCTGATTGGCTCGCTGCTCCATGGCGTCTCCTTCACGGATAATCACGATAATCATCCATCAGTTTACCAACCAGAGAACCTGGAGAACCGGAGAGGTCACGACCCCGACTGGTGCTCAGTGTGTGTGCGTGTACGTTACCACACACACACACACGCACGCACACACACACACACACCATCTATAAAGACGTGTTTAGACAAACAGATGAGATGAAATAAACTCTCATGATGCGCTTAGAAGTAAGAACTAAGATCCGGTGTGTGTGTGTGTGTGTTTTTGCATGTGTGTGTTTGCGTGTGTTTCTATGTGTGTGTTTTTGTGTGTCTGTAAGTGTGAGTGTGTGTTTTTGTGTGTCTGTCTGTAAGTGTGTGTGTGTGTGTGTGTGTGTGTGTGTGTGTGTGTGTGTGTGTGTGTGTGTGTGTGTGTGTGTGTGTGTGTGTGTGTGTGTGTGTGTGTGTGTGTGTGTGTGTGTGTGTGTGTGTGGTGGGCTGACAGCCCAGATGGATGGAGGAGAGACGGTGTTCATATTCTATGTTGCCTTCAGCGACAAACAGCGGCCATGAGACATCAATATTACACACAGCAACAAGACACACACACACACACACACACACACTCACACACGATCATCATACCAAACACAAGGCATCAATATCCTATATGACCATTTATATGCAGAATATTTTAGCGACACTACATGGAGATGATGGACGCTTCATAGGGAGGAGACACACACATGGAAACACACACAAACACACACAGACATGAACACACACACACACATAGAAACACACACAAACACACAGACATGAACACACACACACACAGTGGGACTGAGGAGAGATCGTCCTCCTGGAAGAAGCTTGAATTCATAACGTCTCTGCATACTGATGAGTCCAAGATGTTTTATTTATTTATATATATTTATTTATTTATTTATATATTTATATTTATAAAGATATTTCCATGGAGGCTAAATGATGACTCTGTGTTCTGATTGGTCGAACAGGGAAGACGGAGTTGGCCAAACAGGTGGCACGCTACATGCACAAGGACGTCAAGAAGGTACACACACACACACACACACACTCACACACTCACATACACACTTACACACACTCACACACACACTTACACACTCACATACACACTTACACACACTCACACACACACTTTCACACACACACTTACACACACTCACATACACACTTACACACTCACACACACACTTACACACTCACATACACACTTACACACACTCACACACACGTACACACAGTCTCACACACACCAGTGTTAGAGGCTCCTCGTAGATATAAAACGTTTAACTTCCTCGGATGCGGTTGGCGTTGGTTTCCATGGTAACCAGGAGCAGCCGCTAACCTGCGTGTGTTTCAGGGCTTCATCCGGATGGACATGTCCGAGTTCCAGGAGAAACACGAGGTGAGGCACCGGAGAGTGAGTGCGTGAGTGTGTGTGTGCGTGTGTGTGTGTGTGAGTGTGTGAGTGTGTGAGTGTGTGAGTGAGTGAGTGAGTCTGAAGATGTGTACATCACTGGAGCTGATACTTTGTTCTCCTCATGGACGTAAACACACATTAGGAGCTCAGTGTATCCTAGCGTCCTTAAGGAGAGAGGAGAGGAGTGAGGAGCTCAGTGTATCCTAGCGTCCTTAAGGAGAGAGGAGAGGAGAGAGGAGCTCAGTGTATCCTAGCGTCCTTAAGGAGAGAGGAGAGAGGAGAGGAGAGAGGAGCTCAGTGTATCCTAAACGTCCTTAAGGAGAGAGGAGAGGAGAGAGGAGCTCAGTGTATCCTAAACGTCCTTAAGGAGAGAGGAGAGGCTCCTTGAGGCCCTCTCGCTAACCCCCCCCCCCCCCCGCAGGTGGCTAAGTTCATCGGCTCCCCCCCCGGCTACGTGGGCCACGAGGAGGGGGGTCAGCTGACCCGGCTGCTGAAGGCCAGTCCGGACGCCGTGGTCCTGTTCGACGAGGTGGACAAGGCGCACCCCGACGTGCTCACCGTCATGCTGCAGCTGTTCGACGAGGTGGTTACCATGGAGACGAGGCCCCGCCCCTCTACCCCGAGTGCTCCTTAATGACCGCGGTGCCGCCCTCAGGGTCGCCTCACCGACGGGAAGGGGAGGACCATCGAGTGCAAAGACGCCATCTTCATCATGACCTCCAACATCGCCAGCGAGGAGATCGCCCAGCATGCATTGCAGCTGCGCGAGGAGGCCCAGGTGGTCAGCCGCAGGAAGATGGCCGACAACCTCGGTGAGAGACGCACACTGACACACTCACACGCACACTCACACACACACACACACACACACACACACACTCACACACACACACACACTGACACTCACACACACACACACACACTTATACGGGGCCATTAGAGTATTACACTTGAGGCCGGACGGTCGAATTCGCCTTCAAACGTAAAACAACTGATTTTCCTTTTACCTTTTCAAAATAAAAGTCTGATTCATCTATTTAGAGAGGAAGTGGATTAAAACCTCTCTGAGTTCTTCATACTCAACAAAATCAAAATGATTCATCACAAGCAATAAAACAAATACAAAACAGACAGTTAACCTCAAACAATAAACAATGCTTTATTTACACTTTATTTACATTTTATTTACACTTTATTTACACTTTATTTACAATGTATTTACATTTTATTTACATTTTATTTACAATGTATTTACAATGTATTTACACTTTATTTACACTTTATTTAAACTTTATTTACAATGTATTTACACTTTATTTACATTTTATTTACATTTTATTTACACTTTATTTACACTTTATTTACACTTTATTTAAACTTTATTTACAATGTATTTACACTTTATTTACATTTTATTTACACTTTATTTACACTTTATTTAAACTTTATTTACATGGGTTAGGGTTAGGGTTACGATCATCATGCGCCACGGTGCAAAATGAATGTCTACGTTTGGAAAACATTAAAACCCAATAAAACCCGTTAAACTGGTTCTGACTGGTTTCCTTCAGTTGCTGGTCCTGTGATTATGTGTGGAGAATCAAGGGGACTGAAGTTAACACTGTTGTTGTTGTTGTTGTTGTTTTCTTCCTCAGAGGAAGTACAGAAAGGTGACGACGTCAAAATCTCGCGACATTTCAAAGAATCTGTGATCCGCCCGATCCTGAAGGTGAGCAGCGGAGGGCTGTGATTGGCTCCCGAGAGGTTCTGGTGGTTCTGGTGTTTCTGATGGTTCTCTTGGTTCTGGTGGTTCTCTTGGTTCTGATGGTTCTGGTGGTTCTGATGGTTCGCTTGGTTCTGGTGGTTCTCTTGGTTCTGATGGTTCTCTTGGTTATGATGGTTCTGGTGGTTCTCTTGGTTCTGGTGGTTCTGGTGGTTCTCTTGGTTCTGGTGGTTCTCTTGATTCTGGTGGTTCTGATGGTTCTCTTGGTTCTGGTGGTTCTCATGGTTCTGGTGGTTCTCTTGGTTCTCTTGGTTATGATGGTTCTCTTGGTTCTGGTGGTTCTCTTGGTTCTGATGGTTCTCTTGGTTCTGGTGGTTCTGATGGTTCTCTTGGTTCTGATGGTTATCTTGGTTCTGGTGGTTCTGGTGGTTCTCTTGGTTCTCTTGATTCTGATGGTTCTGGGGGTTCTCTTGGTTCTGATGGTTCTCTTGGTTCTGATGGTTCTCTTGGTTCTGGTGGTTCTCTTGGTTATCTTGGTTCTGATTGTTCTCTTGGTTCTGGTGGTTCTGATGGTTCTCTTGGTTTTGGTGATTCTCTTGGTTCTGGTGGTTCTGATGGTTATCTTGGTTCTGGTGGTTCTCTTGGTTATCTTGGTTCTGATTGTTCTCTTGGTTCTGGTGGTTCTGATGGTTCTCTTGGTTCTGGTAGTTCTCTTGGTTCTGGTGGTTCTGATGGTTGTCTTGGTTCTGGTGGTTCTCTTGGTTCTGATGGTTCTCTTGGTTCTGGTGGTTCTGATGGTTCTCTTGGTTCTGATGGTTATCTTGGTTCTGGTGGTTCTGGTGGTTCTCTTGGTTCTCTTGATTCTGATGGTTCTGGGGGTTCTCTTGGTTCTGATGGTTCTCTTGGTTCTGATGGTTCTCTTGGTTCTGGTGGTTCTCTTGGTTATCTTGGTTATCTTGGTTCTAATTGTTCTCTTGGTTCTGGTGGTTCTGATGGTTCTCTTGGTTCTGGTGATTCTCTTTGTTCTGGTGGTTCTGATGATTATCTTGGTTCTGGTGGTTCTCTTGGTTCTCTTGGTTCTGGTAGTTC
>CM070099.1:23731916-23734416 GCA_036178185.1 Liparis tanakae | reverse complement strand
TTAATATTTATTAAAGATATATATATATATATATATATATATATATATATATGTGAACACTGACATCTGACAGTGAAAGCATGAATCTCACTTTTATTTTGACATAAGATCAACATAGACCTCTAGAGATATAGAGATAGACGTATAGAGAGATAGACGTAGAGATAGAGATAGATGTAGAGATAGAAGTATAGATATAGAGATAGACGTAGAGATAGAAGTATAGATATAGAGATATACGTAGAGATAGAGAGATAGAAGTATAGAGATATAGAGATAGAAGTATAGATATAGAGATAGACGTAGATAGACGTAGATAGACGTAGATAGCCTTCCTCTGGCTAGAGACACAGACGTTAGATTAGATCTGTAGATCGTGTTTCAGGTGTTTCAGGTGTTCACCTCATCACCCTTCATGCCTGCAGGCGCCGCCCCTCTGAATGCTGGGTAATGAACCAGAGTCGTTCCTGTTGAAGTCACAGAAATAATAAATAATAACATCTGAATATTCAACGAGTTTCATAAATGTTTAAACAGCACCAAATAAATAAATAAATAAAGATCACGACAAAGAATTCATGTTTGTGTCGCCTGACACTGATGGAAGTGTGTGTGTGTGTGTGTGTGTGTGTGTGTGTGTGTGTGTGTGTGCTACTGGGTGGGAATCCTTCAACAATCGCGTCGTCCACCTTGTGAAGCGACATGTCAGAGTATCGGAGTCTTTCCTGTTTCTCTTTGTGTGTCCGTGTCGGACGCCGGGAGGGAATGCAGCGTGCTAAATGCTACACACTCACACATACACACACACACACACACACATCCTGCAGGAATGTCTTCCCATAGGGAGGAATTAGCATGCAGGAAAAAGAGACATTCACTCTCACTGTGCTCCTCCTGGACCCCCCAACAACACACACACACTCACACACTCACACACTCACACATTCACACACACACACACACTCACACACTCACACACTCACACACTCACACACTCACACATTCACACACACACACACACATCTGTTGCTGTGCGGTGTGAACTCCGTCAGCTCAACATTAATTAAACATTAAAAACTCTTCATGATCAATTTATCTTTTCTATGCAAAAATTACCAAATATTAGTTTTATATATAATTTATAACACTTTTGACTTTTCTTCAAATGAAATGTGAAGCTGAGCTTTGGGTCTCAATAGTTTAGGATATTGTTGTGTAAAGATAAGTTATTGTCGCAGCTCAACTTTATTTTCCAATAAATCTTTTTTATTTTAGATGTCTTAAAGCTCTTCTTCTTCTTTTGACTGAATAAATGATTTAGTGCTTCATGAATTCTCTCCGGTCTGGTTTACTGATGGAGCGTCGTGGTGCCGGTCCTCTGAGGTCCTCTAAGGTCCTCTGAGGTCCTGTAAGGTCCTCTAAGGTCCTCTAAGGTCCTCTGAGGTCCTGTAAGGTCCTCTAAGGTCCTCTAAGGTCCTCTAAGGTCCTCTGAGGTCCTCTAAGGTCCTCTAAGGTCCTCTAAGGTCCTCTAAGGTCCTCTAAGGTCCTCTAAGGTCCTCTAAGGTCCTCTAAGGTCCTCTAAGGTCCTCTGAGGTCCTCTAAGGTCCTCTAAGGTCCTTTAAGGTCCTTTAAGGTCTCACGCCGCTCTGACTCTTTGGTCGAGTTCATCTCAACAAACATGAAGACGTCCTCCTCGTGGGGAGCTGGAGGAGCACCTCCTCCTGGAGGCGTCACCTGGACCAGGAGCAGCACCTCCTCCTGGAGGCGTCACCTGGACCAGGAGCAGCACCTCCTCCTGGAGGCGTCACCTGGACCAGGAGCAGGTTCTGGTACCACGAGGCTCCACAGCAGCTCCATGGGTTTAGGAAGACAAGCTGGTGTGTGTGTGTGTGTGTGTGTGTGTGTGTGTGTGTGTGTGTGTATATCCACTTACTTTCCCCGAGGAAGAAGGCAAGAAGAGGAGGAGGAGGAGGAGGAGGAGGAGGAGAGGCTCTTAGTCTGTTCGTCAGGTTATTCCTGACTGCTGCCTTCCTCTGATTAGATTATAGAGAAACAGAAACCTGGAGCCCTCCTCCCCCCCTCCTCCCCCTCCCCCCTCCCCCCTCCTCCCCCTCCCCCATCCTCCCTCCTCCCCTCCTCCATCCTTCCTCTCTCTCCTCCACCTCTTCCTCCGTCTGTCTCTCTCTGCCTGCTGCTGATGCAAATGAAGGCGGAGGAGACAAAGGTCAAAGGTCACGGAGAGAAAGAGAAGCGTCATCAGACTGGTCCCCATACTGGTCCCCAGACTGGTCCCCATACTGGTCCTCAAACTGGTCCTCAAACTGGTCCTACTGGTCCTCAAACTGGTCCTACTGGTCCTCAAACTGGTCCTCAAACTGGTCATCAAACTGGTCCTACTGGTCCTCAAACTGGTCCTCAAACTGGTCCTCATACTGGTCCTCAAACTGGTCCTCATACTGGTCCTCAAACTGGTCCTCATACTGGTACTACTGGTCCCCAT
>CM070099.1:23636916-23726916 GCA_036178185.1 Liparis tanakae | reverse complement strand
ATATATATATATATATATATATATATATAAAATAAATAATAGATATTTAAATATATATTAATTTAAATTCAACTCTATCGGTGTTGCAGCAAATAGCCTTATTATATTAATATAGCCACATTTAATTTATAATGCCTAATTATATTTAAATAACTTTATTTTATATATACAGCCTTATTTTATTCATATAGCCCCATTTTATTTATATAGGCTTATTGTATGTATATAAACCTTATTTTATTCATTTAGCTTATTTTATTTACAGAGCCTTATTTATTTTATTTATATAGCCTTATTATTATTTTATTTATACAGCCTTTTTTATGTATATGAATCGTATTTATTCGAGTTGTTTATTTAGTTTTGTTACACAAAAACAACTAAAGTCGAGTTTAGACTCAATGGAGCATTTTGGGTCTCACGTGCACTAATTATTATTATATTATATTATACATTTAGCAACATCGGAGCAGAACACGTGCGGGTTGATATTTTGCATAAATAATAAGATAATATTTTGAACACCTACATCTGACGTATTAAAACACGAGTAAGACAAAATAACCTCCAGACAGGCTGATGACGGCCTCGGCCTCAGTGTTGCGTGACGTCATGCTCAATGGGCGTCTCGCGCCGCGGCCTCGAGGAGCCTCGGACTCGTTCCTCGGGAGGTCCGCGGGCCTGAAACACATCTGATTATTTCTCCTTACTTGTAGAAAAACGCGCGCGCGCGTTTGCTGCACGACACCAAGGAGCATCACGTGGCCTCCGGTCCAGCGCAGAGATAAAAGCGTGCACTTTAGAGCACGCACGCGCACACAAGCCAAACGTAATTAATTTCTCGCGTGCGCGTAAAACCTAATTTGGGTTTCGCGGGTTGAATTATTTGGTGTAATTCACCCGCTAATAAAGCGCCTGTTCATTGGACAGCTGAGCCGAGCAGCGCGCGCGCCGGCGGTTTCAAGTCCTGTCTGTCTGTGTTCGTGCGCGCGCGCGTGATGTTGGGGCCGCGTGGGCTGTGACTCATCACATGACACCGAACAATAAACTTAAACCAATTTCTGCCGCGTCGACGCGTTCGCGGTTCGCCTGTCGCGGCGCGCGCCATACATCAGCGTCACGCGCACTCCGGTGACACGCGCGCGCCAGTGATCGGAATCAAATCAAAGCTTTTAATACCACCAATCACCGTCACATCGGGCCGCGCCGCGCCGCGTAAAGACTTCTGCGGCCGCGTGCACGCGGGTCCACGAGGAGACGCGTGCACGTCGCCGCTGTTTGGGGCTCGTGATGCACTTTAATCCCGATGAGACACCGAAACTGATCCGGAATAGACTGAAGAGGCCGAAACGGATCCAGACCCGGACTCTCAGGACCGGGGACCAGATGAGTCCAATATCGGACATAATTAAATCCCTAAATCCTTCATCCTCATATTGCTCCTTCATATATATATATATATATATATATATATATATATATATATATATATAATATATATATATATATATATAAATTAAATAAATATATTAAATAAATAAATATATATAATATAAATAAAATAAATACATAAAATAAACATATATGTATATATATATATATATATATATATATATATATATATATATATATATATATATATATATATATATACATTTAGCAAAAGTGGAGCACAACATTTGGGATGATATTTTGCATAAATAAATAATTAGATAATATTTTAAACACCATTCGACCAAATTCAGAGTAATTAAAACACGAATAAGACTAAATAACCTCCAGACACGCTGATTACTCTCTCTCTCTCTCTCTCTCTCTCTCTCTAAATAAATAAATAAATGAATAAATATATATTTTGTAATATTTGACGTGTTTTTGTCTCATCTGAATGCAAAAGGCTAATGGCTGAATTATAACTCCAGCTTCACTCCAGAGGGACGGAGTTTAATGTTACACACACTTTAGGATCATTTCGGGGGAACAAAGGAGAATCAACTCAGAGAAACTCAGTTCTTTCCAAAGGAAGTTGTCATGATTTCATTGGTTTTGGTTTCATGTGACTCAGCAGCGGCAGACGCGTCCGGTAATGGAAGCACCAGCATTTAAACTTTTTAAAATAAATAATTAATAAGCCTTTGTTGGTTGTTTTTAGAAATATTGACATGATTTAACTCCACTGACACCTGCGAGCTCGCGATGTTCTGGAGCGCGTGGGCGGTGCAGCGAGCTGTGGGAGGAGGAGGAGGAGGAGGAGGAGGAGGAGGAGGAGGAGGAGGAGGAGGAGGAGGAGGAGGAGTAAAGGGGGAGGGGAGGGGGCGTCCGTGTCCACGCTCAGTCACTGGGGGCATTGTCATGGAAACAGGACCACCGCCTCGCTATTGTCTCGCTGCTCTGCCAAGTTTATTATAAACAGCGCGCGAGCCGCAGCGCAGTCAGAGGAGCGCGAGCGCACCGGAGAGCTGCAGCGGAGAGAGAGAGAGAGAGAGAGAGAGAGAGAGAGAGAGAGAGAGAGGGAGAGAGAGACACACACAGGGAGCAGGAGGAAGAGAAGGAGGACGAGCTGCAGAGAACCAAACATCTGGATTATTTACCGAGAAACAAGAACACAAACTTCCCACCGAGCAGCGGAGGAGCACCGGGACACACCGGGACACACCGGGACACACCGGGACACACCGGGACACACCGGGACACACCGGAGCTGGTTGAGCTCTCCTCCTCGCGCCGGCTGCTCGCCGCTCCTCTCCATGTATAAGATGGATTACTCGTACCTGAACTCGTATGACTCGTGCATGGCGGCCATGGAAGCCTCGGCCTACGCGGACTTCAGCTCGTGCAGCCAGGCCAGCTCCTTCCAGTACAACCCCATCCGCAGCGGAGCCTTCTCCAACCCGGGCTGCACCCCGCTGAGCACGGCCAGCTGCACCCTGGGGGCGCTGCGCGAGCACCAGCCCACCCCGTACTCCTCAGGTAGGCACCCTGTCGTCCTCACATAGGGGACCCCGGAGTCCTCACATAGGGGACCCCGGAGTCCTCACATAGGGGACCCCGGAGTCCTCACATAGGGGACCCCGGAGTCCTCACATAGGGGACCCCGGAGTCCTCACATAGGGGACCCCGGAGTCCTCACATAGGGGACCCCGGAGTCATCATATAGGGGACCCCGGAGTCATCATAGAGCACCCCGGAGTCCTCATAGAGGGGACCCTGCAGTCCTCAGGTAGGGCACCCCGTGGAGGGCACCCTGTACTCCTCAGAGCACCCGGTAGTCCTCGGGTCGGCCCGCTGTCGCGGTCCAGGTCTGCGGGGACGCGGGAGGTTGTTCGAGGCTATTTTCTCGGTGTAGAGTGTGGGTGAAGATCTTCCGGCTGACGTGGAGCCACTCGTCGTTTCTCCGGCTTCACACACACACACACACACACACACACACACACACACACACACACACACACACACACACACACACACACACACACACACACATGACATGTGTAACATTATAATAATAATAATAATAATAATAATAATAACAATTATCATTAAACAAAATTCAGGAGAAAAGGAAAATATAGAACGGTCCACTGACGTCACCATGTGCAGCATTAGGCCGACGTGTTTTTTACGTGGATTTAATCCAGAGAGACTTTATTAGTTATAATGAAATCACAAAGAATTACTTTCTAAATGAATTTAATAATTTAATGTGTTTTAATAGAGACGATAAATTATGAACAGGTCAAACATCTTTATGTGGTAATTAAATAACCTAACTAGTTTTATAAGCTCATATACTAATACTAATATTAATACAAATACTGTGTAAATATTGTTGATGATAAAAATATAATTTAATAAAACGAAATCAAGCTCGATGAACACACTTATTCACAAGAGGCCAACGGAACAATTATTTGGGTGTGGAATTATTAATTTGCCTGAATTGAGTCCAATTTATTATTTAAAATACAATATTTAAAACTCAATATCTATAATAAAACTCTTATAAATCGATAGGATATTAAATCTCCTTTTCTTTTAATATCCTAACGATTTAAAAGAGTTTTATTTAGACAGAATACACATAAAGCTTATTGTGAATGAATCAAAATGAATAAATACATTTGCGTTGCAAACTGACCATATATATATATATATATATATATATATATATATATATATATATATATATATATATTTAACGGATTAACGGAACTCGCTATATTTATAAAACTTTTTATAAATTCAACACATAAATAATTAAATAATTTAAACATGATATAATAATAAATAAACAGACTGATTATAGAATATATATATATATATATATATATATATATATATATATATATATATATATATATATATATAAATATAATGCAAATGCAAAATGTTGCTTTATAATTATAACACATTTGTGAAGATGATATTTTGTTATTAATTTGTCCTGATGTGATCAATAAAACATGAATAATAGATTAACCTGTACAGCTGACGATGACGTCGTTATTTCAAATTCCCGTCCCGGTCCCGGTCCCGGTCCCGGTCCCGGTCCCGGGCCTCCGCGCGTCATTGTGATCCGGATCCTCCGCGCCGGTTCTGACCTGTTTTGCCCCCCTCCCCCCTCCCCCTCAGTCCCGTACAAGTTCTTCTCGGACCCGTCCGGCCTGAACGAGAAGCGGAAGCAGCGGCGCATCCGGACCACGTTCACCAGCTCGCAGCTGAAGGAGCTGGAGCGCGTGTTCGCGGAGACGCACTACCCCGACATCTACACGCGCGAGGAGCTCGCGCTGAAGATCGACCTGACGGAGGCGCGCGTCCAGGTGAGCGGAGCGGCCTGAGCCCGGTACCGGGACCTGCCGCCTGTTCGCGCGTTAACGAGCCCTCTGTGTTGCCCAGGTGTGGTTCCAGAACCGGCGCGCCAAGTTCCGGAAGCAGGAGCGCGCCGCCAACTCCAAGGCCAGCAGCTCCACCGGGCCCGCGGGCCCCGGAGGGTCCGGCTCCGGGGGGAAGAAGGCCGGCGACGGGAGGTCCTCCTCCGACGACGACGAGTCCAAGGAGTCCACCTGCAGCCCCACGCCGGACAGCACCGCCTCGCTGCCCGGCTCGGCCGGCGGGAACATGGGCAGCCCGGCCAGCCTGAGCCCGAGCCCGGCCCCGGCCAACAACAACAACAACAACAACAACAACAACCACCACGGGGGCTACCTCAACAGCTCCGGGTCCCCGGTGCTGCAGGGCCTGAAGCCGCCCAGCTGGTCCAGCCTGGGCCCGTCCAACCCGGCCGTGGCGCAGCCGGCGGTCCAGACCCAGGAGATCCTGAAGGCCTGGCAGCCGGCGGACAGCCTGACCGGCCCGTTCGCCGGGGTTCTGTCCTCCTTCCACAGAAAGCCCAACCCGGCCATCAAGACGAACCTGTTCTGAAGAGGAGCGGAACCGAGGAGGAGGAGGAGGAGGAGGAGGAGGAGGGGGGGAGCAGACATTGAGCTGGGACCGGGAAGAGTCCGGACTTCATTACATTAGAACTCTGAATCCACTGAGTAGGTCAGAGGGAACCCGAACCGGTCCGGCCCGGTCCGGCTGACCCAGACCAGAGTCCACGGTTCTGGTCTCCATCTCAACCCAAACATATTATGCAACAGCACCTGAAACATGGACGGTCAGTTTCTACCTGCCGTGAGGAACTCTTCACCTCCACCCTCACGTCTCTCCAGTTGGACCGGAACTCTCCGAACCCCGAAACACCGAACACCCGCAGACCCGCTTCATCCGGGTCCTCAGAACTCTAAACATCACGCGCTCTGCTGGGGGAACAAAAACAAGACAAACATTTATCCCCCGAAGCACAACTTGCTCTCAGACCCCCCCCCCCCATGTAGGGACCCGGTGCCCCCCCTGTACCCCCTGTAGGGACCGGTGCCCCCTGTACCCCCCTGTAGGGACCGGTGCCCCCTGTACCCCCCTCTTTATAAACCTTCTTTGCTGAGCGGAGCCCCTGAAATCCAATTAAGAGCCGCCGGGTCCAGACCAGACACCTCCAGCTCCTCACCCCTCTCTCTCCTCCTTTACTGTATGTCAACCCCTGACCCCCCCCCCCCACACACACACACACACCCTGACCCCCCCAATACACACACACACACACACTGCCCCCCCCATAGTCCCATCAGGCCTTTCTCCATCACACAGAGGCACTTTGTTCACATTCTGCAGGAGGAGGAGGAGGAGGAGGAGGAGGAGGAGGAGGAGGAGGTGAGGTCATTATTACTGGTGCATCACGTGAGGAGCTGCTGGATGATCCTCCTGCTGGACTGATGCGGACTAACATCCTCATCAACATCATCATCCTCATCGGTGTTGGGGGGGGGGGGGCAGCAGCTGGAGTTTGTTTTCTACTGTAAGTCCATAAATATCCAGAAGACGCTCCTGATGACCTCATTGTTTATTTAGCAAAAATTAAGAAAAAAGATGAAGCAGCTGTTCTTCATCTCGCCTCCTCGCCTCCTCGCCTCCTCACCTCCTCACCTCCTCGCCTCCTTGCCTCCTCACCTCCTCACCTTCACTGGATCTCAGAGCTTACAGTTCATTCAAAAAAAGTTTGACTCAAAAAGAAAAAGGGGGGGGGGGCGTAGGAAGGGGGGGGGGGGGACATGTATTTATTAATCCTGGTTATTCCGCGAGGAGCCTGAACGCACCTCTGAGCTCCTGACATGTTGTGATGTAAATACGAGGCGTTCAGTTTCCCCTCGGAGAAGTTATAGCACTACTCTGAATACTCTAATAAATCCACATTATGGAAGCACTACGCGATGCGTTCAATGACTTGGTTTATTGTGTGGGTGTGTGTGTGTGTGTGTGTAGACACACAAAGAGGTGTTCATGAACACGTCAGAGATCCGTAAAACACTTTATCTCTGAATGTAATATTGTGTTTTCAGAATTATATTTGATTTCCTGCAGGGTTCATCCTCATGACCAATGAACAGGTTCATCCTCATGACCAATGAACAGGTTCATCCTCATGACCAATGAACAGGTTCATCCTCATGACCAATGAACAGGTTCATCCTCATGACCAATGAACAGGTTCATCCTCATGACCAATGAACAGGTTCATCACATGACCAATGAACAGGTTCATCCTCATGACCAGTGAACAGGTTCATCCACATGACCAATGAACAGGTTCATCCTCATGACCAGTGAACAGGTTCATCCACATGACCAGTGAACAGGTTCATCCTCATGACCAATGAACAGGTTCATCCTCATGACCAATGAACAGGTTCATCCACATGACCAATGAACAGGTTCATCCTCATGACCAATGAACAGGTTCATCCACATGACCAATGAACAGGTTCATCCACATGACCAATGAACAGGTTCATCCTCATGACCAATGAACAGGTTCATCCTCATGACCAATGAACAGGTTCATCCTCATGACCAATGAACAGGTTCATCCACATGACCAATGAACAGGTTCATCCTCATGACCAATGAACAGGTTCATCCTCATGACCAATGAACAGGTTCATCCTCATGACCAATGAACAGGTTCATCACATGACCAATGAACAGGTTCATCACCATGGTGACCAATGAACAGGTTCATCCTCATGACCAATGAACAGGTTCATCACCATGGTGACCAATGAACAGGTTCATCACCATGGTGACCAGTGAACATTGTTTTAAATCTCGGTGTAAACATTAAAAAAGTGAGAAAACATTGTATTTAAATAAAAGAGAATATATTTTATAGTTTATAAGCTTAATGACTAACCCTAACCCAATGAACGAGAGACAATAGTTTAGATTATAATAATAACCGTTCTTTCAGCTGTTAATTCTTGTAACCTAACTATTGTTTAACCTAAACTTTGCGTCACCGGCTTATATTTTGAGCGTAATCTTTTAATAACATATTCAATATTTAAAACTCAATGAACATAATGAATATAAACAATTTCAAGGACTTTTCTAGGTGTGGAAATAACCGTATTATAAATGTTATGACGTCTCCTTGTTTTCCCGTCTCAGGTTTGGACTTTAAAAAGACGTCATGCTCAACTTCTCAAACTAAACGGCTCGTTTCCCCGTGAGCACCTGCTCTGCCTCACCTCCACCTGCTGACCCCCAGAGGAAGAGCGGAATGAGCTCATGTAGAACATAAGGAAAGATATTAGATTTTAATTGGAAAAAAAAACAAAAAATAAAACGACAACAACAACATTGTCCGTGGATTAACTTAACAACAGAGGAACATGAAGAGAAAACAGCGTCAGAGAAAACTCTCTCACACTCACACACACACACACACACACACACACACACACACACACACACACACACTTCGAGGACGTATTTGAGTCAGGAGAGAAAGACGTGATGAAATGCTAAAAACACATTTAGTCCCACTTATGAAACACATTTAAACTTTAGAGACGTCTTCACTAAATATGAAATAACCTTCCGTCTTCTCGTCCGACGGGCAGGATTTAAATTAAGAACAAACAGACATGGCGAGGTTATAATAATATATAAACAAACTTCTTCCAGGACTTGGTTGCAGTTCGCAGTCAGCGTCAAACCCGCTGAGCAGGTTCGCGGAGCCGCAGCGCCCCCTGCCGGCCACGCGGGGAACCACACGCTGCTAACCGTGTGCAGAACCTTCAGGTCTGACTGCACGAGGACAACACGTGACTGATGGACACGCTGAGAGAATATCATCTACACACAGGGAATAAATGATTGAGACAATGAAACAAGTAAATAACCTCCTGTACATCATGATCACGAGTTAATACATCTCTCCGTGAACACTTTAAACTATTTAAATAGAAATGAATGAAAGCTTTGGTGTTAGCATCCGATTGACCTTCTTGATGAAATGACCTCACAGACTCTTACAGTGAAATGATCGATGTGCTGCAGGAAACCTTCAGGTCACCTCGTGTGTGGATATAGATATATATGTATAGATAAAATATAAATGTATAATATACATAGATATTATACATTTATAAATATGTATAATATATACATTATATAATATATATGATATACATGTATATTATATATATATATACTCTGTATATATATAATATATGTATGTATATAGTATACATATATTATATACAAATATGTATATATATATATATATATATATATATATATATATATATATATAATATACACAATATCTATCATGTCTTTATCGCCTTCTGTCCTCGTTTCAAAGTGTTTATAGTTTCTGAAATGTGACCCGGTGACCAACACGTGATGGTCACATGACCGTCATGTGACCATCACGTGACCAACGCGTTGGTCACGTGATGGTCACGTGATGGTCACATGACCGTCATGTGACCGTCATGTGACCATCATGTGACGTGAAGCCGTTCGGCGCGTTGCTTCGCTCCGCGTTCCCTTTATCCCTAAAAACACAAACGCATCAATACGAGCGTGTGGACAGCGACGAGTTCCACCATCTGAACACGAGACGCCCAAAACATCGTGGAGAGCGGAACGCTGAGGACCGAGCGGCGCCGACGGCCCGCGGACACTTCCTGTCGGACACTTCCTGTCGGACACTTCCTGTCGGACACTTCCTGTTGGCTCCTGGGGATCTGAGGGAGAAGGTTCCTCTCCGAAGGCAACGCTGGCATCAACAGGCCCGGTCCAGTTCCCCTGGTTAGGGTCCAGACCCGGTCCAGAGGGTCCAGACCCGGTCCAGAGGGTCCAGACCCGGTCCAGTTCCCCTGGTTAGGGTCCAGACCCGGTCCAGAGGGTCCAGACCCGGTCCAGTTCCCCTGGTTAGGGTCCAGACCCGGTCCAGAGGGTCCAGACCCGGTCCAGAGGGTCCAGACCCGGTCCAGTTCCCCTGGTTAGGGTCCAGACCCGGTCCAGAGGGTCTAGTTCTGCTGCTTCAGGCTTTCCAGGAGGATCTGCTTGTCAGCGGCGTCAAGCACGCCGGCCTCCTCCAGGTCCTCCTCCGTGATGTCACTGCACAACAGAACCACCGTTAGGAGGAGGTGGTGGAGGAGGAGGGGGGGGGGGGGCAGGTGGAGGAGGCGGGGCTACCTGAGGAACTCCAGGTCGTCCCAGCCGTTGTGCAGCAGGCCCGTCTCGTAGCGCTCCAGACCGAGACGGTGGAGCCACTCGCCCACCGACGACTCGCCCAGAGAGAGAGAGGAGCTGCTGCTGCCCCACAGGGCCTGAGGAAGAGGAAGAGGAGGAGGAGGAGGAGGAGCATGAAGAGGATGAAGAACATGAAGCATGAGGATGATGATGATGAAGACCCCGTCATGGCGCTCACCTCCTCGGGGGGCGTGTCCTCTGCGATGCTCTCTGTGATGGCGTTCCTGGGGGGAAACGTGCGGCAGCCGTCCGGCGCCGCGCCGGGCGGCGCCCTGAGCGGCGGCGGCGCCGGCAGGCCTGGCGGCGGCGGCCCGGAGAACTCGCTCTCGCTCATCGTCTTCGCCATCTGGAGCACGGAGCACGACTGGTCGTCCAGCGCCGCGCCTCCTCCTCCTCCTCCTCCTCCTCCTCCTCGTCTGAAACCCTCCGGCAGGGCGGCGGCGGGGATCCTGACCTCGGCGAGGTCGGGGTAAAGGGGGCGGGGCTTGGAGAAGGGGGCTTCTGCCACCGTCTCCAGCGCCCTGAGGAGGAGAAGTCGGGGGGCGGTCGGTTCAGCGTGCTCGCCACCGGCGCCCCGCCGCCCGGCGCTCCGGCGCCTCCGTCCTCCTCCGAGGACCCCTCCTCGCTGATGGCGCGGACCGGGTGCCCCATGGGGGGCCTGCGTGGGTGCGAGGGCCCCGGGGCGTAGGGTGGTTTGGTCCGGGCGCCGGCCGAAGGGGGCGGGGCTTTGGCCGCCTGGGGGCTCGGTGAGGCGGGAGAGGGGAGGAGCTCCGGCGACAGGGCGGCTGCTGATTGGTTGGGGACGCCCTCCAGGATGTAGTAGGCGGGGTTATTGTAGCTGTTCTTACAGACGGGGGGGTCCTCCAGGGGGTTAGGCCTGCACACACACACCCACCCACATACACACACAGGTCAGGGTGTGTGTGTATGTGTGTGTAGGTCAGTGTGTGTGTGGGTCAGTGTGTGTGTGTGTGTGTGTGTGTGTATGTGTGTAGGTCAGTGTGTGTGTGGGTCAGTGTATGTGTGTGTGTGTATGTGTGTGTGTAAAAGGGGGCGGTACCTTGCGGCGGTCTCCTCCTTGATCGTCCTCTCTCCCTCCTCGCTCACTTTACCCAAATCACCAAGCTGCTTACGAACCACAGAGGGCCTGAAGAGAGAGAGAGGGTAAATCACTTTCTGCTGAGTCATGTCAACACGGAGCTGAACGTGTGATGAAGATGAAGATGAAGATGATGAAGACGTCTCTGGGACTGACTTCACGTATTCGTGGTTCACTCTGGACACAACGCCAGATTTCCCTTTGGGTCCCCCCGTCTCGTCCTTATCCACGCTGATCCACTCTGGAACACCACCACCACAACAACAACAACATCAACAACAACAACAACAACAACATCAACGTGAACTCAACATCAGAAATGGTGCCTTAGAGAAACGTTTGAAAGGTTCTTTGAGGAACCATATATGGTGCCTTAGAGAAACACGTTTGAAAGGTTCTTTGAGGAACCATATATGGTGCCTTAGAGAAACACGTTTTAAAGGTTCTTTGAGGAACCATATATGGTGCTTTGGTTCTTTTAAATTCTTCGTCTCCTGTGAAAACATCCCTGGACTCATGAGGATGTTTCTGTGTCTCAGAGCAGTGAGACAGGTAAAGAGGTTCAGGGCTCTCAGAGCAGTGAGACAGGTACAGGTCCGTTACCGTAGAGACGCTCCCGGGTGCCCGTCCTCTCGGAGGGGACCCGGACCCTCATGGAGCCTCTGATGTTCCCCGTCTCTTCGCCCCGGTGGGACAGGTAGGTGTGGAACTGCTGAGAGGTGCTGCCTATCATGGACTTGAGGGCCAACACACACTCTCCTACACGCACACGCACACACACACACACAGTGTGAGTCAGACTTGGTGTCCTCTTTACGGACTAAAGGCCTCCTCTCCTTAGCTCTCTCTCTCTCTCTCTCTCTCTCTCTCTCTCTCTCTCTCTCTCTCTCTCTCTCTCTCTCTCTCTCTCTCTCTCTCTCTCTCTCTCTCTCTCTCTCTCTCTCTCTCTCTCTCTCTCTCTCTCTCTCTCTCTCCCTCTCTCTCCTCTCTCTCTCTCTCTCTCTCCTCTCTCTCCTCTCCTCTCCTCTCTCCTCTCCTCTCTCCTCTCTCCTCTCTCCTCTCTCCTCTCTCCTCTCTCCTCTCTCCTCTCTCCTCTCTCCTCTCTCCTCCCTTCTCTCCTCTCCTCTCTCCTCTCCCTCTCCCCTCTCTCCCCTCTCCTCTCTCCTCTCTCCTCTCCTCTCTCCTCTCCCTCTCTCTCCTCTCTCCTCTCTCCTCTCTCCCCTCTCCTCTCTCCTCTCCTCTCCTCTCTCCCCTCTCTCTCTCCTCTCTCCCCTCCTCTCTCCCCTCCTCTCTCTCCTCTCTCTCTCTCTCCTCTCTCTCCTCTCTCCCTCTCTCCTCCCCTCTCTCTCTCCCTCCTCTCCCTCTCTCCTCTCCTCTCTCCTCTCCTCTCTCTCACCTCTCTCTCTCCTCTCACCTCTCTCTCCTCTCTCTCCTCTCTCTCCTCTCTCTCCTCTCCTCTCCTCTCTCCTCTCTCTCTCCTCTCTCCTCTCTCTCCTCTCTCTCCTCTTCTCTCTCCTCTCCTCTCTCCTCTCTCTCTCCTCTCCTCTCCTCTCTCTCTCCTCTCCTCTCCTCTCCTCTCTCCTCTCTCTCCTCTCCTCTCTCTCCTCTCTCTCCTCTCCTCTCTCTCCTCTCCTCTCCTCCCCTCTCCTCCTCTCTCCTCTCCTCTCCTCCTCTCTCTCCTCCTCTCTCCTCACCGTAGGACTCGTATCCGTCCAGAGACTTGACGGTGAGCAGCAGGTGTTGGTCCTGCAGGTACTCGATGTCAGAGAGCAGCGGCTTCAGGGTGGTGAGCTGCTTGTTGGACCAGCCGACGCGCAGGAAGTTCACGTTGTCGCTGCTCTGGCTGTCGTTCTCGTAACTCTTCTTGAACTCTGGAGACGAGAGGCATGTGGGGGGGGGGGGGGGTAAAGGGAACGAGGGGGGAGGAGAGAAGGAAGATGTTTCTATTGCATCTCATTCAACAGCACGTGGAGGACAAGAGGCAGGGGTCAAAGGTCAAACATGGAGACAAGCTTAAAGGTGAACTGACTGCCTGAGAGGGAGAGAGGGAGGGCGAGGGAGAGAGAGAGAGAGGAAGAGGCAAGAAGGAGAAACAGATGGATGTTTTTACTCAAAGTTTTTCTGTCACCTTTCAGAGGAAGAAAGAAGTTTCCGCCACAAACATGTTTAACTAAAGGTCTCGTGCCTCCGTCCGTTTTATATCCTACGATTACTTTGCAATCACTTTCAGTTAAAGCAGATCGCTCCATCAGATAAAAAAAAATAATACAAGTTTTAAATCACTTTGTGAGAATATAAATACAGTTCTAACCATCGGTGCAACCTGTGAAAAAGTAAACTAAACAAGTTACAATATTTGAGCTTTTATTTTGAAGGGCAGGAAAGCTGAAGTCGAGGAGGCAGGAGGTGGAAAGCCCCGCGGTGCGACTCCTCACCTTCCAGACAAGTGGAGTAGAACTCGATGAAGAACTTGGTTCTGCTGGCCGTCTTCACGATGGCCTCGATGCTCTCGAACTCGATGTAGGCCTGCTCGGAGGACTTGGGCAGACCTGGAGAGAGAGACGGGGGTGAGAGGATTCCATAAGATGATCACCACAGACACAAACTGTCCAGATGGAAGACAAACGTTCGCTTTATTTTGAAAATCAGATTTTTCAGCCAAATCGTGAATTATAGCTTTAAAAAGAGCGAAAAACAGAAGTAAAAAATGATAATCTTTTTAATTCCATGACTTTTCCAGTTTCTCCAGGTGTGAATCCTGTTTTCACCTTTCTTGGAGACGAACTGGGAGGTCACGCCGACCTCGAAGGTGGCGAACACGGGGGAATGATCACTGGTCACGATGTCGTCGGTACAGCCTGAAACACACAACCGGTGAGACTCATCGCCACGTGCAGAGCAGGGGTCAGACACATGGTGACCCATGACCTTTACATGACCTTTCTATGACTTTTACATGACCTTTCCTATAACCTTTCCATGGCCCTTCCTATAACCTTTCCTATGACCTTGTCTTGACCTTTGCAGGACTTTTAACCACATTTTCATGACCTAACATGTTGTGAAATCTCCGTGTCTACACGAGTAATGATTAAACCTGAAATGAAAAATAAATGAGACGATAGTAACTTGTAATTTATCTAAATGATGGGGCATGTTTTGCCTCTCCTCCTGATATCAGGGGCAACATTGTATTTATTGGGGGCAGCTTCCCTTTGACCTGGTGTTTTTTTCTTCTTCTAAAAGTCTGTAAATCAACATGTTTCCCACGAGCCTGCAGAGCGCCACTAAAGGACCTTCAGGAACACGGCTCACCGTAGGAGTTACACACGATGTGAGTCTCGGGGTACGACTTCCACAGGATGCGGTCGCACCACGACGGGACGTTGGTCCTCATCTGGAGACGCAGAGGACACAGGAGACAGGACACAGGAGACAGAGGACACATCAGTTATGGATAACCAGGGAGACGTCGTCTGCGATGCGTTCGAGTTCACCGGAAAATATCTGAAACGAGACGTACCCCCGTGGCTTTCTGCTTCTGCCACACGTACGTGTCCCTGGAGCCACGCTCGTACCGGTAGGTGGGCGGGAACGAGATCTCTTCCTCCCCTGCACACACACACACACACACACACACACACACACACACACACACACACACACACACACACACACACACACACACACACACACACACACACACACACACACACACACACACACACACACACACACACACACACACACACACACACACACACACACACACACACACACGTGAGAAAGACAGAATAACGTGTATCATAAAATACATATTTACCCTTTTCTAAATATGTGTTTTGGGGAGTGTGTGTGTGTGTGTGTGTGTGTGTGTGTGTCTCTCACCGAAGCGGAGGAACACTTTGTTCTTCTCCCTCTCCAGGTTGAGCTGGTCCACCTTCAGCAGAGGCTCGAACTCCTTCCTGTTGATGTAGTTCAAGATCTCCTGCACACGAAGAAGAGGAGGAAGAGGAGTGAAGCACGTGTGTGTGTGCGTGTGTGTTCCTGTGTGTGTGTGCGTTCCTGTGTGCGTGTGTGTGTGTGTGTGTGTGTGTGTGGGGCCTCACCTGGATGTCCATGTCCAGCCGGTAGTTGAGGTCTCCGAGCCAGAAGAGGTGTGTGAAGCGCAGAGAGATGTCGAAGGAGCTCAGCTGCTTGTCTCCCAGCGACAGCAGGCGCAGGATGTCCAGGTAGTTCTGGTTCCTCCTGGGGGTCAAAGGTCAAAGGTCACAGGTCATAAGAGCTGCATGAGCGCGTGTAATGCGAGTCTCTAAAAGTAACAAGGTACAATAAATGAATATATATATATATATATATTTATTGTCTATTTAATTTATAGACTTTACCGTGAAGTTATAAATATTTAAATATATATATAAAAATATATATTAATATATATAAAATTAAATTATATATAAATCTATCAAAAAAATCTCTACAGAAAATCTCTATATAAAAAAATCTCTATGTATGTATACCTATATATATATATATATAAATATATACACACATGTATTACTATATACTATATATATGTATTAATATATATTTATATGTAAAGATGTATACATATATACATGTATATAAATATATTTAGGACGGTACCTGGCAATCTTCTCGTTCCCTGAGGTCAGGTGACAGTTCACGAAGCCGAACGACGTCCCGTTGAACATGAAGGACACGCCCACGGCGCCTTTGTTGCCTGAAACGTTAAAACACGTTTATTACGGTCGTTAGCTGTAATTTAATCACATTCAAATCCTTCAGGAAACTTTAGTTTGAGACAAACACATATCTGGTTTCTTTCTCTGAAGTTTTTAAGTTTGTAAGATGTTTTCTGATGTTGCAGTAATAAATTAAAATGTAAGTAAAATGTAAGTAAAATGTAAGTAAAATGTAAGTAAAATGTAACAGCCCCTTTGTGACACACAGGGTTCATGTTGACCATGTTTTCCAGGACTTTAAACCAAATGTCCATGACCAAACTGAAATCTCGGTATAAACATGAAACATTTAGAACATGTAGCGTATTGATTGCGTACGCCGGCTCATATTTTGAGCGTCTTTCTTTAAAAATACATTAATTATTTCAAACTCCATGAACTCAAATGAACATGTGATTATAACAACTTTCCAGAACTTTTATGATTACATTTTTTTCCATGACTTTCGAGGTTTTCCGTGCCGTAGGAGCCCTGGACTGGGATGCGGTTTGTGTGTGTGTGTGTGTGTGTGTGTGTGTGTGTGTGTGTGTGTGTGTGTGTGTGTGTGTGTGTGTGTGTGTGTGTGTGTGTGTGTGTGTGTGTGTGTGTGTGTGTGTGTGTGTGTGTGTGTGTGTGTGTGTGTGTGTGTGTGTGTGTGTGTGTGTGTTGTTACCCAGCGTGTTGGCGATGCCCGTCTTCACGCTGGACATTCCCACGTGGCTGATCCGGTTCTCGTGCTCCGGTTTCACCAACACCGCAATCTTTATGTTCCACAGCGTTTGCACCGCGATCTGTCGGCCAATCAGGAGAGAGCAGGGACCCGATAGTCCTCGGTTACTTTATGACATTTAAGGACAGGGAGGAAGTTGACATGAAATCCAGGGCAGTTAAAAATAAATTGAGGGCACTTTGGTGAAATAACCTTTAAACGTTGTCAGGGTTCTTAAACATGATGACCAGCGGATTTCCGAGACTTTAAACCAAATTCCCACGACCAAACTGAAATCTCGGTATAAACATGAACAATTTAGAAAATGTTGTGCGTCTTTCTTTAAAAAACTTGTATTTCAAACTCGGCGTAAAAAACTTGGCGTAAAAAAATTAAAATATTCTTTTTTAGGCTTACAGCATCTGAGGAATTATCATAAAAATTGCAATAATAAGACTTTCCTATTTTAATGACATTTGCTCAGATACCTGAATAAGTATGTTTTATTTTCTGTAGTCTACAAATTCAGTTTTTTCTTAATTTTTGTTAACAAAAGAAAACAGAAAACATAAATCAAACAATCATATTCAATTTTATTCTTATTTCTTTGTGGTTATTTGTTGTTATTATATTTTTTAAACAACTATTCACAATTAATTTTCTTTGTTTTTTAAAAATTTAAAATTAGACTTATTGATTTATTTTGTCTAGAACAGGCGACACAGGAAGGACACGCACAACAAAAACAAAAACTAAACTCTTTGAAGTTTTCTAGATGCTGATATCAGGGGCAACATTATGATCCTAGGGGCAGCTTTGCCCTTTGACCTCCTGTGTGTCTGGCGCCGCTTGAGGAAACGCTCTCGGTCTCGCCGCCCACCGGTTTGTAGTCCAGCTCCGTCTGCTCCTTCAGCATGGCGCGCAGCGACTCCACCCACTCGCGGTCGCACACCGAGTTCTCCTGGCTGCCGAAGGCGTAGAGGTCGTGGGGGATGGTCACCGTGATCTCGTCCAGCGTCTTGCCGAGGCCGCGGCACAGCAGCCACGAGGCCTGGGACCTGGGGGCGGGCACCGAGCCTGGAGGCCACAGGGGAGCGGTGAAGGGGAGCGTCTAGTGTGTGTGTGCGTGTGCGTGTGCGTGTGTGTGTGTGCGTCTCACCCATATTCCAGGAGCCGATGAAGATGGAGATCATGTCCGGCTCGTCTTGGTTGGAATGTTTGTTCTTCATGAGCTGCAGCAGCTGGCAGAACGCCTCCCGCTTCTGAGAGACACACACAGAGACACACACATAGACACACACAGAAACGCACAAGAATAAGATACATCGGAATATGTTGTTGTCATTTGAATGTTTTCTCCTTTCTTACATCTACACATGTTCAATTTAGGCAGTGTGTATGTGTGTGTGTGTGTGTGTGTGTGTGTGTGTGTGTGTGTGTGTGTGTGTGTGTGTGTGTGTGTGTGTGTGTGTGTGTGTGTGTGTGTGTGTGTGTGTGTGTGTGTGCAGACCTTGGCACTAGCAAAGATGAAGTCTTTCCTCTGGTTCTTCTCTTTCTCCTTCTCAAAAACAATCCCCAGTTTATTCTGCACCCGCTGAGACTTGATGAGCTGACGGACTGAGACACACACAGGGGTCAGAGGTCAGGGGTCAGAGGTCAGAGGTCAGAGGTCAGGGGAGAGTAACGTACAAATAGGCTCACGGGTTAAAGACGGTTAAAGGAAGGAGAATAACAGGCTTCTACATGTTTCATTAAACGATGGGATAGCGTTCAGCTGCAACATGCTCACTCTTGTCGTGCGTGAAGGTCGTCCAGTCCTCCTGGCTGTCCTTCACCTTCTTCATCACCACCAGCCGCCCCCCCTCCACGTCCACAGACAGGGTGTACTTCTGACTCTTCCCTATCTTCGTCAGCTCGGCCAGGTAAACGTCCAGCTTCACCTGCAGTGGGTCAGAAGAGGGGATTTTAAAACACACACGCGTTCATTTAAAGCTGGAAGGGCTTCTGCTGCTGTTCTAAAAGCGTCCACAGGAGTTCCTGCTCCAGCCACCAGGGGGCGCCAGAGAGACGGTCTCCCCTTCGACTGTCAGCACAATAACAATAACACACACAATAACAATAAACAATAACTTCAGTTAAACCTACACATAACAAGTTATAGTTTATAGTGTCTCTTATCCCGTTTGTTATTGTTTATGTTGGATATTTTTTTATGTTTGATATTTTGTATGTGTATTATTGTTTGTTTACTATTGTTTATATGTATTATTCTTTTTATCTTTCCCATAGTTTTTTGTTATTGTTTATATGTATTATTGTTTATGTTTGCTATTGTTTTATGTTTTTTAATGTTCAATATTATTTTTGTTTATTATTGTTTTGTTTATTATAGTTTTATGTGTTTTAAATTGTTTAATGTTTGTTATTGTTTTGTTTATTATTGTGTTATGGTTATTATTAATAATAATATTATTAATATTAATGTTATTATTAATAATAATAATAATAATAATAAGTAGTCAGTTATATATCTAAAAACAATCGGGTGTTTGTGCTGATCCTCTTGATCGTCGTTTTATTCAACAGTTCCTCTCGTTCTTCGTGTGAAGAGCCACGGCGTGTTTGACCATCAGGTGTCACGTCTGAACTCTTCCCCTCAACAGGAAGCTGCTGAGCGAGGTCACCTCATCAGGTGTCACGTCTGAACTCTTCCCCTCAACAGGAAGCTGCTGAGCGAGGTCGCCTCAGAGGACGTGACGCCGTAAATCATTCGCCTCTTCCCTCTTCCCTCCAGGTCGTCCTCCTGATGCATGAAGAGCTTCTTTTACTCTCACTTCCGCTTTTCTCTCATTACGTTATTGCTGTCGTCACTTTTTCAAAATAAAACTATAATCTTGTGACCGACAGACAAAACATCTCGTCGGCATTTACTAGTAAACTCAAAGTATACGCTCTAAAACCACGATGACGTCACAGGAAGTGCATTACACGCATTCCTGTGTTCGCTCTGCTGACCCACTTCCTGCCGCCAGCAAGAGTCTGACTTCAGCGCCCGCCAGGTCCAGCCTGTCCTCCGAACCACGAGGACTACGACGCTTAATAAGGCAGAGCACGAGGACTACGACGCTTAAGACAGAGCACGAGGACTACGACGCTTAATAAGGCAGAGCACGAGGACTACGACGCTTAAGACAGAGCACGAGGACTACGACGCTTAATAAGACAGAGCACGAGGACTACGACGCTTAATAAGGCAGAGCACGAGGACTACGACGCTTAAGACAGAGCACGAGGACTACGACGCTTAATAAGGCAGAGCACGAGGACTACGACGCTTAAGACAGAGCACGAGGACTACGACGCTTAATAAGACAGAGCACGAGGACTACGACGCTTAATAAGACAGAGCACGAGGACTACGACGCTTAATAAGGCAGAACACGAGGACTACGACGCTTAAGACAGAGCACGAGGACTACGACGCTTAAGACAGAGCACGAGGACTACGACGCTTAATAAGACAGAGCACGAGGACTACGACGCTTAATAAGGCAGAGCACGAGGACTACGACGCTTAATAAGACAGAGCACGAGGACTACGACGCTTAATAAGGCAGAGCACGAGGACTACGACGCTTAAGACAGAGCACGAGGACTACGACGCTTAATAAGGCAGAGCACGAGGACTACGACGCTTAAGACAGAGCACGAGGACTACGACGCTTAATAAGACAGAGCACGAGGACTACGACGCTTAATAAGACAGAGCACGAGGACTACGACGCTTAATAAGACAGAGCACGAGGACTACGACGCTTAATAAGGCAGAGCACGAGGACTACGACGCTTAAGACAGAGCACGAGGACTACGACGCTTAATAAGACAGAGCACGAGGACTACGACGCTTAATAAGGCAGAGCACGAGGACTACGACGCTTAAGACAGAGCACGAGGACTACGACGCTTAATAAGACAGAGCACGAGGACTACGACGCTTAAGACAGAGCACGAGGACTACGACGCTTAATAAGACAGAGCACGAGGACTACGACGCTTAAGACAGAGCACGAGGACTACGACGCTTAAGACAGAGCACGAGGACTACGACGCTTAATAAGGCAGAGCACGAGGACTACGACGCTTAAGACAGAGCACGAGGACTACGACGCTTAATAAGGCAGAACACGAGGACTACGACGCTTAAGACAGAGCACGAGGACTACTGACGCTTAATAAGGCAGAGCACGAGGACTACGACGCTTAATAAGACAGAAACGAGGACTCGACGCTTAAGACAGAGCACGAGGACTACGCTTAATAAGGCAGAGCACGAGGACTCTGACGCTTAAGACAGAGCACGAGGACTACGACGCTTAAGACAGAGCACGAGGACTACGACGCTTAATAAGACAGAAACCACGAGGACTACGACGCTTAATAAGGCAGAGCACGAGGACTACGACGCTTAATAAGACAGAGCACGAGGACTACGACGCTTAATAAGACAGACCACGAGGACTACGACACTTAAGACAAACCACGAGGACTACGACGCTTAATAAGACAGACCAAGAGGACTACGACGCTAATAAGACAGAGCACGAGACCTGGAATAAGACAGACCGAGACTCTAAGACAACGAGGACTACAAGTAACCGAGGATCTAAGAAAGACACAAGTGGAATAGGACCGGAGGAGTCTGCATGTCTGAGAGGGGGAGTTGGTTTGAAAAGTCTGTGTTCATGAGTAGAGGGACTACTTTCAGAGGGACTACTTTAAGTGTGTGTGTGTGTGTGTGTGTGTGTGTGTGTGTGTGTGTGTGTGTGTGTGTGTACCTCGAAGGCCTGCACGGGGATGGCCTTGCTGTGCCGCATAGAGAGCGGAGGAAGGGAGCACGGCGATGACAAACTCATGTCCTGGAGAGCTTTCAGAGCCTGAGAGACAAAGAGATCAAAGGGAGAGAGACAATCACAAGAGAGAAAACACACAAACACACACACACACACACACACACACACAGAAGAGACCCTCAGACACAAACAGAGACGCTGTGGGTTTGTTGGTGTCAACAATGAAACGGTTCCCCATGTTTTCTAAGCGGAGCAGAGGGGGCGGAGTCAGTGACGTCACACGAGTCCAGAGGAGGCAGCGAGGGAGAGATGAACTCTTGAAGGAGGGATGGAAGAAGAGAAACACGTCGCTCTATCCTCTTCCCCAGGAATCAAATATTATGCAAATATCTTTAGAAGGGCAGCGACAACAAATCCACTTTGTTAAAAGATCGGAGGGAGCAGCCGCGATCATGTGGAGGCTGCATGATTGTGTGTGTGTGTGTGTGTGTGTGTGTGTGTGTGTGTGTGTGTGTGTGTGTGTGTGTGTGTGTGTGTGTGTGTGTGTGTGTGTGTGTGTGTGTGTGTGTGTGTGTGTGTGTGTGTGTGTGTGTGTGTGTGTGTGTGTGTGTGTGTGTGTGTGTGTACCTTCTTCTCGATGGAGGACAGCAGGTCTTTGAGGATGGCCAGCTTGGTCACGAGGTTCTCCAGCTCCTGGTCTCCACCCTGATTCACCGACTGGCGGAGGAAAGAACTACATGAACTTCATGAAGACTACAAAGATGGAGAATACACAAAGAGCAGACGTTTCAAAGAAGAAAGACACAAAGAAGAAGAAGAAGAAAGACACAAAGACGAAGAAGAAGAAAGACACAAAGACGAAGAAGAAGAAAGACACAAAGACGAAGAAGACGAAGACGAAGAAGAAGAAGAAGATGGTGGTACCTGTTGGATCATCTTGGAGACCATGAAGGCGCTCTGCTGATCAAAGACTTTAGACAAGATCTCCAGACCCGACAGAACCTTATCCACCTCCCTGTGTGTGTGTGGGGGGGGTGAAAGGTCATCCTCGTGTTCACCGCCACCACGCCGCCCTCAAAGGTCTCAAACATATAAACCTATGAACTAGAACCTACTGTTAGATAACTCTCTGCATTTCATTATTGTTTATTTGAGTGAAGGAATATTCTACACAAGAAGAGTTCTCTAATAGTATAACATACATCCATTACATTTGATTCCTTCAAAATAAAAGCATTGACCATGTATCTTTCAAGCCGTCAGGGGCCATATCAAATGAAAATATCTCTAAAATAATAATATTCATTTCATTTGTTACCTTCAAAATAAAAGCATGGGATATTTTTTACATTTCTTTAAGAAAAGGTGATCACGTGTCTTTCAGACCGTCAAGGGCCACATCAAATTAAAATATCTCTAATATTATAACATACATACATTTTATTTGTTACCTTCACAATAAAAGCACAGGATATTCTTTTACATTTCTTTAAGAAAAGGTGATCATGTGTCTTTTAAGCCGTCAGGGGCCACATAAAATGAAAATGTCTCTTTTATAACATAAATACATTTAATTTGAAACCTTCAAAATAAAAGCACTGGATATGTTTCGTGATCATACATCTTTCAAGCTGTAGGAGCCACGTAAAATGAAAATGTCTCTAATATTATGACATATCCATTTCATTTGATACCTTCAAAATAAAAGCATTGGTATTTTCCTGTTTTTCTGTGGCTCATCTCAATGTTTCAATGTGCAACATGTGCCACTGTGACCAAAACAAGAGAAGAAGCAGGCGGCTCTGCAGGCTGTGCATGTCTAGGAGTTAGTAGAAATGGCGCGTGCATGGCCCAGAGTGTGTGTGTGTGTGTGTGTGTGTGTGTGTGTGTGTGTGTGTGTGTGTGTGTGTGTGTGTGTGTGTGTGTGTGTGTGTGTGTGTGTGTGTGTGTGTGTGTGTGTGTGTGTGTGTACCCGTTGAGCCGTGTGCAGGAGGCCACCAGCGTCTTGTTGAGGTGAGGCAGCGAGCCGGCTCCCTGCTTGACGGCCTCCAGGTCCAGAGCGTAGCTGCCTTTCAGGTACTCGTGGGAGATGGTGCTGAGGCCGTTGGCTGCTGGAGCGCTACAACCCCCCCCCACACACACACGGAAGAGTGTTTACACAAAGGTCAAAGAACACCTGCATCCCTCTAAAGGAAAGACCTTCACCTTTAAGGGTTATTATGGTCTGTCTTCCTTTGTTTTGTGCCCCTTTCTTGCCACAATAACAGTAATATACGACTCCCTGCAGTCCTCTCCACATGAAGCCTCAGGTGTAGTGACACAGGCTGCCCCCTCACTGCTTTATACACATCACCTACAGGTGAGACACCTGGAGGAAGCGTTAGCATGTTAGCTTCAACTCTCATGGCTTCATTTACTCCCAGAACAAGTTGTGAACCCTCACCTGTTCTCTGAAAAAGGCCTTTTTATACAACTCTTGAATGTGCATTATGTGTGTGTCTGTCTGTGTGTGTCTGTGTGTGTGTGTGTGTCTGTGAGCGCTGCATCTGTGCGGTCAGGACTTTTAGAATCACACACTTCCTCTTACACACACACACACACCATCAATGCTGTGTATCCAGCGCTGTAAACAGGACGTGGTTTTCCTTCTTCATGCAAACAGACGGGGGAGGTTAATACGAGTGTGCGTGTGTGTTGTCTGTCTGTATATATATATATATGTGTGTATATATATATATAAAAAATAAATGTATGTTTTTATATATATATATATATATATATATATATATATATATATATATATATATGTATGTATGTATGTATGTATGTATGTATGTGTGTGTGTGTGTGTTTGTCTGACCTCTCGGGGGGCGTGTCCGGTCCGGGGGGCGTGTAGGTGGAGGCGGAGCGGGGGGGCAGCGGCGGCTTCTCGTCCTCTCCATCTACCAATCAGAAGACGAGACGTTCACACGAGCCAATGGGATGAGAGGTGAGGAGGTGAGGGGAGGAGGGGAGGAGGTGAGGGGAGGAGGTGAGGAGGTGAGGGGAGGAGGGGAGGAGGGGAGGAGGTGAGGGGAGGAGGGGAGGAGGAGGTGAGGAGGTGAGGAGGTACCCGAGTAGTCACGGTCGTCGCTGAAGGCCGCCTCCTCCTCGCGGTCCACGTGGAACAGCAGCGTGGTCACCAGGCCCTGACTGGGCTGCAGGTACAGACTCACCAGCTCAGGTAACGTCTGGAAACGCTTCGGCTGCACGCCCTGAGACGTCTAGGAGGAGGAGGAGGAGGAGGAGGAGGAGGAGGATAGAAGCAGATGAGGAGAAGGACAAGAACAAGAAGGAGGAGGACAAGAAGAACAACACAAATACGAAGGAAAAGAAGGACAAGGAGGAGCAGGAGGAGCAGGAGGACATGGTGTGAACAGAACATAAGCGTCTCAGCTCCTTGGCCAGTAGTCATGTTGTTGAGATCTCTGGAGGTTTCTATTGTTCCACTTCTATTGTTCCAGGTTTATTGTTGTGTCAGTAAATATGAGCCAGAGACCTAAAAATAAGACCAGGAAGAACTTCTCCTGCTAAACACACAGCACCATACAGCAGATGTGGCCACACGCATAGAGTGTGTGTGTGTGTGTGTGTGTGTGTGTGTGTGTGTGTGTGTGTGTGTGTGTGTGTGTGTGTGTGTGTGTGATAGAGAGAGAGAGAGTGAGAGAGGCAGAGCATGCATGTGGCTGGTGGAGACTTCACAGCTGTTGGGCACAACGCACAAAGAGGCTGCTGTTAGAGAGTGAGTGTGTGTGTGTGTGTGTGAGTGTGGGGGTGTGTGAGTGTGAGTGTGTGTGTGTGTCTATGTGTGTGTGTGTGAGAGAGTTAGGGAGCCAACAAAACCATCTCTGCCTGCCAGCTGCTACTGAAGCAAATACAGTTTTTGCTGCGCACACACACACACTTGACCTCAGTGGAGTGAGTATGTGTGTGTGTGTGTGTGTGTGTGTGTGTGTGTGTGTGTGTGTGTGTGTGTGTGTGTGTGTGTGTGTGTGTTTTCTGTACCTGCACAGCGAGGAATCCGTCCTCGTCTGGGAGGATTCTGTAGGTGTGGACGTGTTTCTGAAACCTAGAGAGAAACACCAAGAGGAAGACGTGAGGCTGAGAGAGACATTAAAACAACCACACACACACACACACACACACACAGTGAACAGGGGTGTGTGTGTGTGTGTGTGTGTGTGTGAAGAGGGTCTAAACGATGTGAGAGCTTCCACCTGTCGCTGTCCGTCACAATTTTTTTCCCCAGCGACTGAAATCCAGGAGCATTGCAACATTAATGTGCGTCTGTTGGGTGTGTAATGTGTGTGTATCTGTTGTGTGTGTGTGTGTGTGTGTGTGTGTGTGTAATGTGTGTGTATCTGTTGTGTGTGTGTGTGTGTGTGTGTGTGTAATGTGTGTGTATCTGTTGTGTGTGTGTGTGTGTGTGTAATGTGTGTGTATCTGTTGTGTGTGTGTGTGTGTAATGTGTGTGTATCTGTTGTGTGTGTGCGTGTAATGTGTGTGTATCTGTTGTGTGTGTGCGTGTAATGTGTGTGTATCTGTTGTGTGTGTGTGTGTGTGTGTCTTCCTGTTGGCAGGTCTGTGCAGTCAAGGCTTTTGTTTCAGGAGCAGCTCTAACAGGGGGGGTCATTATGGGATGGACACAGACAATGTGTGCGTGTTGTCAACAAAAGACGATGTTGAGGGTAATGACTGCTCCACACTCCTTTTCCTCCTCCTCCCTCTTCTTCTACTCCTCCTTTTTCTTATCCCTCTCCTTCTTCTTGTCAGTTTTTTCCTTTCGTCCTCCTTGTTTTCCTCCTCTCCTCCATGTCCCTCTTCTTCTTCTCCTCGCCACTAAAGTAGGTTTTTAAATCGCAATTCTACCTCACATCAAAATAAACACATAACATGGTCACACACACACACACACACACACACACACACACACACACACACACACACACACACACACACACACACACACACACACACACACACACACACACACACACACACACACACACACACACACACACACACACACACACACACACACACACACACACACACACACAGCTGAAGTCTGCACGCTGACTAAACAAATCTAAATTCTGCAGAGCGAAGAGGAAGTGAAAGATGAAGACGGGCCGGAGTCATAACCAGCAGACTCTGCTCCCATTGGTCCATCCTCAGACAACATGGAACACTTCCAACACACACCGAGTCAAAGGGAAGTACACACGTGTGTGTGTGTGTCCTAAATGAGGTCACCTGATTTTAGTTTCACAGGATTTAAAACCAGTTCTAACACGATGGTTATTTCAGCTCGACATAAATCATTTATCTCTTCACAAATAAAACTTATTCATTCACAAATATATTCACAGGGCCAGCTGACCATCTCATTGTATTGTTTGTTATTGTTTCATATTTGTTATTGTTTATTTGTTATTGTTTTATGTTTGTTATTGTCTTTGTTATTGTTTTATATTTGTTATTGTTTGTTTGTTATTGTTTTATATTTGTTATTGTCTGTCTGTAGACTAGATGCTAATTAGCCGTGTAGCTACAATCTGGTCCAGAGCATCACATGGTGACCTTTATGTTTTAACTGCACATGCTCAATTTAAATAAAGATAATTATAATCATACCTGCAAACTCATGAGGGGTGAAAAAGGTGACAAGGGGGTCGATTATTTCTCACCTTCGTATTACTTTAAGCTGCACAGCAAATTGATTTTCATTTTAATATGCAAGACTTATTTTTAATGTTTTATATTACTTCTTTAATAGTACGTATGACAGTTACTTTTAATGTTTTTTATTACTTCCTTTAATGGTACGTATGACTTACTTTTAGGGCTGGGCATGATTTCCCCGATTAATCCCATTTGTATACGCAAAATCCAATTAATTCAAAAGTAGTATATAGCGCACTTCTATTTTAAATGTTGTGCCATATGAACTAAAGAGCATAACATGTGTTGCCCTGTTAGAGAGAGACACCAGAAAACACTTTCAGGGCCGTTTGTCAACTCCTAGAACTTGACACTTATTTTAAATGTTGTGCCATATGAACTAAAGTGCCATAAAACCTGTTGTGCAAACAAACACTTAACATCAGCATCAGTTATCTGACCGAGTTGATGGATAAGACCACGTTGGATCAAGGCCTGAAGATCGGGCAGGGGGAGAGGGTAGGAAACATCGGGACAGTTGTCACCAAAGAAGAGATGGCTACGGGGATCGAGGCCAGGAGACCTAAGCCATCTAGGGAAGAGCTTTGCAGGGCAAAGGCCTCGGTCAGAGCACTGACCGAGATGGATGACAACGGGATCAAGATGGATAACACCCTGAATATCGAGGAAGAGGAAAAGTTTGAAAACATCAGGATCAACTTGATAAATACGACAGGGTCGGTTTGTCAAGTTGATCACCTGATAGGAGAAATGCGGTTGCCGGAGGACGTGCAGAACTGCATAATCCACGATCAGAAGGTTAACATCAGTGAGGACGCTCAGCAGACCCACGCCTGGAGAACTGAGCTACTCGAAAAAGACCTTTGCAGGGCAAAGGCCTCGGTCAGAGATCTGACCGAGTTGATGGAGAACAAGAAGATCGAGTTCGATAACATTCTGAACCTCGAGCGGTTGGAAGTCAATCAGCTAACTGATGAGATTACGCATGCATACTCGCTCCCTTCCTTTCTGTTGCTGCCCCTAACAATGAGGTAATACTTAGTTCTGCATTGTTGTTATTTTACTGTTTGTTTGCATGCAGAAGCTCAACCTGCTGGCAAAAGGCGGTGACTTTGTTTCCTCAAGCAGTTTGACAAAAGCGTGACCATGACAACCCGACGGCTTCGTCAAGGAAGTCCAGGATGTGAAAGGTAAAGGGGGAGAGGAAGGGAGAGGAAGAGGAAGGGAGAGGTGGAAGCGGTAATAAATCCGGAAACGGACGATGCGTGGATGTGAGGAATGTCGCTGGTCAGAGAATGACCTGGTGAGTGATTATGGATCCAGCGGGGGAACATGGTGTGTTCTAATAGGCCGGCGGGCCGCGGGATGCAGGCCGATGCCTCCTGGGTCTCACCTGGCGGGGAGCGGAGCAGCGACCTGCTACGAGTGTCAGGGACACATTTACGTATCGTTTAGGTTCACCGACTGAACTCCAGGAGCATTTAAACATACATTGGGGCACTTTTTAAACTTGTGAAATAACATTTAACCTTTGTTCAAAAATAATAAATATACTGTCATAAAAATGGCAATAATAAGCCTATAAGATAAGATAATCCTTTATTAGTCCCACAGAGGGGACATTTCAGGATCACAGCAGCATTAGTACATTAGAGCGTTAATAAAAATAAAAGATTAAAATAAAACACAATAAATACTAACAGTAAATATACAGAGGAAACAAAATATATACACATATATTAGACAATAATAAGACTATTAGGCAGTTGTCTACAGATTCAAAGTGTTTTCTTCAATTTTTTTAACAAAAAAACAGAAAACATAAATCAGATGATCATATTAAATTGTATTCTTATTTATTTGTTATTATTTATTGTTATAATTCTTTTTAAACAACTATTAACAATTATTTTTGTTTTTTATAATTATATTTATTGATTTGTTTTGTGTACCTACCCAGTACAGGCAGTACAGATATTACGCACAACAAAGAAGAACAACAAAATGCTATTAAATCATTTAATTTATTAGAGGGTGAACGGGGGCGTTGTTTGCCTCTCATCGTGATATCAGGGCATTTCTTAGGGGCAGTTTTGCCATCTGACCTTGTGTCAATGAGAAGTTACAACTAATATCAGAAATAAAAAAAAGTATAGTGGTTAAAACATACTGTGCTGCTGGTTCTGCATACACACACACACACACACACACACACACAACGCTGGGTTGAATATCCGATAGGGGATGTAGGTCGAGTCGATATCAGAGTCCCAGGTCACATGACATCGGGCTTTTATGTCCTACATCTGCAGAGAGGGATATTTGCATCTGTTTAACTTGGGTCAGGCTGGGTAAGGGGGTGGGGGGGTGCGGTGGCATGTGAGTCATTTTGGCCATTTGTAAGTTAACATCCCGTTTCCTCTGAGTCGCTGAAGGGTACACAAAGCCAGCGTTGTGTGTGTGCGTGTGCGTGTGTGTGTGTGTGTGTGTGTGTTGACGCTCTGCTCAGGTGAGCAGGGTGTGGGTTCAGTTCCCTCAGTCAGCATGAGGCGGTTTTGCATGTTGTTGGTGAAACGAGGCAAAACCGCCTCTGTGACTGTGGCTGGAGTTCATCACAGACCGGCTGACTGCATGAGCCTACAGACAGGGACACGCAGCCATTTGATCATATATATATATATGTGTTCCAGCTGCTTTCCCACTGCACAGATGGTATAGGAGCCTTAAGTTAAAACACCATCAGAGGACAGCTTGTATTGACCTCCACCACCATCCACATCACACACAGTACAGACAGGGACAGAGCTACAGACAGGCCCTCGAGACACAGGGACAGCCCTACAGACAGCCCTACAGACAGCCCTACAGACAGCCCTACAGACAGGGACCTGCGGTTGTGTGCCACGCTGGAGTCTCTCTCTGGTGAAGTAAACAACCGGACGAGCACCTGGACATTAACGGAGCCAACAGCTTCACACGGAACAACGGAGCAGGTCATGTGAAACCTTGTTATGTGTGTAACGGCTCGTGTAGCAACAGAAGGACAGAGACTTAAAACACACACCTGAAGGTAGCTAGCTTAAATACCTCCGTAACGCACCTTTAAACTAACCCGTTGGCATAGCTACCAACTTTTTTCCGGCACCTGAGGCACCTGAGGCACCTGAGGCCCTCCCCCCCCCCCCAACACACACACACACACACACAGACCCTGGAGGTAAACTAGCTTAAATACAAACTTTAAACTTCTTTAAACTAACTATTTGGCATAGTTACCGTCTATCTAAACACGTGCAAAGCTCGTGTAGTAACAACAGCCGAAGGACAGAGACTTAAAACACACACCTGAAGGTAGTTAGCTTAATGCCTCCTTAAAGCACCTTTAAACTAACCCGTTGGCATAGCTACCAACTTTTTTCCGGCACCTGAGGCCGAACGCCCCCCCCCCCCCCACACACAAACACACACTACCTGGAGGTAAACTAGCTTAAATACAAACTTTAAACTTCTTTAAACTAACTATTTGACATAGTTACCGTCTATCTAAACACGTGTAAAGCTCGTGTAGTAACAACAGCCGAAGGACAGAGACTTAAAACACACACCTGAAGGTAGTTAGCTTAATGCCTCCTTAAAGCACCTTTAAACTATCGCGTTGGCATAGCTACCAACTTTTCCCGGCATAGCTACCGACACACACACACACACACACACACACACGCGTCGGGGGCTCGTCGGTACTCACAGGACGCACAGCGCGTAAGCCCCGTTGACGCTCTCGCTGTCCCGCACCAGGAAGCTGCCGTCCCTGCCGGCCCGGGCCAGCAGCTCCTCGGCCGCGGCCCGGCTCAGGTCCCGGTGGTACCACATCGGCGGCGCGGGCCCCAACGGCGAGACCCCCCCGCCGGCTCCACCACCGCCCGCCATGGCCCTCCAGCGACCAGGGCTCAGGCTCAACGCTGCTGCTCACGAGAGACCTCCCGGACCCCTCTTCTTCTTCTTCTTCTTCTTCTTCTTCTTCTTCTTCTTCTTCTTCTTCTTCTCCTTCTTCTTCTCCAGACTATAAAAAAGTAGTCCAGAAGCCAGTTGGGAGCGAAAAAAAGAAAAAGAAGCGGCGCGAGTGTTACTCCGACCAACTAGGAGGCGCGAAAAGATGGCTACAAGTTGTACATGTTGTCGAATTAACGCCGTTTTCCTCTCGGCTCTGGGAGACTCGCCTCCTCCTCTTTCGCTTCCCAGTCCCACGGAAATCAGGGTATGTAAATCCTGCCGGAGGACCGGAGCGACGCGGGGACGAGCCGCGGCCGAGCGATAACAGGCGCGCGGCACTTCCGGGGAGACTTTCAGAATAAAACAGGATGTTGAGGGGTTTAGAGTGAGACGCTTTATTTTCGCGCTTCGTTTCCGGTTAGGTTTATAGCTCCGGGGGAAATGTTGGATGAGGAATAAAGAGAGGCGGAAAAGAGAGATGGAGAGAAAGATAAGTAAAGTATGGTTTATTTATATTTTACTTATCACAGACGAAGGGTCACAAAGTGCAGTGAAATAGTCAATAAAAACAAATTGGCAATAACAGGGGCCAGAACATGTCAACACTCAACAGTTAAAAGAGCTGGTGAGAAAAGTTTTTACAAACATTGTCAGTATTACTGCATTACTTCATTTATCTGACAGTTTTGGTTAATTCAGATTTTACATACAAAGATATTATAAACTTATTAGATATAATGCAATGTTTCTGATCGACTGAACTACCCAACAACAGTGTATGAACTAAACTTTAAAAACGCTATTACATTCGTCAAATTACATCTTTTTACATACAAATTTCAAATTTGCTGCTGCGAAGCGCCCGGGGAGCAACTGGCGGTTCAGTGCCTTGCTCAAGGACACTTCAGAGTCACAACAAAGTATCCACATTAAAATGCTTTTATACACTTTAATGCATCTAGAATAATACTACTGATAAAATAGCAAAATGTCTCATACTATAACTCTTTGAAAGGAGGCATTGCTCATTATGAGTACCTTACTTTCCTTATATACACACATATGTAACATTTTAACTTTATTTTAATGGTATTTTAGTTTTACTTGATTAAAGGTGCAGGTGCTTCTTCCTCCTCTGGACAGGTGAGATAAAGTTCAGTTTCACTTCTTCCTCTTTAATTATCAGTGTGACCTGCAGTCACGAGGAGGCCGGCCTGCTGCCACTGCTCAAGCTACCATCCAGACCACACACACACGCCCATACACACACACACACACACACACACACACACACACACACACACACACACACATGCACCCGACAGGTATGATGGTCCGTCGGAGCCACACTGGAACAAAATGGAGAGAAAAAAGCCAACACAACATTTATAGATTTTACTCATGTCGTAGTTTCCTCTATAGTTGCCCACAAAAGTCTGACTCCCAAAATGTGGTATGGATACACACACACACACACACACACACACACACACACAAAGAAAGAGAGAGTTGAGCTAGGAGAGAGGGGATAGTTGGGAAGGGTAGTGTGTGTGTGTGTACGTGTGTGTGTGTGTGTGTGTTTCTGTGTGTTGTTTTTCTGTGTGTTGTGTTTGTGTGTGTTTCTGTGTGTGTTTCTGTGTGTTGTCAATGACCTCAGAAAGACTGAGTATTAATAGCCACATGGACGACGGCCATCCCACTTCTATTTCTGACGATGGCATCACACTGTGGCTGTGTGTGTGTGTGTGTGTGTGTGTGTGTGTGTGAGTGAGGAAGACTGTAAAAGTATGTGGCTTAACAATATGTCTGCATTCAGGGATTGTAAAATCATTTTGCACGGTTATTTTCTCTTTCATCTTCCCTTAATGTCTCTGAACCAGCCTCGCCGAGGCGGCGCTGCCCTTTACGAACTCCCCTGAACACAACCCGGGGCCACATAGACGTCACATTGCTGCTTCTGACTCATCGTTCATATCAACATCAGACTAGTCAAATCCAAAGGTTCTCATACACAATCCTCTCTGAAAGGTTATTTATCACATACAATACTACAGGAGTGGAACATTGTTTAAAAACATTATTTTATTTGTATTATTTGTATTTCATAATCTTTTTATCCTTATTTCCCCTCTTTTTGAGCCCATTTGATGTTTGTTGTTCTTTGTGTGTTGTGTTCCCTGACCCTGAACATCACATGTACCAAGACACACAACTGGAACATTGACTGTTTGAAATACACACCGTTGTGTTGTTGAAATGAACAATAGAGAATATATCACTCCTTAGTGATACATCGTTTTCTTTCTGTCTCTTTGTTATTGTTGTTTATTCTATGTTTTACACTTCTTGTTATAAATATGTAAAAACTAAAATGAGCCTCATCTAAAAAATCTGCACATGCAATGTCTGAAAAGACATCTGTACATAAACTAATTTTAAACTCTAAAATAAATCAATGAGTGGCACAGACAAAATATATAATAATTATTATAATTGTGAAAAAGTGAAAGTTTCAATGGAAAACACCAAGTAGTCTCTGGGGGAGCTCAAACCTTTGAACGCTAGTGTGTGATATGTCTCCCAGACTCCGAGGAACACTCCACCAAAGACCTGATGGAGCACATTCAGACGTGGCACTGACACACACACACACACACACACACACACACACACACACACACACACACACACACACACACACACACACACTGGAACTCCTTAATTACGGAGCAGAGAGGAGCCCTGCACTAACCGCCGGCTGGTGGTCACGTGACGTCGTGATCACAGCGCACAGGAACATTTCCCCTCAGAGCAGATCCTGGGTCAGTTTCACTGGTGGATGTTGTGAAGGGGTTGTTCCATTGTTGTTACATTAAAATATTGTTAAATAACTCTCTTTGCATTTGATTATTTTTTATTTGAGTGTATACATATTGTACGTAAGAAATGTTCTCTAATAAATCCATTCAATTTGATACCTTCAAAATAAAAGCACTGGATATGTTCCTCACATTTGTTGAAGAAAAGGGGATCACGTGTCTTTCAAGCCATCAAGGGCCACATCAAATGAAATGTTCTCTAATATTATAACGTTTCATTTGAAACCTTCAAAATAAAAGCACTGGGTATTAAGTTTTAGTAGTTTTAGTTTAGTTCATTGTGATTGTTGTTTTAATATATTTAGTCGTATTCATTGATTGGGTAACTCTGGCCAGCTGTGGTTACATGTAGAGCACAGAGAGGAAGTGTTTTGTATGTATAGAGAGAGGGAGAGAGAGAGAGAGAGGGAAAGAGAGTGTGGTTTATTATTACATGACATGTCATTTAGCAGACGCTTTTATCCAAAGCGACTTGCAATAAGTGCATTTCAACCTAGAGTACAAACTAAGAACAACAAGAATACGTTTATGAGGCAGATCTGGAGCCAGTTCAGATTGAAGTTGAACATTTAGAGAACTACACATCTGAAGCGCGTATACATGTTTTTATTGGATCCCCAAGCTGATCCCAGATCTGATCCCAGATCACTTCATGACATCATCACAGAGAGAGAAGCCACAGCCGGCAGCAGCAGGGCGGTCAGGGCCGCGCCGCGGTGCCGCCGGGCCCCGTTCAGGTAGAACTCGGCCACCTGCCGGTTGGGGTTGGGCCCGTCGAACCAGAGCCGCATGCAGCGGCCGGAGCTCCGGGGGAGGGGCGAGTAGGCGTAGGACCGTGACCAGATCTGCTCACACATGGCCTTCGGGGTCGGGAAGACCTGGGTCCACTTCCTGCACTTACTGCCCTCAGGGCACTTATTAATACCTGGAGAGCAGATGGGGGGGGGGGGAGTAGGAGGGAGGAGGAGAGGGAGTGGGTTGGGGGAGGGGGGAGAGAGAGATGTGAAAAGCAAATATGAGAATTTGTTTTGTTGTGGTTACATAGACAAATGTGAGCAAATATTTACCCACTGGTCTGTGTGTGGAGGTGTGTAGGTGTGTTTGTGTGTGTGTGTGTGTGTGTGTGTGTGCACACACCTGAGCTCCAGTCCCATCCCTTGTGCCAGTTGCTCTTGCAGGTGTACTCGTTCTTGCAGTCCTCCCACCAGCTGTGACAGTCCTCCTGGCACAGAGGAACGTCCACGATACGCTCCTTCCGCCAGCTCTGGTCCACCTACACACACACACACACACACACACACACACACACACACACACACATGTGTAAATATATAATATACATAAATATAATATATATATATATATATATATAAATTATATATATATACATAATATAAATATATATACATAATATAAATATATTATATATAATGTAAATATACATATATTATATATAAATATAAAGTTATTCAATTGAGTCTGAATGAAGCTTCATTCATCCTCTATTTTCTCTATTTCTGTCTGAGGGGGAGAGAGAGGTGGGCGAGAGAGAGGGGAGAGAGAGAGAAAAAGTCGTACAGGGGAAAGAATGGTAAAGAGGAGGAAACACGTATTGATGAAGGAGAGAAGAAATGAAGGTAAAGGAGTGTGTGTGTGTGTGTGTTTGTGTTTGAGAGAGAGAGAGCAAGTGAGAGATAGGGATGTTAAACAAATGTAGGATTTTGTTGTTGTTTGTGGGTACATAGACAAATGTGAGCCAGTCACTGATAACTCAACACAAGTCAACCTAACTCAACATAACTCAACACAAGTCAACCTAACTCAACATAACTCAACACAAGTCAACCTAACTCAACATAACTCAACATAAGTCAACCTAACTCAACATAACTCAACATAAGTCAACCTAACTCAACATAAGTCAACATAAGTCAACCTAACTCAACCTAACTCAACATAACTCAACATAACTCAACCTAACTCAACATAACTCAATATAACTTAACCTAACTCAACCTAACTCAATATAACTCAACCTAACTCAACCTAACACAACATAACTCAACCTAACTCAACATAACTCAATCTAACTCAACCTAACTCAACCTAACTCAACCTAACACAACATAACTCAACCTAACTCAACATAACTCAATCTAACTCAACCTAACTCAACCTAACTCAACCTAACACAACATAACTCAACACAAGTCAACCTAACACAACATAACTCAACCTAACTCAGTATAACTCAACCTAACTCAACATAAGTCAACATAAGTCAACATAACTCAACATAACTCAACATAACTCAACATAAGTCAACCGTACTCAACATAACTCAACATAACTCAACGTAACTCAACTTAACAACATTGGTAACTTCTGCTCCTGACGAGCCCTCCCTCTGCCGCCCCCTAGCGGCGCAGGTGCGCAGGTGCAGGAGGCGCCGCACCCACCGCCTGTATCCAGGGCCCCAGGTGAGGGGAGCACTCGTAGAAGCACGTGTCCTGGGTGAAGTGCGCCCTGCACTTGGGGCTCATGACGCCGCAGTGGTCCCAGTTGAAGTTGTACAGGTACGAGTTGTCCTCGTGGGCTTCGGTGCTGGTGTTGGCGGTGCAGCACGCGTTGTCCCTCCAGGGGGCGCACTGGAGAGAGGGGGGGGGGTGGGGGGGTCAGAGGTCAACACCCACCAGCATCCCGATGTCTGGTGGACGTCGTTAGGTTGTAATAGTTCATTTTGATTCTGTCGTCTTGAGCTTTAAATTAATACATATAGAAAGATATTATAATAGGAAATATTAGGGAGAATATTATGATGATGAATGTGTTATGAGGCATCGGGGCTGTTTACTCTATGCAGATGATTAATGTCAACGGGAAGAAGTAATGTGTGTTCATGGAGTGAAAGTTACTTTAGTATTTCAGATCGTCGAAGCCGCTTGAAGCCTGTGAGGTGACGATAATAGACCGGACTTTTATTGTTAAAATACTTGTCTGGCGACTTGACCGGAAGTGAGGTTTTGACCCGGGGGTCGTGACCTTTGACCTCTCCATTTTGATAGTGGACTTTTATCCAACAGGAAGGTGTTAGAGGCTGAACTCCCTTTGAGAGGAGCTGATTGGCTGATCCTGGACTAAGACTCTGGACCGGGGATACATCGTTCTCTCTGGTCTGGACCCGGCTGCTCTGAGCTTCCAGCTGGTTGTCGTGGCACCCGGATCACCACGAAACTCACGACCCTGAGCCTCGACTGTTTGTTTAACTTCTTAAATTAAATATTGTTAACCTTAATTCACGCCATTCGAAACCTGACGTCCCTCCCCTGACGTCAAGTGATGGACGTCAGGGGAGGGACCTCAGGGGATGGACGCCCCCTGAGCGTTCCTCACCTGCAGGTAGAGCTGTCCCTCGGGCCCCGGCGCCACTTTGTGGTGTTTGGCGTCCATGCACAGGTTGAGTTTGTCCAGAGACCGAGCGCCGCCGGCGAGGCCGAGCAGCGCGGCCAGGAGGAGGAGCCACATGGGGGGGAGGGGGCGGGGCTTTAACACACAGCGGAGGGTCAGAGGCGTGACATCCATCAGGTGCGCTGTGACCTCTGACCTCAGTGAAACACACACTGCACTCTCACTCTGGTGATTCCCTTCTAAAGGAAAGTGTAAAAGTGTCTCTCTCAGAACGGTGTCCTTTGTAATGTGTGTGGCGTGTTCAGTCTGAACACGCCACACACATTATGAGCTTAATGCATCGTTAATTAATGAATGAACTCACGTAACGTCTGATGGACGTTGGCCCTCTGAGTCCAGGAGCATTTATCATCAGCTCTGAACCTCTAATAGCCACAACAACCTCACCCTCTGGCATCCATTACATGAGAGACCCATTCATGGGACACAAAATAGCAAAGATATTGTTCTTATGTTTACACTCCATAATTCTCTAAACTTAAAGACACAAGGGAAAGCAACTACAAGCCCACATACATGTATTTGTAGTCATAAGAAACGTAATTAGAGATCAATAATGAGCAACAATGAAGATATTCAGGTTACCGTGTGAGATTCTGAGATGGCTCCTTCCTGAAGGGATGATCCTTCAAAGTCAGCGTCTGCAGTCCAGTCCCCTCCAACACACGGCGCAAGACCAAACAAGAGCAGGACACATCTGTGTGTGTGTGTGTGTGTGTGTGTGTGTGTTCGGGTCCAAAGTCTGAGCCAGTCAGTCGGGCCCCGTGTGTGTGAGAGCGTGTGAGATACAGAGAAGGAATGAGACAGTAACAATAAATAATCTGAGTTTTATTACATTTTACTGGGAGGGTTTGTCTTATCTGAAGGTCGACCCTGATCCTTCTCACACACACACACACATACGCACGCACACACACACACACACACACACACATGGTGTAAAGTGGCATCGTGACCTCTGGGGAGGTAATAAGAAGAGGTAAGAGGAGGTAGTTAAGATAATGTGGTCTCCTGATTTATTTAAAACTGTTACACATTATACTATAAAGTGGTCGGTTTGTTTGTAGAGCTGTACGTGTGTGTGTGTGTGTGTGTGTGTGTGTGTGTGTGTGTTAATCACAGACGTTACAGAAGTTTAAAAAGTACTCAAAATCAACTTTTTAAGAGATTGAGAGATTTTTAAAGATAAGAGATTGTGTCACCAGCTTCCGTTTTTTTTTTAGATCTAATAGAAGTCCAGTCAATCTACCGTTTGATTATATTTTGGAGGTATGCAAATTAGGGTTTTAATTTAGGAAGTTCTGTATTTTAAATTAATTAATTAACTTTGCATCCATGCTGTAGTACATTCTCCAAATTTGATTAAAGAAAATAAGGCACCTTGATAATGTTCTTTTGTTATTTATATTTATTGACAGTATAATTAATTAAATAAATCTTCAGGTTCTTAAATGAAAGGAAATATCCTCATTATAACATTTATAATATTGAATAATATGCTAATTTCGTAGCTGTTAATTTAAATATGAATCAGTACTGAAGGGGCGAATATCAGAGGATAGTTATATTAATACACACACACAGATCATTAACATTAATATTAATTAATATCAAAGTACCTCTTTTTGTCACCCAGGCGGAACTATTGTGCGGGGGACACCGGAAAAGAGCACACCGGAAATCCGGGTAGGTGAACACCAGCGGTTTCCGGTTAAATGTATTTTGAAAAGATTTGAAAGCTCCAGCGAGAGATCGTCAGGTACTGAGCACAAAACCTGAGATACAACCGCGAGATACGAGTCTAACGAACAGATACGAGTCTAACGAACAGATACGAGTCTAACGAACAGATACGAGTCTAACGAACAGATACGAGTCTAACGAACAGATACGAGTCTAACGAACAGATACGAGTCTAACGAACAGATACGAGTCTAACGATGTGCGTGTAGAGTCGTGTGTAGAGTTGTGTAACGCTTTCCGCTCTGCAGACATGTCCACGCTGTGTGTGTAGCGTTGTGTGTAGTTGTGTGTAACGTTGTGTACCGCTCTGCAGACATGTCCACGCTGTGTGTGTAGCGTTGTGTGTAGTTGTGTGTAACGTTGTGTACCGCTCTGCAGACATGTCCATGCTGTGTGTGTAGCGTTGTGTGTAGTTGTGTGTAACGTTGTGTACCGCTCTGCAGACATGTCCACGCTGTGTGTGTAGCGTTGTGTGTAGTTGTGTGTAACGTTGTGTACCGCTCTGCAGACATGTCCACGCTGTGTGTGTAGCGTTGTGTGTAGTTGTGTGTAACGTTGTGTACCGCTCTGCAGACATGTCCACGTTGTTCCCGTCGCTCTTCCCGAGGGTCTCTGAGTCTTTGTGGTTCAACCTCGATCGCCCCTGTGTGGACGAGACGGAGCTGCAGCAGCAGGAGCAGCAGCACCAGACCTGGGTGAGCGGGGGTCTGTGTGTGTGTCTGTCTGTGTGTCTGTCTCTCTCCATCTCTTTCTTGTTGTAATCCATGCTCTCTCTCTCTCTCTCTCTCTCTCTCTCTCTCCTCAGCTGCAGAGCATTGCAGAGAAGGACAACAACCTGATGCCCATCGGTAAACCCATCTTTGAGGTAACGTTCTGTTTTATTAATTTATTGATGAGTCCAGAGAGAGGATGAACTCTGAGGGACTCGAGGTCAAAAAGACATTAAAGTGACGCGTGGATAACACACGACTCGTGACGTGCAGGCGGGATACGACGAAGAGGAGGAGGAGGATGACGAGGACGAGGAGGACAGCGAGGAAGACTCTGAAGACGAGGAAGACATGCAGGACATGGACGAGATGAACGACTACAACGAGTCGCCCGACGACGGAGAGATCAACGAGGTGAGAGGAGGGGGGCCGGCGCCCGGCTAGAGGGGAGGGGGCGGGACTAACGCCGCCGTGTGGACAGGTGGACATGGAGGGACCGGACCAGGACCAGGACCAGTGGATGATCTGAGGACCAGAACCAGGACCAGTGGATGATCTGAGGACCAGGACCAGTGCATGATCTGAGGCTCGGGGCTCCGGATCTCGAGCGGAGACGACCCTCCTGTCTGTTACACAGATATGTTATTAGAGATGTATATTTATATTTATTGGTGGAAGCGAGTGAAGAAGAGGGTGAGAGGCGGCAGGACGGAATGGAGGCCGAGGACGTCACTGTGAGTGCTTCTACCTGGCACGCACACGTATAAAACACACACATAACAGTAACACACTCTCTCTCAAACACACACATGCACACACATAACCTAGGCAGCATCGGCCCAGTGAGTTCCGCGTTGACCTGTGACCTCGTCATACCGTCAGTCAGGTGCTTCTTCTGCTCTCGGCTAACGACGCTCAGTCGGCTCCATGATGTGTGACCTTCATGACGTGTGACCTGCATCATGTGTGACCTTCATGACGTGTGACCTGCATCATGTGTGACCTTCATGACGTGTGACCTGCATCATGTGTGACCTTCATGACGTGTGACCTTCATGTTGTGTGACCTTCGTGACGTGTGACCTTCATGTTGTGTGACCTTCGTGACGTGTGACCTTCATGTTGTGTGACCTCTGCTCCGTCATGGGGCTCTCGCGGGGTCTCCCTCTCCCGGCGCTCCTGTCGCCCGCCTCCTGCTGTGAAGTCGCGTTGTCTTCAGTCTTTATTGAAATCTACTTGTTCATGTTTTATTTTTTTAACCATGCCTGAGGACGGAGGCCGTTGTCTTGAGAGCGGCGCCAGGCCGTCCTCGCCTCGCCGAGGTTTCGGTTGTTTGTACCGAAATGAACAGAAGCCTCGACTTTCTTTTATTAAAGGAAATCATTTTGGTGGAACCGTGTTTTTCTATCTTTATTAAACTTTGGTCGTCACGGTGTGTCGGCTGCAGAGCAGTAGGGAGGAGCTTTGGGGGATTTGGGATGTCCAGAAATTCACTTTAATTTTTGTAAATATTTCCATTTCCCAACAAAAGAGCAACTTCTTCTTCAGTAATAAACTTGTACATAAAGGATATTTATTATGGATTTACTAAAAGTGACATGTTATTGAGTTGAAGTTGTATATTTAATGAAATTGTCTTTTTTCAAATTTGGCAGTTATATAGAAAATTGGTACATTTATCTAATAATTCCCTTTTTTTACTTTTATTCGAGATAATGTGCAAATGTACAAAATAACACATTTATGGCTGAAAATTCATACTTTACATATATTGAGTTTTACATTTTTTGTCAGTTATGTTAAAACAATTATTAAAAAAGAAAATCCTGATATTTCAGTTTTTATTGGAAGAATAATAAAAAAAATACTTTTATTTAAAAAAATTAGATGAAGTTTTTTTCAAATTCGGCAATTATGTTTAAAAGAGATTTCCTGATATTTAATTTTTTTTCACGTTTTCAAAAAAAATCCTGATCTTTTTATTAGAAGGACCAATTTTTCTAATAATTCCCTTTTTTACTTTTATTTTGAAATTGAGAAATTGAAATGTAAAAAGTACAAAATTACATGCTCCAATTTTTTTGATGGCTGTAAATTCAAACTTTACATCTGTTGAGTTTTAAACAAATTGTGCAATTATGATAAAGAACATGAATAAATACATTTCCCTTTTTTACTTTTATTTTGAAATTTTATTTTGAAAACTGAGATGAGTTTTTTCCAATAATTCCCTCTTTTTTCCTTTTATTTTGAAATTGATATGATGTGCAAAAAATACAAAATAATGTGCTACAATCTTTCCATCACAACGTTTTTTTAAAACCAGTTTCAACACGCGGTCTACATCTGCTGGTCTACCCCCATCTGCTGGTCTACCCCTACCTGCTGGTCTACCCCCATCTGCTGCTCTACCCCCATCTGCTGGTCTACCCCCATCTACTGGCCTACCCCATCTGCTGGTCTACCCCCATCTGCTGGTCTACCCCTACCTGCTGGTCTACCCCCATCTGCTGGTCTACCCCATCTGCTGGTCTACCCCCATCTACTGGCCTACCCCATCTGCTGGTCTACCCCTACCTGCTGGTCTACCCCCTCCCCCCCCCGTGGTCTACTTGGTGCCCTGGTAGACCAGCTCCGCCATGCCGTCCCGGATGCCCCGGCTGTACTCCAGCGTGGCGCGGTGGACCTTCCACTCGTACAGGCCGCTCTTCCGGACGTAGCGGAGGAACTTGGGCGCTCCGGGGAACAGCACGTTGTCGGCCATGACCACGGAGCCTTTCCCCAGCAGGCCGGAGCCCTCCAGCATCTGGGGGGGAAGCATCATGTGACTGGGGGGGGGGGCATCTCCATCTCCATCTCCATCCTCGGAGCAGAGTGGATGTCCTCTGGGGTCACCTGAAGGTCGGGGAGGTAACATTTCTTCCAGTGGTCCATGAAGATGAAGTCCAGCCTCTCCAGCCCGTAGTCGGCCCGCAGCCGAGGGATGACCTCATCCGATGGGTTCACGATGAGTTCCACCTGCAGAGCACACCTGGTGAACGTCTCGTGACGGTAGAATACCATCTAGTGGGGTAACATGGTACTACAAGCCCTCTAGTGGGGTAACATGGTACTACACGCCCTCTAGTGGGGTAACATGGTACTACAAGCTCTCTAGTGGGGTAACATGGTACTACAAGCTCTCTAGTGGGGTAACATGGTACTACAAGCCCTCTAGTGGTGTACTATGGTACTACAGGCTCTGGGCAGACCTCCACATGGCGTGTGCTCCGCTCTCCTCTCACCGTGTCGTCGTCGAACCCGGCCAGGCGGATGATTTTCTCGGCGATGGCCGCGTTCCTCTGGTCCATCTCCAGGCTGTAGACCCGGCCGCCCGGCGGCAGCGAGCGGGCGATCCTCACCGTGCTGTAGCCGCAGTGAGAGCCCAGCTCCAGCACCGTCAGGGGGCTGCGCTCCGTCAGCAGCCGGTCCAGAATCTTCCCTACACGCCAGACATTTAGGAGACACTGAGCTCCTCTCTCCTTAAGGACGTTTAGGATACACTGAGCTCCTCTCTCCTTAAGGACGTTTAGGATACACTGAGCTCCTCTCTCCTCTCCTCTCTCCTTATGGACGTTTAGGATATACTGAGCTCCTCTCTCCTCTCTCCTTATGGATGCTAGGATACACTGAGCTCCTCTCTCCTCTCCTCTCTCCTTATGGACGCTGAGGATACACTGAGCTCCTCTCTCCTCTCTCCTTAAGGACGTTTAGGATACACTGAGCTCCTCTCTCCTCTCTCCTTATGGACGTTTAGGATACACTGAGCTCCTCTCTCCTCTCTCCTTATGGACGTTTAGGATACACTGAGCTCCTCTCTCCTCTCCTCTCTCCTTATGGACGCTGAGGATACACTGAGCTCCTCTCTCCTCTCTCCTTATGGACGTTTAGGATACACTGAGCTCCTCTCTCCTCTCTCCTTAAGGACGTTTAGGATACACTGAGCTCCTCTCTCCTTAAGGACGTTTAGGATACACTGAGCTCCTCTCTCCTCTCTCCTTAAGGACGTTTAGGATACACTGAGCTCCTCTCTCCTCTCCTCTCCTCTCTCCTTATGGACGTTTAGGATACACTGAGCTCCTCTCTCCTCTCCTCTCTCCTTAAGGACGTTTAGGATACACTGAGCTCCTCTCTCCTCTCCTCTCTCCTTATGGATGCTAGGATACACTGAGCTCCTCTCTCCTTAAGGACGTTTAGGAGACACTCAGCTCCTCTCTCCTCACCTCTTTCCTTATGGACGCTAAGATACACTGAGCTCCTCTCTCCTCCTGGATGTTCTCTCCTCTCTGTTTCATTGTCGTGTTCTCTCGGTTCTCCTCTCACCCTTCTTGGGCCCGATGGTGCTGATGAACTCCACCTTGCTGCTCCAGTCGTCGAAGGCCTCCAGGATGCTGTCGGGGTCTCCGGGCGTGGCGTGCGTCAGGACGTACTGGTAGGTGCGCTCCTCGCGGCTCAGCCCCGTGACCCAGTCCCTCCAGACGCGGACCAGCACCGCCCGGTAGAACAGCACGAAGTAGAAGCGGCAGCGGATGAGGACGGTGAGCAGGAGGGGGATGAAGGCCAGGGCGATGGCAGGGGACACCATTCTAGACCAATGAGAAGACACCATTCTAGACCAATGAGAAGACACCATTCTAGACCAATGAGAAGACACCATTCTAGACCAATGAGAAGACACCATTCTAGACCAATGAGAAGACACCATTCTAGATCAATGAGGAGACACCATTCTAGACCAATGAGGAGACACCATTCTAGACCAATGAGGAGACACTATTCTAGATCAATGAGGAGACACCATTCTAGACCAATGAGAAGACACCATTCTAGATCAATGAAGAGACACCATTCTAGACCAATGAGAAGACACCATTCTAGACCAATGAGAAGACACCATTCTAGATCAATGAGGAGACACCATTCTAGACCAATGAGGAGACACCATTCTAGACCAATGAGGAGACACTATTCTAGATCAATGAGGAGACACCATTCTAGACCAATGAGAAGACACCATTCTAGATCAATGAGGAGACACCATTCTAGACCAATGAGAAGACACCATTCTAGACCAATGAGAAGACACTATTCTAGATCAATGAGGAGACACCATTCTAGACCAATGAGGAGACACCATTCTAGACCAATGAGGAGACACTATTCTAGATCAATGAGGAGACACCATTCTAGACCAATGAGAAGACACCATTCTAGATCAATGAGGAGACACCATTCTAGACCAATGAGGAGACACCATTCTAGACCAATGAGGAGACACTATTCTAGATCAATGAGGAGACACCATTCTAGACCAATGAGAAGACACCATTCTAGATCAATGAGGAGACACCATTCTAGACCAATGAGAAGACACCATTCTAGACCAATGAGAAGACACTATTCTAGATCAATGAGGAGACACCATTCTAGACCAATGAGGAGACACCATTCTAGACCAATGAGGAGACACTATTCTAGATCAATGAGGAGACACCATTCTAGACCAATGAGAAGACACCATTCTAGATCAATGAGGAGACACCATTCTAGACCAATGAGGAGACACCATTCTAGACCAATGAGGAGACACTATTCTAGATCAATGAGGAGACACCATTCTAGACCAATGAGAAGACACCATTCTAGATCAATGAGGAGACACCATTCTAGACCAATGAGAAGACACCATTCTAGATCAATGAGGAGACACCATTCTCTTGCCTCTATGGCTCTGCTTCTACCTTCATGGCGTTGACGTCAGAACTTCTAAAACATCTTTTATTCTCGTCGTCATGGCAACGCCACGTTGCCTTAAAGTCACTGAAATAGAAAAACACTCAGAGTGTTGGTTCAAAGTTGAATGTCATTTATAAACCTCAACTCGTCACAACTATTAGTTTTTTTAAATTGTATTCTCTTGTTCAATTTTATGTTCTTTAGTTCTAAATGGTTGGATGGAGGAAGAGGAGGAGGAAGAGGAGGAGGAAGAGGAAGAGGTCACCACTGATGTCGCCGTCACACTTTTTGTCCTGTTTGTTTTCACCTCCTTCTCTTTCTCTCTCCTTCTCCTCTATCTCTTTCTCCTCTCTCTCCTCCTTCTTCTCTTTCTCCTCTATCTCTCTCTCCTCTTTCTCTTTCTCCTCCTCTTCTTTACTAAATGATCTTTCTTCTGACGTTCCAGAATAGACGGAAAACCCTCGTGAGACCAACTCTCCTCGTTATGAATAAGTTCTCCAGACGCTGAGCGACACGACACGAGGACAACAGGTCAGGAAGGTAAACAATGACAAATGAAATGAACGAGTGATTCAGTCAACAGGAAAAGAAGAAACTCACAGAATAAAGAAGAAACTCACCTGTTCACTCGAATGTTCCGGGAGCGCGGAGCAGCACCGGGGACAAGTGTGTGTGTGTGTATCTGTATGTGTGTGTATGTGTGTATGTGTATGTGAGTGTGTGTGTGTGTATGTGTGTGTGTGTCTATCTGAATGTGTGTGTGTGTAAAAAGGTAACAGACCTGGACGTGTGAATAATTGAAGCGCCCTGTCTTTATTTCCAGTTATCAGACGTTAGTTAACGATGACGTCATCAACTCTGACTCCATGAAACACTTCTGATCGGTTTGAATAAGACGCTCAGCGTCTCCTTGTGTTTATATTATAATAAGATAAGATAAGAGGAGTGTGAGACATCTGATCCTCGCGGTGCCAGCTGTGTGTGTGTGTGTGTGTGTGTGTGTGTGTGTGTGTGTGTGTGGCATCGCGTTTCTTTACCGAGTCGTCATGGAAACGTCAAGAAAACAACGACAGAGGAGCTGAGTTTCATCTCCTGGGACCGGAGACATTTTATATATGTTGAAACCAAATCAACCGAACACAGAAGTTATTCCGTGATGAGAAGTAGGAACAGACTGAACGAGCGTTACAGGATGTGTGATTCACACGAGGCCGAGTGAATACTAGAGAAACATGATCATTGAAGGAATAACGACTATTACAAAACAACACAAATAAGTCCCAGAGAGCTCGGGATGAGGAACCAGATATGGGGCCTTAAAGAACCTATAAAGGTGTCTCAACGAACCTTCGACAAATGGTTCTTTAAGGCCCCATATCTGGTTCCTCAAAGAACGTTGACATACTTGGTGACGCTGCTCTGGCTGAAGGGACAGAATGAGAAGACCTGATTGGTTATTCAGCACTTTTACTTATTGCAGAGTTAATCAGGAACCATTCATCAATTATCTTCATCCTCTTCATCCTCTTCATCCTCTCCATCCTGTGTCTGATGGCCGTGGTCTGAGCCCGTCAGGACGTTATTCGGTGTGACCTCCCTTTGGCCCCTCCCCCTCACAGCTCTGGACACGCCCTCTTCAGGAGGCCCCTGATGAACTTCTTCAGCTCCTTGTCTCCTCGGGTCCACCTCACCAGGCGGGTCAGCACCAGCCGGCCCTCCTCCGCCTGAGCCAGGGCGAGGTACCACCCGCTCTGGACCCCCTTCGCCCCCTTCCTCCCTCCTCCTCCTCTCGAGTCCTCTCCTCCGCCCCCCTCGGTGGCGTCCAGGCCCAGACAGGTGCAGGTGCCTCCCTCCTGCAGCCACAGGGCGCTGTGGGCCACGGCGCCCCCGATCCCCTCGGCCCTCTCCGCCCCTCCCCCCGCCCACCTCAGGATGCGGCTGCGGGCCGTCGGCACCAGCTGGCGGTCGCCTCCCACCGTCGACACGCCGCCCAGACGCATCTTAAAGGCTGGAACGGAGACGCGAGTTAACGGGTGACGCTTCAGACACGTTGTAAACGCCTCATCTGCATGATTAGATCATCTGCTCTGGGCCGGGGGCGTGGTCAGTTCACACAGAACGTATATACATACATACATGCATTTATATTTATTTATATAGATTTAATTTCTTTATATATATATATATATATATATATATATATATATATAAATAAATTAAATTAATAAAATAAAAAAATAATTAAACAAAATTAAATAAATAAAAAGTAATTTAAATTAATTTAAAATTAATTTAAAATATAAATTAATAAATAAAAGTTCTACTTAAGTTCTACTAGCGAGGGTTCTATTGTGTTCTGATCCATTATCAAAAGAAAACCTTGTGGTCTCACCATAAGGACTGTGGCAGAAGTTCTCCTGGATGTCCGTCTCTCCCTCAGCAGCCAGACTGCAGGCATCACAGATGACGCTCCCTGGGGGGGAGGGGAGGGGTGATGGGGGGGGGGGTTAGATGGCTGAGGGCGTCTGACACGGGGATGTCAAACAACACCGTCGACATAAAGGTGGCGAGGCTGTTGTCTTCGAGCAGCAGCTCCAGGATCACGGCTTTGAAAAGTACTTTTAGGTACAGTGGGGAAATAAAACTTCAAATTACTTTTAAAAGCTATATATTTGTATACATTTAGATACTGTTAATGTTATTTGTACAAAGGCACAAATGATTGTGATGCCAATATCAAAATTAAGGAGTAAAACCATTTAATATTGAGAAACAATGAAAAACACAATTTGATTATTTAGGACTTTTAGCCCAGATATGAAGCTGAAACTTTACGGCTGAAAAGAATAGACACACTTTATAATGGAGACGCTTTCCTGACTTTTCTTAAACATTTTGAGATTTTGTTTTGCTGAAATAAGTGGCGATTCTGATATGTTTGTAACGAGCTCGTTTTGGCGAATGATTTAGACTGTAATGTGTACATTGTGCTCAAATGAGAGGCCATAATAACAGATAATCTGAGGCTAAATATGTGGTATAGTGTTATATATGTGGTATTGTCTATATATGTGGTATAGTGCAGCAGGGACAGGGATGTATAGGCTAATAATAGTGATTTAAATAACACTTTTGTAAATAATCCAACTTAATATATATTTAATTTATTAATATATATAAATTGTTTTTTATTAATTAAAAAATAGATGATATGCATATATATAAATAACATTTTAAAAATAAAAAATTCTAAAAATAAAAAATAAAATAAATTAAGAAGAATTAAGAAAAAATTAAGAAGAAAAAATTAAGAAAAAATACTAAAGAATACTACAAATAATTTCTAAATTTAAAATACAAAAGAACCCCAATACTTGAGCTATGAATCTAACACATCTCTCCGCCCCTCATAGGTGATGATGAACCAGCGGCCGGTTGAACGGCCCACTGACCTTTCAGCGCCTCCTCGTGCCCGACCTCCTCCTCCGGCGTCCGCCCCTCCTGCTCTCCGGTTGCCGGGATGCAGAGCTGGGTCCCGCGCGGGAACCGGGTGCAGTTGAACATCTCCGGCCAGGGGAACCCGAACGCGCTCATCACGGGCACGCAGCCGTCCCGCACCGCCTCGCACAGCGCCCCGCAGGGACTCACCGGCCCGCCGAGCTCCGGCAGACACACCGGGGCGAACAGCGAGCACAGGAACTTCTTGGTGTCCCGGTGGCACAGCTTGGAGATGAGCGGCAGCCAGGCGGCCGACTGCTGCTGCGCCTCCCGCAGCGTGTCGTGGCCCAGCAGGTTGGGGATCCGCATGTGCCGGTAGCCCACCCCGTGGCACAGCGACAGGGTGCTCGGGATGGGTTTGCACACCGAGCGCACCGACGAGCTGAAGCCGGGCGGCGGCGGCCCGGGCTGGGCGGCCGCCGCCGGGTCGGAGGCGCGGAGAGCCGCGAACAGCAGCGACACGACGCCGAGCGCGGAGGTCCACATGGCGGCCCGGGGAGGGAGGTCTGCTGCTGGACTTGACCCGCGCGGAGGGTAAACAAAAGAGGCGTGTGTGTGAGAGCGTGAGCGTGTGTGTGTGTGTGTGTGTGTGTGTGTGTGGGGGGTAATTAGAAGGCAGGCGCCTCCGCGTCACCGTCAACTCTCTGCTCTTCGTGATGTGAAGTAACATCAGAAAAAGTACATATTCGTTTCTCTATTTGAATTATGTTTTTTACATATTATATTTGTTTTTCTTTGCATTTAAAATTATTCTTTTATTTTATTGAAGTTGTTCTTTTTGTCATTTTAAATGTTTTGTCAAGTTCTTTTTGTTCAGTGAAACTGAGAGGCGGAGCCTTTCATCTTCTGGGAGAGCCGACGTGCCTCGGCCTGCTCCTCCTGCTCCTCCTCCTGTTCCTCTTGTTCCTCCTGTTCCTCCTATTCTGCCTCCTGTTCCTCCTCCTCGTCCTGTTCCTGTTCCTGTTCCTCCTCCTGTTCCTCCTCCTCCTCTCTCTTCCATTGTGCTCAGCATTCTAGGGATTTAGTCAGAACTTCATTGACAAACGTTTCCTGCATCCTTCCCTCGGCTCACCATTTACCACGTCATTTAAATATGTTGTTTATCCTTCAAACGTTTCCTATATCCTTCAAACAGTGTCTACCTCCTTCGACCATTTCCTACCTCCTTCAACAGTTTCCTACCTCCTTCAACCATTTCCTACATCCCTCAAACGTTTCCTGCATCCTTCCCTCGGCCCATTTACCACGTAATTTAAATATTTTGTTTATCCTTCAAACGTTTCCTACATCCTTCAAACTTGTCCTACATCCTTGAGACGTTTCCTACGTCCTTCAAACAGTTTCTACCTCCTTCGACCATTCCCTACCTCCTTCAACCGTTCCTATACCTCCTTCAACTGTTTCCTACATCCTTCAAACGTTTTCTGCATCCTTCCCTCGGCCCATTTACCACGTCATTTAAATATTTTGTTTATCCTTCAAATGTTTCCTACATCCTTCAAACTTGTCCTACATCCTTGAGACGTTTCCTACGTCCTTCAAACAGTTTCTACCTCCTTCGACCATTTCCTAATTTCCTACATCCTTCAAACGTTTCCTGCATCCTTCCCTCGGCCCACCATTTACCACGTAATTTAAATATTTTGTTTATCCTTCAAACAGTTTCTACCTCCTTCGACCATTTCCTTCAACAGTTTCCTACCTCCTTCAACAGTTTCCTACCTCCTTCAACAGTTTCCTACCTCCTTCAAACGTTTCCTACATCCTTCCCTTGGCCCATTTACCACGTAGAGTATTCGTTGGGTCAGTCACGTGTGTCTCCAGCTGCTCCTGACTATATGATGTGTTTGTGTTTTGTTTACATAACTCCCCCCCCCCTCACGTGACGGCCTGCGCAGCTGCCTCCTCGGATACCGGAAGTGCCGCGTGTTGTTGCGCTCCTGTCACGTGATAGCTCGTCCGAGGCGCTGCTGCTGCCAGTAGCTTCTCCCCCGATGAAGCTCCAGTGACCCGCAGAGCAGCGCGCGTGTGCCCGTCGGAGGAGGAGACTCTCCCGGCCCGAGTCCGAGTGAGAAGCCGCCTCGCGCTCGGTGCGGACATGGGGTGCTGCTTCAGCAGCGAGAGCGAGACCACCGAGCAGGTAGCTAGCCGCCGCTAGCCGGCTATCCCCCCACAGAGTCCTTATGTTATGTAAAGCTCCATGATGTTCTCTCATTATGCTCAATGTGGTGTGAACGTAGGGGTTTTAGTAACGTGTGAAAAAGCTCTGCCCGTTTTTTTGGGTCGTCGTTGAAGTGTTTTATGACTATTTGAGAAGTAGCTTGAAGCTAAGCTAGTTAGCCTTCGGCTGAAGGCCCGAGGCAGACTGGAGTTCATACTTAAAACAAGAAATAAAAGACGCCTTGCATGAGTACATTGATGGACACTCACTCTTACCACCAGCCGGTCGCTGTGGCTCATTGACGAAGAAAGAACAACATCATTACTCGTTTTATTAAACATTAAATGTGACATAAACAGTGAACTTGGTCTCATGTCACATGACAGCGACATTTTTAGTTTCCGGTTTCTCTTCCGTTCTGCTCGATGCAGAACGTCTTCCTCTTCTGCAGTTCATCTTTTAATGAACATTTTTATTTAGCATCTTTCTGATAGTCGTGATTTATGGGTCATCTTCTGGTTGTGTTTGTTTGTTGTCTGTTGTGCGCTGTGGACTTTGTTTGTTGTTGTCTGTATGAACCTTTGGAGGGTATCAATAAAGTTTTGTAATCTAATCGTCACGGTAACCCCGTCCCGTTCAGATCAGTGTGGATGTGTTAGGGTGGTTGTAAGAATGGTAAACCTGAGTTTAGTTCAAGCCCCTCTAACATCATGTTTGTTGTTGTCTCTTTAAATCACTTCATCCCTCTGCTTCTCGCTCTAGGACCCTGATGAACGTAAGCCGCTGATCCCCCACCCGAACCCCGTCAGCAAACCTCCCAATGGGGCGGACTGGATCACCACCAGCGTCCCCTCGGCGAGGACGGACGAGCAGGCGCTGCTCACGTCCATCCTCACCAAGACGGCCCAGTAAGACGGCGAGGCGGAGCGCGGCGCGCCTCCTGCTGCCAGAGCCGTAACTCATGTCTCCTCCTCTCCGGCAGGAACATCATCGACGTGTCGGCGGCCGACTCCGTCATGATGGAGCAGCACGAGTACATGGACAAAGCTCGGCAGTACAGGTGTGTGTGTGGGGGGGTAATGCATGCTGCATGCTGCATGCTGTGGAAGGCTGGTGCAGTTCTGGTGGGGGTCTCATCTGAAGACCCTCATGATGTGTCTGAGCATCACGGCCCTCGCTCTGCAGTCTCCTCCCTACCGGGTCATACTGGACCAGCTTATTTTATTTATTTTATTAAAATTTTAAAATTATATATAATTTAATTGATTCATTTTTTATTTATATATAATATATATAACATTTATTGTGGAAACCCACCGTTTGAAAAATGTTATGCGCCACATTACCAATAATCTGCTTCATGCTATATGTGTATAAACTCTGAGGAAAGCGTGAGTATTTAAGTTAGAGATATATTTAGTGATAACATTCTCGGTGCTGTCTACAGTTTGTCCACCGTGTGGCGCTCTACACGTCCGGTTAGAGCATATTTTAATAATTCAAAGCCGATATCTTGGATACTAATAGAAGCAGCTTTCAATCCACAAGTGAATAAATTAAAAGCGCTTGAACTCTAACTCCTAATCTCCGATGCGGTGACCCCTAGTGGCCGGATGTGTGCCCGTCGTCTCTGTTGAGTCTGAGAGATTAACCTGCAGGTGTGGAGCGCTGAGGTCGTGGTTGCACCGCGTGTTGAAGTGTGTGTGTGTGTGTGTGTGTGTGTGTGTGTGTGTGTCTCAGCACCAAGCTGGCCGTGCTGAGCGGCGCTCTGCCCCACAAGAAGGCGCCGGCGCTGCCCTCCCTCACCAGCCAGCCGCACCAGGTGCTCGCCAGTGAGCCGGTGCCGTACTCGGACGTTCAGCAGGTAATCACCATATATATGTACACACACCATATATATATATACACACACACACTAATCTTAAAACATTTGCCATCGGGTAGAAATGTCCTTATTTTTCAAGATTGTTTTTTCCAATGAAGATCACATTAAATGAGTCATAACTCTCTCCATAGTTAATGTGTAGATGACTATTCTCTGGTGTTAGTGAAGTCTCTACATAGTGTGTAGAGGGTTAAAGTTAGGGTTAACCTAACGCTCTACATAGTGTATAGAGGGTTAAAGTTAGGGTTAACCCTAACGCTCTACATAGTGTATAGAGGGTTAAAGTTAGGGTTAACCTAACGCTCTACAGTGTATAGAGGGTTAAAGTTAGGGTTAACCCTAACGCTCTACAGGTGTGTAGAGGGTTAAAGTTAGGGTTAACCTAACGCTCTACAGAGGTGTAGAGTCCCATCTCCATGTTCTGATGGTACTTTGTATTATCGCCTTAGAAGACGAGCGCAGCTGAAAACAGTCAAATTAAGTAAAATGTTCTATTTCTTCAGGTGTCTAAGATCGCGGCGTACGCCTACAGCGCCATCTCCCAGATCAAAGTGGACCCTAAAGAAGAACTCGTGGTCCAGTTCGCCATTCCTTGATCCCCCCCCACTCTCTCCCCCCCCCTCTCTCTCTCCCTCTCCCTCTCTCTCCTCTGCCCCGTCACCCTCCTGCTCGCCCTTTATTAAAGCATCTTGTGCTCCTTCGCTATGCATCCAACCTGCTGTGGAGGCGGAGCCAACGGAGGACCGTCTCTTAGTCAATCATGTGTCCGTCACTATGGGTCGCCATGGCAACGGGAGCTGCTCCCCTCGTAGATGGGCTCATATCTACATCCCTGTGCACGTGGATCTTAGACTCTAGGAAAACAAATCCTCCTGGTTCCTCTGGTTCCTCTTGGTTCCTCTCGGTTCCTCTGGTTCGGCTCTGATCTTTGAGGCGGTTTCAGGGTCTCTGTTGCTATACTTGGTTCGTTCCCCTCGCCTGTTAGCGAAGCTTAGCATTAGCTTAGCATTAGCTTAGCACCAGGTCTGACGGCGTGGAGGGGGCGGAGCCGTGGGGTTCTTGGCTGCTGGTGTTCACGCTCCGCTGTCACCGGGCAGATCAGGACTCTGTGGCGTGGTCTGGGTGTTTTAGCCGCTCATCAGATGAAGACGCTCGGCTCCTCTCACTTTAACTCTCTGGGAGGAAACATTCAGAGAAGTGCAGCCGGACAAAAAGAGGAAGAGGAAGAGGAAGAGGAGGTGGAGGCGTGTTCTCCAGTTTACAGGCAGTAGTCTCTTTACAGACGACCCCAGAAGGTCACGCGTGAGGGGGGCGGGGCTTCAGTGACGGCCATCATGCAGCCACGCCCCCTTTCTGGACAGACACTTCTTTTCTTCTGATTTGAAAATCGATGAAAGCGGACGGCGGGTCGTGAGAAGTTCCTCGTCTTCGTCAGGAGTGGTTTGAGATCTCGTGAGACACGAATAAATAAATGTTTTTATGAAACACGAGAGAACTTTTAAGGACTTCGTCTGTCGGCTTTTTAAGTGATTTGATTGGAGCTCATCGTGACGACGTCGTTCATATTGATCAGAAACTAAACGCCCAGACGAGAGGATCCCAGAGCGCTGTGATTATTTATGTTTTTAAATGTTTGCTCCTGGGCGCAGAGCACACGCGTGTGCGGCGCGCCGCCGGAGCCTAAAGGGATCGTCTGCACGGCCGACATTTATGATTTCACCCACGCCATCCATTTGAGCTTCTTTCTTTTGTTTCTGTTTTTTGTTGTTTTGTTACTCAAATGTGTTAAACTACCTGAAATATGTTTGTAATATCTTTAGGCGAGAACCCAGAAAGAGTTTTAAGATTTTTTTATTTAATTTTTGGTTTGGTTAATTCATTAAAGATTTTCAACATAAAGCACTTTGTGTCTTAAAGGTTCACGCGCTCTCGTCTGGGAGGCGGGGGGGAACACAGGTCCTTAGATTAAAATAATAATCAAATGCTTTTAAATTTTAATCTAATCAATTTTTATTTTATTTTAATCAACAACAAAATATTTCAATCTAGTCTAAAAAAAATATTCTAATCAAATTTTGTATTTTAATCTAATCTAAATCATTTTTTTAATCTAAACTATTAACTTGAGTCATTCAAGGTTTTATACTGTAAGCGTTGGAATTCTCTGTCAGTTTAAAGTGTTATCACTTTGTGGTCCTGGAGGTCTGGTTGAGTCCTGGAGCCCGTTGGTTGTGTGTGTGTGTGTGTGTGTGTGTGTGTGTGTGTGTGTGTGTGTGTGTGTGTGTGTGTGTGTGTGTGTGTGTGTGTGTGTGTGTGTGTGTGTGTGTGTGTGTGTGTGTGTGTGTGTGTGTGTGTGTGTGTGTGTGTGTGTGTGTGTGTGTGTGTGTGTGTGTGTGTGTGTGTGTGTGTGTGTGTGTGTGTGTGTGTGTGTGTGTGTGTGTGTGTGTGTGTGTGTGTGTGTGTGTGTGTGTGTGTGTGAAGCTGTGAACCCTTTGGTGTGCCTCTTTTACAAGAGAATAAACTTCATTTAAATGTTCCAGAAGTCTGCAACAACATCAAAGGATCACTTTATTCAATGTCTCACTTTATTATCAATGAAGTGTTTTCCTGTCCAGTAAAACCTCACCCCTGACCCGGTGAGACGTGGGCCTGAGGCCCGGTGGACTCGGGAGGTTCTGGAGCGGCCCGCCGCGGCGCCTCTCCGCTACCGTGGCGGCGGTCGCTGCTCCGGCGCCACATGGTCGCCGTGACTCGGTCCTGGGGCGTCACGGCGCTGAAGTCCATCGTCTTCAACTGAGGAAGAGCGGAAACCACCCGATTCCTACAGAACACAGAACCACACAGAACCACACTGAGGGTCACGGCCTTCACGGCTGCCCCAGACAGGGCTCTCACACATGTTGACCGTGACCTCTCGTGACCTCTCATGACCTTTACACCTCATGTCCATGACCAAGCAGGTTGGGAATTGTCTACACGAGTAATGAATTATCCTTAAATGACACAAATGAATGAGACATTATTAAAAGAATAAATATGTATATAAATGATTATTCTTTTAATCAAACTGTGTAAATGAACAAATGAATATCACATTTCCAAAACTTTTGGGAATTAAATTTTATTCAAGGAAATAACTTTTTTTTTTAAATTGCAGGACTTTTTCAGGTTGTCCATGACTTTGTGTGTGTGTGTGTGTGTGTGTGACCGGTGTTGCCGGGCAGAGTAGCTGGTGAACTGTAACGTGAGCTTGAAGCAGCTGCTCTGCACCGTGGAATTCAACCCGCAGCACGAGAGTGAACCCTCAGAACACGAGGGTTCTGAGGGTTCTTCAAGAGGCTTTGTGGTTCTACGGAGAACCATTCTTTAGTTTGAGACACCTTTAATGGTTCTATTAAGAACTCTCTAAGAACCATGGTGAGAAAGGTTCCAGATGCTCCGTGGTTCTGTGTGTGTACTACATCAAGTGCTGTGGTGTGTCTGTGATGTATGTGGTATGTATGTGGTTGTGTCTGTGATGTGTCTGTGATGTGTCTGTGATGTCTGTGGTGTGTATGTGATGTCTGTGGCTGTGTCTGTGGTGTGTCTGTGGTGTGTCTGTGATGTATGTGGTATGTATGTGGTTGTGTCTGTGATGTGTCTGTGGTTGTGTCGGTGATGTGTTGGTGATGTATGTGGTGTGTCTGTGATGTCTGTGGTGTGTATGTGATGTCTGTGATTGTGTCTGTGGTTGTGTCTGTGGTTGTGTATGTGGTGTGTCTGTGGTGTGTCTGTGGTCTCTGTGGTGTCTGTGGTCCTCCACCTGTAGCTCCTGTGGGTGGCGATCATGTTCCCGTGCAGCGTGAGCGTCTGTAGATGTGGAAGTTCTCCCAGCCGGTCGACCTCCGACAGGATGAAGATGTCGTTACCATGGAGATACAACACACGCAGCGCACGCAGCTCGCACAGCACCTGCAACACACACACACACACACACACATGTCACATGTCACATGTCCCTGAGGGTCCCCCCCCCCACAGAGGACGTACGTGGTCTATGTGCGGCAGCCGGTTGAAGGACAGGTCCAGCCAGGCCAGCTGCGACGGCTCCGACAGGAAGTGTCCGACGGTCGTCTGGAGGTCACGGAGGTCGGCGATGTCGTTGTTGTTGAGGCGCAGGCCGCGGCTCGCGCTCTTCTTCTCTGGATTCCTCTTTAAAGGCCGCAGAGCGCCGCCGGGGTCCTCCGACCACGCATCTGAGGACGCAGGAAAGAAGCGCAGAGTATATTAAAACACTGTGTGCTTATTCTGTGTGAACTTTATTCATTTATTTTATTGATTTTATTGATTTTATTGATTTTATTTAATAAAAATAATTAAAAAAATATTTCATTATTTGTATTCATTTTATATTTTATATTGTTACCTTTTTATAATTTTATAATTTTATTTCTTCATGTACGTTGTGCGATGCTTCAAATGCATCTAAATGTATTGATCGTTTATTAGGGATCAGGCTCCATCATCTAAATGAATGAAATATACTTTATTAATCCCCAAGGGGAAATTTGGTGACAACAGAAGCAGCCCGATAAAACTAAACACAATAAAATATTAGTATAAGAAAGAAAGAAAGAAAGTGACAGTGCATAAAGTAAAGTGTGCAAGTGAAATATAAAATACAAAATAACATAAAATAAAATATATATGTATATATACATAGCATATACACAACATATATGTAAATGTAAATATAAATAAAGCACTGTAAAATTAAATAATAAAAAAAATATATCTGGATAATGTGCAAAATGCAAGTGTGTGTATGAGTCCAGTGCAGATCAACAGTGTAGTATGAATTTGAATATTTACAGAAAATTATTGCACGTTTCTGACAGGAGGTGGGGTTCATTATCATTCAGCAGTTTGGTCATGCATTCAAAATGTTTATTTAAATTGTATTTACACGAACAGAGGAACGCCACAGCCAAAACACCGGAGGAAAACAACAACAACAACAACAACAACATGAAGGAGCGTGACGTCACGGCTGATACCTTCCAAGCTGCTGATGTGTCTGAAGGATAAATCCACCGGAGCCCCGAACATGGTCACGTGACAGGGGGCCACTCACCTGCGTCACGGAGAGGGACCACAACACACAGCGCTTCACTACAGATGGGGAAACTTCTTTATTTTCTCTCTTTAGGTGATTAAACATGAATTAAAACTCTTAAATAATCTCCACCTCGTCCCCACCCTAAAACATAAACTAAAAGTGCGCTTCCTTTTAACCTTTCAAAATAAAAGTCCGATTTAACTATAAAGAGGAAGTAGATTAAAACGTCTATAAATTATTCAAACGATACAATATAAAAGGCAGACATCAAAAACCAATAAGGCAGATACAAAAACAGGCAATCAACACAAAACAATAAACCTCTCATGGGGTTGTTTACAGCATGCTTACAGCAGGTAGCAGAAATAAAAATACAAAGAAAAAAAGTAAGAAAGATACAATAGCAATATTTAATATACAGACGGAATAAAAGTATTTACAAGGTAATAATTAAATGTATTTGAAGAAACAGTCAACAAATTAAAGTGATAAAGTTATAAAGTGATCAATACACACTTCTTTAATTATGTTGAGACTATTATGGAACTCACTTATCACAAATATCATATCTACACCAATAAACTATAATACATTATATTATCCACACGCTTTTTAGCGAAACCCGTGTTTCAGCGCACCGGAGGCCAGGGACGTGACTTACCTGGCGAAGAGACAACAGCGCGTTTCCATGGCAACGGACAGGTAGATTATGGGATTTGTAGTGAGGGTTTAGATCCACTTGCCAGATCAGAAATGTGAAATTATATAATAATTACAATGTATTTTCCCCACTGTCTTCTGTATATTATGAAAAATTATTAATGTCTAAATCAAAATCGCATATTTGTATCAGGCGCGTGACGTTTCTCTGGTTTGCTAGAAGCGTTTTTTTAACACCGGCGTACACCGAAATTCATTCGGGGGGCGGAGTCGGCAGTCAGCGCTAGTTTTAGAACTATGTTGACCAGCTGCAACATGACGGATACAGACGCAAACAAAGATAAAGCAAACAAAATAAAACTAACTTTAAAAACATATGTTTTGCATTTTTATTCTTTATCTGTTCCCGCCCGCGTTAAAGCCGAGCGAACCGACCGCGGTACTGACTAAAACCAAACGAGTGCACCGTTGAGTTTACTTCCGTCTTTTAAACCAATCAACGTGGCTCTTTTTCAGATGCGTCTGTATCTGAACGCGGATTGGCTGGTTCAATCTCCGGCGACACTTTTTGAATTCTGTGTGAGGTCTCGGGCGACTGTTTCTCCCGGAGCTTCGTGTGGACGTATGTCTCTCCACAGGTACACACTACAGTGATTAAACAAGTCTGCAAAGGTGAGTCGCTGCCGGAAAGAAACACGTTATAAGTTATAACCGTTTCTATTTAAGAATGAACTGACCGTCAGTAACTTACGGCTGACGTTACTGTAACCGACGCAGTTTAGTAATGTCGGGGTCACACCGACTGAATGCGTTATTAACAGTGATGTAAGAGTTCCGACTTTAAACTCACGTTACTTAATTAACTTTAGCTTTAAGCTAGTTGCGGATATACTTATGTACGTTTGATTTAAGCACAGCTAAATGTACTCATTCGTTAGCTTGACGTCGCTAGCTCGCTAGCTGATTCGCTTGTTTACGTTACAGTACATTAAATGTTTTTTAGCTGCAGCTTTTATCCGAAACGACTTGCAATAAGTGAATAAAACCACGAGTACGAACTCAGAACTACAAGAATCAAGAAAGCAACGTTTCTTAAAAAAAGCATAACTAGACAAATACAAGTAATGGCACCAGTAATACCATAAGGAAGTGCCATTAAGGTGTAAGTGAAGTGCTAATCTGTTTTTATTCAGGGTTTAGTCTGAATGTTTATCATTTATGTTGTTGTCTTCCAGGTTGAAATCCCTTTGAGGTAAGGGTTCCTCCAAGATGACCATTAGCTTGGGTCTGAAGGCTCTCCTGGGCTGGGTGAGTCGATGGTGACGTCATGTTATTGTGCACATGTATCGACTCGAGCAAAACTGGATTAGATTAGATTAGTTAGATAAAATGGATGGATGCATTGTGTTTAACTAATTTCTCAAATCTTTTTTTGCAGGTCAAATCCATTAAACTGTCCGAAAAGGCGTCAACCCTCGAGGATTTAAAAGATGGGACTGTCCTACTGGAAGTTGTTTGTTTGCTGTAAGTAGAAGCAAAGTGTGGAAACGCTCGCCTGAGTAAACACGCCGTTAACTTAAAACATGCCTCTCCTGTTGGTCATTCCTTTAGGGGAAAACGCAACATGTTATTCTAGTTTTACCTCTACCAACTATTCATACACACTGTCATATTCATTGGATGTGTTTAAACTGTAATGATTCCTTCCAGTCACATGGTATCTATTATTTTGTCCACCTGGAGAGGGATCCTCCTCTGTTCTCTCCTGAAGGGTCCTTCCCCCCCTTTTTCACGTAAAGGGTTATTTGGGAGTATTTGGGAGTCTGATGTGAGGTCAAAGGTCAGGGATGTCTGTGTACTGACTTTAAAGCCCTCTGAGGAACATTTTTATTTTGTGATAATGGCCTATACAAAATAAACTGACTTGTTTTTTTTATATATATATTTTAATATATATTTGTTGTATTTTAATATATATATATATATATATATATATATATATATATAGTTTAAAACATGTTTTATACTTGTTTGTTTCTTACCATTCTATTTGTTTTGCCTTGACTCTGTAGAGCACTTTGTAAACTTTGTTTTTAAAGGTGCTATATAAATAAAGTTATTATTATTATTTTGTGTCATCTCAGGAAAAAGGAACCAAATTCCTGTTTCTGCAAATCCGTTGAGGAACGATTCAAGGTCATCGCAGACTTTGTGGAAAGTGAGTTTATTAATGTCACTTTTCATAATATCACTGATGGGTGTGGTCTGAAGTTTTGTCCTCTTGCACCTGTAAATCTGCCCGACGACCACTCGTTATCATCTACTCTACTATTCTCTGACTCTTAGTCTCACATAAGTTATGTTGAATATTTTTTCGCTTTGATAATTCATCTTTTTATATGTTTATTAGGGGATTGCAGGTTTAACTCGACCAGAGGGACGTCGTTGTCTTGGGACAACATACGAGCCGGCCTCAACCTAACTATCGACATTGCAAAGGTACCAAATACTAGATCAAAACTTGTGTATGTATATATATTTCTTTATATATCTATAAATACATGTATGTATATACATATATTTATATATATATGTATGTATATATTGTATCCATCTCCTTATTTTATATTCAATTCATCTGATTTATTTGATTGAAATTATTTAGGATAGGAATATATATATAAGCATTCTTTGCTTCTACCTTTACCTTTTCAGCCTTTCTGCTTTGTATAGTATATAGAATAATATTGCATTTGATTTGATTAACTGAATAAAATACAATAAATAAATAAATAAGAAAAAGACTTGACAAATGGAAACGAAGGCCTCTTGTTGACCCGTCTGTCTCCGTGTCGCCACCAGGTGCTTCTGCTGCTCGTCTACCACGACATCATGAACGACCGCCTGACTCTCGACACGCTGGACTGCGACGTGGAGGTAAGCGTCGACCAGTCGGACACTTCGCATTTCATTCGTGCCAATTTATATATATTTATACATATTTTTATATATATATATATTTATATTCCCTCCTCTGCTAGCGGGAGATCGCCCACCTGACCGGCTCCTTCGTGATGGAGAACGACGGCTGTGTTTACCTGAGCAAAGGACTCGATGCCTACCTGGCCAGAAAACGTAAGAAATATGTGTTGAATCTTTCATTTTCTCATGGGATACAATGATGAGAGACTTTAGAGACTCACACTCGCACGCATCTGGTGCCGTATAACACAGGGTTGCTGATTTCAGGATGTGACATGCTCGCTGTGACGTTTAGCCAAATCGTGTTTCTCCGTAACTTTTCAGATTTGCCGGTCGCCCGTGAAATCTTTGAGCGCTCGGCGAGCGTCTCGACCTCCGGCGCGTCGACCGCCTCCTCGTTTTCAGACGACGACTCGCCCGTCTTCCGCCGCGCGCAGAAGGTCTCGTTCGTGAACATGCAGACGGTGGCGTCCTCCTCCGCCAGGTAGCTCGGGGGATCTCATGTTTCCAATAACTCACGATCATTTTGATCATTGGTTCATCTGTTGATTATTATTTTGATTTAATCGATTTATCGGATAAAAAAAAAGGAATGTAATTTTCAACCCTTTATACAAAACGGGGTTCGTCCAGTCATGGAAAACCTGGAAAAGTCATGGAATTTTTAAATTGATATTTCCAGTCCTGGAAAAGTAATTGAAAAAAATAAAATCCCAACATTTTTAGAAGTCGTGCAATTAAACTGAACATTTGAATAAAAGCTGGAGAGATTGAGGAGTCCTAAAACGTTGGACCGGTCGCGTGCTCCTCGTCTTTAGAGATCATCCATGTAAGTGCAGTGGATGTTTGTGACTCGCCGGTTATTCTGACTTCATTCCCACAGCAAGTCTCCCCTCCAGGAGATCATGAACACGCCCAAATTTCAACTGAGGAAGATGCAGAGGCAGGTGATGAAGGAGAGAGACTACAGGGACGGGCTGGAGAGGGAGCTGGCCGGCAAGCTGGCGCTCATCGCCCAGAGAGGTACCGGATCACTAGAGAACCCTTAGAACCAGGGTTCTATATATTTTATTTTATTTTACAGTGCTTTATTTATATTTACATTTACATATATGTTGTGTATATGCTGTGTATATATATACATATATATTTTATTTTATGTTATTTTGTATTTTATATTTCACTTTGCACACTTTACTTTATGCACAGTCACTTTCTTTCTTTCTTTCTTATATTTATATTTTATTGTTTAGTTTTATCGGGCTGCTTCTGATGTCAACTAATTTCCCCTTGGGGATTAATAAAGTATATTTCATTTCATTTTTTCATTTCATTCTCTGAAGAACCATTTCCTAAGATAGTTATTCAAAGAACCTATGAAGGTGTCTCAAAGATCCTTAAAAACATGGTTCTTTAAGGCGCCTTTTCTGGTTCCACCAAGAACCTTTCAAACTAGGGTTCTCTAAAGAACCGTTTCCTTAAAGACTTCCACAAAGAACATATAAAGGTGTCTCAGAACCATCTAATGTTGTCTGCCTTTTTTGAGTATGTTTTTTATTGTCTTTAAATTAAAGTATGTTTATTGTTCATTGTTTGTGCCCCAGAGTCTCATATTAACCAGCTGCAGTACCGCCTGGATAAGATGAAAGAAGAGCAAGGTGACCAGGAGAGCGTCATCAGGGAGCAGCTCAACGAGCTCCAGAGCCAGAACGACATGTAGGTACCCGAGGACGGCCACGCGAGGCTCATCTATCAATACATGACGGAGCCAATGGCGCGTTTGCGTCAAACACGTAGCTTCAACCTGAGTATTATCGCCCGTAATACCGGCTGTGACTATAAATTAAAGGTGCTTTGCTGCTACGATGTACATTTATTCTCTAAGCAATATGATAATCCGTCACACGTCTCATTCAGCTGGATACGTTATTTATTTCGTACCGTGATCCGTCTAAACGGTAAGAATGTGTTCTGACGGTGGTTGAAGGAACGGTGTTTGTCTCCCTCAGGTTACACGTTCGTCTCAATGAGATGGTGAAGCAAAACAAAGACTTCAAGAGTAACTCCTCCCTGATGGAGCGCAAAGTGGACGAGCTGTCGGACGAAAACGGCGTTCTCTCCTCCCAGGTAACGACGCGCAGGCTCTTCTCCCTCTGAACACTCAGTCAGTCATGGAGGCAACGCCATGAGCTGACTTCTCCTCAACGACATGTGCATCTGGGGAACATGAACGTCTCAGTGAGGTCGGCACTAGTTCCCTAGTTCCCTAGTTCCCTAGTTCACTAGTTTACTAGTTTACTAGTTCACATCAGACACAACGGACAACGGACCCGAAGAGGCGGGAAGTCGCAATAACTCCGGGGAGGAAGCAGAGTTAAAAATGTGTGATGGAGAGATGTACATTCATCCATCAGGAGAGAGAAAAGAGGAGAGAGGAGCTCAGTGTATCCTAAATGTCCATAAGGAGAGAGGAGAGAGGAGAGAGGAGAGAGAGAGAGGAGAGGAGAGAGGAGAGGAGAGGAGAGCTCAGTGTATCCTAAATGTCCATGAGGAGAGGAGAGGAGAGGAGAGGAGAGGAGAGGAGAGGAGAGGAGAGGAGAGGAGAGGAGAGGAGAGGAGAGGAGAGGAGAGGAGCTCAGTGTATCCTAAATGTCCATAAGGAGAGAGGAGAGGAGAGAGGAGCTCAGTGTATCCTAAACGTCCATAAGGAGAGAGGAGAGGAGAGAGGAGCTCAGTGTATCCTAAGCGTCCATAAGGAGAGAGGAGAGGAGAGAGGAGCTCAGTGTATCCTAAACGTCCATAAGGAGAGAGGAGAGGAGAGGAGCTCAGTGTATCCTAAACGTCCATAAGGAGAGAGGGAAGAGAGAGGAGCTCAGTGTATCCTAAACGTCCATAAGGAGAGAGGAGAGGAGAGAGGAGCTCAGTGTATCCTAAACGTCCATAAGGAGAGAGGAGAGGAGAGAGGAGCTCAGTGTATCCTAAACGTCCATAAGGAGAGGAGAGGAGAGAGGAGCTCAGTGTATCCTAAACGTAAACGTCCATAAGGAGAGAGGAGAGAGGAGCTCAGTGTATCCTAAACGTCCATAAGGAGAGAGGAGAGAGGAGAGGAGAGAGGAGCTCAGTGTATCCTAAACGTCCATAAGGAGAGAGGAGAGAGGAGAGGAGAGAGGAGCTCAGTGTCTCCTAGCGTCCCACCTCCTCTCAGCCTCTAGCAGCATCTCCAGGTCTGGTTCAGGTGAACCTGGTTCAGGTCTCACTATCAGATTAAAGAGGAAAGTCTTCAGTCTCCATGAGGGGGCGGAGCCTCCAGGACTGAAGGTGGAGCTGGTTCCATAAAAGAGGAGGAGCTTGATACCTGAAGGCTCTGGCTCCTCCTACTTGTTAGGACTCTAGGAACCTCATGTCGTCGTTATGACACTTTCACAGTCACGCGTCAACGTCGGCAGAACAAAACTTCCACCTAACACGGATGGTAACGGCTTTCGTTTGATGGTTCTTCGTAGGTGAGATCGGTGTGTTCACAGCGGGCCATGTTTGAGGCAGAAGTTGGCAGGCTGACCGAAACCCAGGCGTCCACTCAGGACGAGTGGAGAAGCAAAACGGGACACTTGCAGTGTGAACTGAACCAAGCTACCACTGAAAAGGTAGATGCACCTTCACAAGAGATGCTAGAAGCTGCTTTTAGTTAAATCTTTAGATTGTCGTTGTTTTCTACTTTAAAAACAATCTAATATGACCCTCTTTGTTGCTCAGGAGGTACTGGCTGAACAAATTCAGATCCTGCAAGGAAAGATCTCCTGTTTGGAGGAAGAAATAAAGAGGGCCACTGAGCAAGAAGCAGGAGAGAACATGGGGCCTATAATAGAGGTAATGTGGTTCCATCTTTAATTCAGAAAAGTGCTTAAAATTAATCAATCTATTTAGCATTAGATGGCTACTAATTGCGGTCTCTTCTTTAATTTATAGAGAGAAATGTTGGACACAGAAATCAATGGTTTGAAGAATGAGCTGGAGAGCACAGTGTGCTCCCTGAGAGAGGCTGAGGTGGAGATTGAGGCCAAAACGCAGCAGCTGGCAGAGTATCGGCAAGAGATTAATGAACAAAAAGACCTCCTGAAGCAACGAGAAGCCCAAACTCAGGCAATCATTCAAGCCAAGGACGACTTTTTAGACAAATTGGAAAAGGAGATGACCGAGCAGAGAGCCGTCATTCAGCAAGAGATCCAGAGTCTCAAGGTTCAACTTGAGCAAGTTGAGCAGCAGAAAATGGAGCAGAGGACCAGACTACAACAGCAAATTGCTGCTTGTGAACAGGAAATTGAAAAGCTGAAGGAAATTATGAAAGAGAAGGAAGGCCTTTTGCTTCAGTCTGACGAAAATGTGAAAAATCTTGAGACAAAGTTATCTGCTGCCAGTTCTCTCTTGGCGGATAAAGATCAACAGATTGATAGTCTCAGAAAAGAAGTTTCCATCCTCACAGATAAAACCCAAAACAACCAAAATGAAATTCAATCCAAAGAGGAAATGCTTGCCAAGTTACTCCTGGAGAAGTCTAATGAGCAAGACATTTTTTGTAATAAAATCCAGAGCCTAAGGGTCCAGGTGGAAGACCTTAGCTCGTCTCTCAAACAGGCTGAGCAAGAAATTCAACTGAAGCAAGACCTGCTGGCCACCACCCAGCAGGAGAATGTCCAACAACGAGAGGTCCTCCAACAACAGATTGTGATCTGCGAAGGGACGGTTCAGAAGTTGAACAAAAAGATCCAGGCTAAAAACAAGCAGCTTGGTATTCTGAAGACGGAAAGCTCCCAACAGTCAGAATTGCTGGAGCAAGAGATCACAGGTCTGAAAAGCCAACGAGAACAACTGAATGACTCTCTCAGGAAGACCGAAGACCAGGTTGAGACTCAGAAAGGTATGCTAACAAAGCAAGAGCAGCAAAGTGCTCATGAGACGGAGGCCCTGCAGCAACAACTGTCTGCTTCTGAAGAGAGGGTGAAAAGCATGAATGAGGAGATCCAGACTAGAGAAGAACAGATGACTGTGTTGAAGAATCAAAGTTCACAGCAGTCTGAACTATTGCATCACGAGATTCAAGAGTTAAAGAAACAAGTTGAGTATCTTAGTTCCTCACTGAAGAATGCAGAGAACAATTTGCAATCCAAGGACGGACTCTTTGCCGAACAGCAACTCCAGAACACTCTGGATATGGAGTCACTCCAGAGGCAGATGGTATCATCTCAAGACGTGGTGAAGATGCTGAATACTGAGATTCATGCAAAGGAGGAGCAACTGATTCTGCTAAAGACGGAGACCTCTACTCATTCTGAAATGCTGCAGCAAGAGATTGAAAGTCTGAATAAACAGATCGACTGTGTGACTGAATCTCTTAAAGTCGCTAAGGACCAGGCTCAAGCCAAAGAAGATTTGATGGCCAAGCAGGAGCAGGAAAGCACTCTGAAGATTGAGACGGTTGGAAAGCACAGCGCCGCTCTTGAGGAGGAGGTCAATCGGCTGAGGGAGGAAATCCAAGCTAAAGAGGGCGAGGTAGACCTGTTGAAGGTTGAGAGCGGCAAGGAGTCACAAGTGCTACACAATGAAATCCAAACGCTTAAGGACCAAGTCCAAAGTTTGAACCAATCTCTGAAGACAACAATAGAGCAAGTTCAGGCTAAAGAAAACCTGCTGACTCAGAAGGAATTGGAGATTTCTCAGGAAAAAGATGCCTTTGAAAAGATGATTACAACTTCCGAAGACGAGGTGAAAGGACTAAGGGAGCAGATCAATACTAAAGAGGAACAACTGGCCACACTAGAAAGAGAAGGCTCCACACATTCTGATATGCTACAGAAAGAAATCCAATGTCTTAAAACCCAACTCGCCAATATGGGTGACTCCTTGACGACAGCTGAGGAGAAAGTTCAAGCTCAGCTTGTCATGCTCACCAAACAAGAGCAAGAGAGTGCTCATCAGAAGGAGCTTCTTCAACAGCAAATGTCATCTTCTGAGGAAGAGGTGAGGAGGATGAAAGAGGAGATCCAAGCTAAAGAGGAACAGATGAGTTTGCTGAAGACTGACAGCTCAGGACAGTCAGATTTGCTGAATCAAGAGATTCAAGAGTTAAAGAAACAAGTTGAGTGTCTTAGTTCCTCACTGAAGAATGCAGAGAACAATTTGCAATCCAAGGACAATCTGTTTGCCGAACAGCAGCGACAGAGGACTCTGGATATGGAGTCACTCCAGACGCAGATGGTATCATCTCAAGACGTGGTGAAGATGCTGAATACAGAGATTCATGCTAAGGAGGAGCAACTGATTCTGCTAAAGACGGAGACCTCTACTCATTCTGAAATGCTGCAGCAAGAGATTGAAAATCTGAATATGCAAATTGAGATCGCTAAGGACCAGGCTCAGGCCAAAGAAGATTTGATGGCCAAGCAGGAGCAGGAAAGCACTCTGAAGATTGAGACGGTTGGAAAGCACAGCGCCGCTCTTGAGGAGGAGGTCAATCGGCTGAGGGAGGAAATCCGAGCTAAAGAGGGCGAGGTAGACCTGTTGAAGGTTGAGAGCGGCAAGGAGTCACAAGTGCTACACAATGAAATCCAAACGCTTAAGGACCAAGTCCAAAGTTTGAACCAATCTCTGAAGACAACAATAGAGCAAGTTCAGGCTAAAGAGAACCTGCTGACTCAGAAGGAATTGGAGATTTCTCAGGAAAAAGATGCCTTTGAAAAGATGATCACAACTCGTAAAGAGAAAGAAAGCCTCCTCCTTAAGGCGGAGGATCAACTTCAGGTACTCCAGACCGAGTTTTCTGCAGTCAACACACTCCTGACTGATAAAGACCAACTTCTGATCACTCTCAGAGAGGAGCTCAAGGCCAAGGCAGACTTGATTCATAAAGCAATGGCTCAGTCTGAATCCAATGAGAAACTGCTGGCTCAGATGAAGGAGGAGAGCTCCAACCAAACGGATGTTCTTCAACATGAGATTCGGTGTCTGAAACGGGAAATGGAAACCGCTCTTCTGGCTAAAGAGCAGCAGCTCGTCTCCATGAATGCAGAGTTGAACCAATACATGGAGACGCAAGCTGAAGACCTCCGACTGAAGGTTGCTCTCATTGAGGAAAAAGAAGTCCTCGCGTCCAGGATCTCCCAGTCAGAAAATAATCTCAACGCGCTGGCGAAACGACATGAAGCCGTGGTTTTAGAGAAGGAGAAACTCACTCAGGCCATTCGGTCCATAGAGATGGAGAACACGGCCTCTCAGGAACTGGGATCTGCGCTACAGCACAAGCTGGAAATCTTGAACATTGAAAAAGGAAAAGAGAAGATCTTGACGGCGAAGGAAAACGCGGAGGAACTCGAGGCGCTGAAGCGAGACCTGCAGGACCAGCTGTCCGCTAAGTCGGTGGCGACGGAGCACTACAAGGCACAGGTTGGTCAGGTCACATAACTGGGAGCGTGTTTACGGTCAAACATTTTGATGTCGATCTTTTCCTTCCCGCTTGTTCCGACTTATTGTCTGTTTGGTGTCAGACGAGTTTGGATTAAGAGATGTTGTCGTGTCACAATGCCGCAGATGGAGAAGGCATTGACTCACTACAACGGAAAGAAGCAGCTCCTCCAGGAAAGCCACGGGGAGGTGCTGGAACTCAAGCACTCCTTGGAGGTTAGAGAGCGAGAAGTCAAGGCCACCGCCATGGAGAACCAGATGCTGCAGCTGGATTTGGACAAGGCCCAGACCAACGAGAAGGCCCTGCTGAGCCGAGTGGCTAGTTTGGAGGCACAGGTTGGTTATTGTTGTTTTGAGTTATCAGAACTGAGACGCTGTCTCTTTAAGGAATTTCAATTGCGCTTTTTCGCTGCTGATCTCTTTTTTTCATTTGTTTTTTTAGCTGGCTTTTGCTGACCGTAACCTGCGGGAACAGAATAAGATTCACGGTTACGAGAGAAGTGCAACAGGGTCGTGCTACCTGGACGTTCCCTTTGGACTCTCAGGTGTTGAAACCAGAGCTCAGGTGAAGAGAACCGAGAGCTCCGACAGCCAGGACCAGAGCTCCCTGGAGGACTCTCTGAACAACACCAAGTAAGTAGCATGACGGCTATTTCATGAAGACGCAACACTATGTACAGTGTTTAACATCCATCCAAAATGTCATTTCGCTGTGGTTTTGTTCTTACAGAAATGTTGTATGGATTATTTTCTGATCATTTATTTGCTCTGATGGCGTCATCCAGTATTTATGCTGCAGCCAGACATGCGAGCAGATCTTCAGTGTCTTAAAACTAATGTTGGTTCAGTTTCAGACAAATTTAAATGTTAAATTTGCCTCAAACGTGTAGGTTTAAGGTGAGGATAGATCATAGTGTCACCTTAAAGTGGTTAAAGTAAATAAGAATGAACAATTCATGCTTAATTAAGAAAAACTAAAAGATTCCACCAAACTAACTCTTTTACCTGTATGCGTTAGTAATTTTAATTTTTTTAAATATGCCTGGCTTTGATGTTCCCATTGTCCTAATGATGTCATAAAGTCGACCTTTGCCAGGGTTCGTACGGTCATGGAAAACCTGGAGAAGTCATGGCATTTTTAAATGGTTATTTCCAGGCCCGGAAAAGTCATGGACATTTCTTATATTCATATGTTCATTAACGCAGTGTATTCTGTATACTTTGGAATTCTAATTGTTGGTTTAAATACTTACACAGTGGTAATATATATTGTGATTGGATCTTTCACATTTCTCTTTCTTACCTTTTTTCTGCAGGAAACTCTCAGCGCCCGACGAGTCGAGCACGCCGTTTGTTCGCAGTTCCGAGCGCTTGGCAGCGAGACGTCGAGGTCTGGAGGCGGAGTCTCTGGAGACGCTGTATTTCACCCCGATAAACACCGGGCGCGTCAACAGGTACGTCACCGTGTCACGGAGTGGGAAGGTTCACGTCAGTCAGATTATAGTAGACTAACTGCAGACATGAGTCTTTGAATTGATTATCTTTAATCAACTGTATTTGCACTACATTACATTTTGATGAACACACATAAATTGATCATACAACGGAAATATATGATTTACAATTGTTTAAATACTTTAAGTACCCAAATATAAATGTGAGTAAAGAAAGACCCAACAGGCGTCCTGATTCAAGGCCGTAAGCATGCAGAGGATTATACTGAATTACTGCAGCCCACTAGTTGCATTATTTTTATATATATATATATATATATATATATATATATATATACTATTTCAACATTTATTTTCCTATTTAAATGTATTTTGTTATCTCTTTTATATATCTGTGCGTTCTCCTTTGTGTTTCCTCTGTGCAGGACCGGCGCCGGCCGGGCCTCGGAGCTGGACTCCACCCGCAGGAACCCGAGCTCGTCCGTGAAGCGCCGCAGGACGACGCAGGTTATTAACATCACCCTGACCAAGGTGGAGGTTCTCACGGCAACGCCACTGCATGCGCACCGCGGGGGATCACTGTGATGATGATGATGATGATGATGATGGACTGTTTGTACATCTTCAGGGTTCAGCTGATCTTTAGTCTAACTCTTAATTTGTTATCCGTAACCTCGTCGTGCTCGGTTTTAATTATAATATTTTTTTCTGTGCCACTCATTTATTTATTTTATTGTTTAAAGTTAGTTTTTAAATTATGTGTCAATTAGACATGTACAGATGTCTTTTCAGATATTACATATTTGGATTTTTTCAAAGGGTTTTCTCCCCCTCTGCTCGTCTTCTAAGGCGAAAACACAAAGTACCACCAGAACATGGAGATGGGCCTTTATACACTATGTAGAGCGTCAGGTTAACCCTAACTTTAACCCTCTACACACTATGTAGAGCGTTAGGTTAACCCTAACTTTAACCCTCTACACACTATGTAGAGCGTCAGGTTAACCCTAACTTTACCCCTCTACACACTATGTAGAGCGTTAGGTTAACCCTAACTTTACCCTCTACACACTATGTAGGCGTTAGGTTAACCTAACTTTAACCCTCTACACACTATGTAGAGCGTTAGGTTAACCCTAACTTTAACCCTCTACACACTATGTAGAGCGTTAGGGTAACCCTAACTTTAACCCTCTACACACTATGTAGAGCGTTAGGTTAACCCTAACTTTAACCCTCTACACACTGTAGAGCGTTAGGTTAACCCTAACTTTAACCCTCTACACACTATGTAGAGCGTTAGGGTTAACCCTAACTTTAACCCTCTACACACTGTAGAGCGTTAGGGTTAACCCTAACTTTAACCCTCTACACACCTCTGGAGAGACTTCACTAACACCAGAGAATAGTCATCTACACATTAACTATGTAGAGAGTTATGACTCATTTAATATGATCTTCATTGGATAAACGGTGCTTTTATTTTGAAAATAAGGACATTTGTCCCTGACTAAACGTCTGGTCTCAGTGTTGACGTTTGAACTCGTGCTGATGGCCGACCTCTCCCCCGTAGAAGACGCCGGGCGGCGGTGAAGACGAGGAGACCTTCTACAGCCTGGCCTCGCGCTCCCAGCCGGACCTCTCCGGTCCCGTCCCTCTGGCGCCGCTCGGCACGCCGGCCACGAGCAGCGGCGCCGCCAGCGACCAGCTGATCGGGCTGCCGGGCTACCGGCGCAGCACCATCCATTCACAGAGTGAGTGTGAGTGTGTGTGTGTGTGTGTGTGGTGTGTGTAGGTAAGATTTAGACTTTGAACCATCCACACGGGCCGATGTATGAATGCTGCTCCAGTCGTGGAACACCTGGAATCTAAACACGGCGATTTACAGGAAAGTCCTGAAGAGGAGAACAAAATATACTCACACACTCGTGTCCTCGTGTCCTCATGTCGTGTCCTCGTGTCCTCATGTCCTCATGTCGTGTCCTCGTGTCGTGTCCTCATGTCGTGTCCTCATGTCGTGTCCTCATGTCGTGTCCTCATGTCGTGTCCTCGTGTCCTCATGTCGTGTCCTCGTGTCCTCATGTCGTGTCCTCATGTCGTGTCCTCGTGTCCTCATGTCGTGTCCTCATGTCGTGTCCTCATGTCGTGTCCTCATGTCGTGTCCTCATGTCGTGTCCTCATGTCATGTCCTCATGTCGTGTCCTCGTGTCCTCATGTCGTGTCCTCATGTCCTCGTGTCCTCATGTCGTGTCCTCGTGTCCTCGTGTCCTCATGTCGTGTCCTCGTGTCCTCAGCCTCGGGGACGTTCTGTGCCGGCGTGGAGAACGAGCCGGAGGGCGCCGCAGACGACTGGAGGCGGATCGCTGAGCTGCAGGCGAGGAACAAAGTGTGTCTGCCTCACCTGAAGAGCAGCTACCCCGTGGAGACAGACGTGAGGACACACACACACACACACACTCACTCACTCACTCACTCACTCACTCACTCACTCACTCACTCACTCACTCACTCACTCACTCACTCACAGAGACACACACACAGACACAAGTGTGTCGATGGAATGTTATGACATCTTAAGCGTGCATGTTTTCTCTCTCTCTCTCTCTCTCTCTCTCTCTCTCTCTCTCTCTCCCCCCCCCCCCCAGCCGTGCCGGGGCAGTACCTTCCTCTTCACCGATGAGGAGTTGCGTCATGGCGAGCCCTCGGAGACGTTCCGCCGGGCGTCCGTGATGCCGGGCCAGCTGCACGACTCTCTGACCGCCCACCGCCTGTCCTTCATGGCGCCCTCGGGGAACGCCGCCCGCCCCCCCCGCCTGTCCCTCATGCCGCTGCCCGCCAAGAGCGCCGCCGCCGCCGCGCAGCCCAAAGGCGCCAAGAGGGCCTCGTCCACCTGGTCGGTCAACCAGACCTCGCCCGAGGTCAGTGAGACTCGGTTAGCTTCAGGTAGCATCGGTTAGCTTCAGGTAGCTTCAGGTAGCATCGGTTAGCTTCAGGTAGCTTCATCATGTTGAGATGAACAGACACGAGGGAGGGGGTGAGTGAGTGAGTAAGGGAGTGAGTGAGTAAGGGGGTAGGTGGTAAGGAAGTGAGAGTATGAATATAAATGTAACCACTTCCTGTTTCCTCGTCTTCCTCTCGTCTGTAGAAGAAGATGAAGGCGAGCTGCTTCCCACGACCTCTGACCCCCAGGAACAAGACGGGGGAACCGGCAGGAGCCCGACAGCCGGCCCTCAGCCCAGTGAGTGTGTGTGTGTGTGTGTGTGTTAACACGGTGTGTGTTCACATGGTGTGGGTGTTGACATTATGTGTGTGTTGACATTGTGTGTGTGTTTTGACATGGTGTGTGTGTGTTGACATTGTGTGTGTGTACATATTGTGTGTTGACATATTGTGTGTGTGTGTGTGTTAACCCTGTGTGTGTGTTCACATATTGTGTGTTAACCCTGTGTGTGTGTGTGTGTGTGTGTGTGTGTGTGTGTGTGTGTGTGTGTGTGTGTGTGTGTGTGTGTGTGTGTGTGTGTGTGTGTGTGTGTGTGTGTCTTTATTATATTGTGTGGCCCGAGACATGGAAGCACAGTCATAGTGTGGGGTCCAAAAATATTGTGGGGTCCAAAAGGCTGGACCCCACAATTATTACATCAAATTCAGTGAACAAATGGTTAAATATAGGCCCTGTGAAGTTTTTAGAGGTTTCCCACAATACACATAAACCAACGTAGTGTGCTTGAGGTGTGCTTAGCTATAATTACTCAGTAGCCCCCTATGGAGCACAGGTGGTAGCGCAGGAACACACACTACACACACTTGGCTCTACTGTGCATGCCCAACCACTTGGATCTACTGCGCATGTGCAAGCAGCGTCTTCAATTCAGGTTCAGGCTGCTAATGCTAAAAATTAATATTAAGGTAATACATCAATAAACAACATGGCAGCAAACAAAACCAAGAGAAGACAAGCTGATTATTATCTTTACTTCACAGAAGAAGAAGAAAAAAAAAATAAAAAAAATAATAGGCATACAAATGAAACGTACATGTGTACATTTAGTCTTCGTTTAATCAATATTAAGAAAATGTATTATCGTATCTATATGTGAATAAATGTTCACTTGTGAGAAACGGATTGTGTTGCTTGGAGAGGCCACGGGGACGTGCCTGGTGGGCGGACACAGAAGTCACATGCAGCAATACGACTAACGGGACGCGCCGGCTTGGCAAAACAAGCGCTCCTTGACTCGATTTCTGGTTGACGCGTCACCGACTGTCTCTGGCTGAGGAGAATGCACGTGGACCGGGATACAAAATCGGTAAGAAATGACTGTAGTAGTTACGTTACGGTGTATTTCTGTCCGCTGAGCCGACATGTTGTCATTTAAATGAGGCTTTTAAGCTGACGCTTAACGTTGTTGCCGTTCAGACGCTGTGACCGGTGACGGTTAGCGCTAAGCTAGCGCGCTAGCGCTAAGCTAGCTCTGAGCCCATGTCAGGAAATTAGCTGCTATTAAAATGCATTTTCACAAGGCTTTGGTAGCGATATGACCACGTCTTGCAATTAACAGGAGCATATAGTTGTGTCTAAAACAGAGATGTGTTCTGCTATGTCACGTTAGCTTATTTTTTATTCGTTTTTATCATTAGTTAACTTAATACAATTAAAAACTGACGAATATGACTCGAGGAGGAGTTATCTGTTCAAAAATAAGCATGTTAGTGTTTTTGTGCATAAAGTTGGTGTAAATAATAAAGTCGATGCAAAGGGACATATCAATAATTTAAATATGCAGAATGTGCGAACACGTGCAAGTAGATTACATGCAAAGCCAAAATGGCACAGTCAAGTTTTGTCATATAATGGGGACCAGTGGGGGAGGGGTTCAGAATACCAGACTGACTCAGAATACCAGACTGACACGCACACGTCACCGTCAGTTGTGGGGTCCACGTAAATGGAATAATATGTAAATATTTAACTGACCAAATATTATATTTTCTGGTCATTAACTTAAAAAAACATTAGATATGACGTGCCGTACAACCTGAACTCAGTTTCTATATTTGTAGTCATACCTGCTGATAGTCAACGGTCAATTCCCTCCTGGCAGACCTCAGCTTTACTTATTATCAGCTGCAGTTTTAACAGCAGGCAACATATGAATCACAGATATCAGAGAACTTGGAATTGATCAAAAGTATGAATGATTTTGAGTCGGCTCGATGACCCGTTTGATAAAAAATGCTTGCTCACTCATTTGCTGTTTTATATCGTATCACCTCATGGTTATTGCTATTTAATTGAATAACTTTACTGCTGACCAGCTGATGAAATATGAATTTGAACTTCTTCTACAGAATGGACCACAGTCTTCTGGTGGCCAGACCCTCATATCCTATGAAGGTAATCATGCTAGTCTTGATTAGTTTCTTGTGTTACTATGTTTGTTTTTAGTATGACTGAAGTCTCTCTCTTTCTCTTTCTTTTCCTCTTCTCTCTCTATATGTACAGTGGGGGGGGGGAGTATTTAGTCAGCCATCAATTGTGCAAGTTCTCCCACTTAAAAAGGAGAGGCCTGTAATTGTCATCATCGTAGACCTGAGACATGAGGGAAAAATCCAGAAAATCACTTCGCTGATTTTTAAGAATTTATTAGTATATTCACATTCTACTATCCTGTGTTCCTGGTGCAGGTCTACATGTGGTCCTGGTGCAGGTCTACATGTTGTTTCTGGAGTCCTCTGACAGCTCATTGGTCTTGGCCATAGTGAGTTTGGAGTGTCACTGTCAAGTGTCTTTTATACTGATTTGAGTTCAAACAGGTGCCATTAATACAGGTAAGGAGTGGAGAATAGAGGCCTCTCAAGAAGAAGTTACAGGACTGTGAGAGACGGACATCTTGCTTGTTTGTTATTGACCAAATACTTAGTGTACCCAGGAATTTACCAATTAATTCTTTAAAAATCAGACAAGTGATTTTCTGGATTTTATTTTATTTTTTCCTCATTTTGTCTCTCATAGTCAAGGTCTACCTATGATGAACATTACAGGCCTCTCTCATCTTTTAGGTGGGAGAACTTGCACATTGGTGGCTGATTAAATACTTTTTCCCCACTGTATATAGTTCTACTTTGTATGCTGTTATAGGTTTTAAAGTGTATTTTAAATATTAATCACTGCAGCCCCCTATGTTTGTGTTCGACTTTAGAATAGGCCATGCACACTGCTTTAAGTTATTTGCTATTTAATAAATGTTTAATAGACTTATCAAATAAAGTCACTTTGTAACTTGTCAGTATCTCAACATACATCATTACTATAATTTCTAAATGCAGTCTCTTTTTCAATCTGAATTCCAGGTGACACACAATCAGGCTCGGAGCGCCTTTAGACTGGACTACTATGATGGATGTGACCCAAATAGAGCTACAGTCAGGTAATGGAGTATAGTAAACATTGTCTCTATTTATGTTGACCTGTACACAATGTAGCTCTATCAAGATAGGGATGTGTTTTCATTGCTTTTCTGATGCAGCATGTCAGTCAGCTTACTCATGGAGTCCTTTGGGGCCCTGGCGTTTATTCAAATTATAAGTGACTTAATATGATTTTAACAAAACATTTTAGGATCCAATCTCAAGTCAATACAGGTGTAAATGTCTACTTAATGAGCTGTAGTCATTTTCAAACAGGTATTTTGAACATGCCCCATTCTGCAGGCCATAATATGCTGTGAGAGAAATTAATCTCACACACATTCTTGCTATCCTATCCTTGTGGGGCCCTGGCGTTTTATTAAAACTATAAGTGACTTAATATAATTTTAACACAACATTTTAGGATCTAACCTCAAGTTAATACAGGTGTAAATGTCTACTTAATGAGCTGTAGTAATTTTCAAACAGGTATTTTGAACATGCCCCATTCTGCAGGCCATAATATGCTGTGGAGAGAAATTAATCTCACACACATTCTTGCTATCCTATCCTTGTGGGCCCTGGCGTTTTATTAAAACTATAAGTGACTTAATATAATTTTAACAAAACATTTTAGGATCAACCTCAAGTTATTACAGGTGTAAATGTCTACTTAATGAGCTGTAGTCATTTTCAAACAGGTATTTTGAACATGCCCCATTCTGCAGGCCATAATATGCTGTGGAGAGAAATTAATCTCACACACATTCTTGCTATCCTATCCTTGTGGGGCCTTGGCGTTTTATTAAAACTATAAGTGACTTAATATAATTTTAACAAAACATTTTAGGATCTAACCTCAAGTTATTACAGGTGTAAATGTCTACTTAATGGTCTACATGTGGTCCTGGTGCAGGTCTACATGTGGTCCTGTGCAGTCTACATGTGGTGGTGGTGCAGGTCTACATGTTGTTTCTGGAGTCCTCTGACAGCTCGTTGGTCTTGGCCATAGTGGAGTTTGGAGTGTGACTGTTTGAGGTTGTGGACAGGTGTCTTTTATACTGATATGAGTTCAGACAGGAGCCATTAATACAGGTAAGGAGTGGAGAACAGAGGAGCCTCTCAAAGAAGAAGTTACAGGTCTGTGAGGCGGACATCTTGCTTGTTTGTTATTGACCAAATACTTATTGTACCCAGGAATTTACCAATTAATTCTTTAAAATCAGACAAAGTGATTTTCTGGATTTTCTTTCCTCATGTTGTCTTTCATAGTTGAGGTCTACCTATGATGAAAATTACAGGCCTCTCTCATCTTTTTAAGTGGGAGAACTTGCACAATTGGTGGCTGACTAAATACTTTTTTCCCCACTATATATATACTTATATGGGAGACCAGGAGCTAAATGTGGTGGACAAAGCTAGATCTTTGGGTCACATCATCAGGAATGATCTAAGCGATGATGACGATGTGCAACAGCAGTGTTGCAAACTTTATGCACAAGCTAATATGCTGTACGTAATTGTGACATGTGTACAGATGTTAAAACTGCTCTCTTTAGAGGTGCTGTACTTCTCTTTACAGGTGTACATGTATGTGTACACACATGTGTATGTGTGGCATGTATGTGCATCGTGCACATGAGTCTGAAATAAAAGGAATATATGACACCCTTTAAACATTTGTGTTTGTATTCTATAAGCTCGGATGCACCAGAACCCTGACAAAGATTGTTGGAATGAATCCTCTATCAGCAGCAGTTCGATGAATCCCAGAGTTCTGTCCCCGCTTAGAAGAACTAAAAGCATACAGGTGAGCAACACTCACAATTTAGAGAAATACTGATTTGCTTGAGTTTTCTTAACTGATGGTGCACATCATTACATTACATCATCATGTGGAAAGTTAAGTGTGCATTGGAAATGTTTAATAATGTGCTGACTTTAATTTAAGTAAAACTTTTTCTTTTAAAGATGGAGAGTGGGATTAATTACAATTAGGATGAGCTTTTTGACCCGTACTCGGCGGCAGTGGAGACAAATATATTCCAAAGACTAGTGAGGATGATTCTGTGGTACAGACACAAGCAAAGTTTTTGAGCCCTTCAACCAGCCAAAGTGCCAGAGAGCACTTGCAACAGCAACGTTTTTAATTTCGCCGTTATTCTCTGAATTGGCGTATCAGCTGATATAACCGCACTGTAGGCGTGGTTTAAAGGAAACAACGATTTAAACATCTATTTGTCTGTGGTATGACTTATTCATTTAGAATTTCGCTTTTGTCTTTTCAGAAAGTCAGCTCTCATCCACTCAGAGAGAAGATGAGACCACAATGCCAGATGTGATGGACGCAGCACCTCAGGAGGGCCGATGACCTCGCCACAAGCGGTTGTCAACAAGAGTCTCCAAAAATTAAAAAGAGGTAAAAGAGGTTTTGAAGAAAATATTTCTTTGATATCAAACTTTATTACTGTACGTGTTCCTAGGTTGATAACTGGATCCGGTTTCATCCCTACCTAGGCGACCGTGTCAATAAAAACAAAAATGGAATTTCATCCCATCATATTTGCTCCCCTTGCGAAGTTGTTGGTTTCCCATCTTATTCTGGAGGTTGAGATATTTAAAATGTGTCCCTGAAACGTTACAGTGACATTAAAGGGACTAGGAAAATGCTATAACAGCAGCAAAGGGAAAACATATGATCGAGTTATAAATACAAAAGAAACGGCATAGGTCAATGGAATCAGAATTATTGCTTAAATACTGTTGGATAGATGAAGTCAAATCACTTAATGCAAAGTAGTATTGCCTCTATTATTTATGAACTCTTCTAACAATCATCAGGTGATGGACTTGTACATTATATATATTTATTATCTCCAATAATATGTTGCGAAAGAAAAACTGTCATATTAATGTAAATTAAAATGGTCAGACTTTGATTGTCTACAATCCAAACTTCAACATTTCATATAAGTTTCACTTTAAACGCCCCCAGACATCCAGAACCCCTACCTGCCCATTTTCCAGTTCTCTCTGCTCTGGCACACCTGAACCAGCTGATGTTCAGCCTCATATAACAGTTGCTTATGACTTACAGTTTATAGAAAATGTTATTTAAACATTATTACACAGGTATAGTACTTGTATAACTACCAAGCTCTTTGGTATTTAATTAGTGTAATGAGCATTGTCTTTATTAATAAGCGACCAGTTCAGACCCTACATTCTGAGCTGCATAATGGAATATCGTCGATGTGTGCTGCTTTTGCAGGACATTAATGTTGTATTGATAAATTGCAGCCCACTGGCTCTCACCCCCATCCCATTGGCGTGTCATCCTGATGCTCTCCACATGGCCGATATGTTCATCATTAAAAACAGCTGCGCCTAAGCTGTATGCTGACGAGAGCACCCTACACGCAGTTCCATAGCACGAGAATGGAAATGGAAACCTTGAATTGTGTTTCTTGTTCGACAGGTCGCCCACCATTCCAAAGAAGGAAGTGGACAAAGAGGAGATAATCTCAGTCGAGAAGCACATGATGTCCTTCATCACGTCATGCCGTGTACCAGGCAAAAGTGATTGTGATAAGTGCCTTGATGTTGAAAGCTGCTCTCAAAGATAGAACATGGTCGCCTTGAAATTCTATATAAAGAACAGAATTACAGCGCTGAAGAAACGGTTTGAATCGAGCATGGCTGTTGAGTTTACGGTGTCATTGTTCAGTGTTTAGTGCAATTTTTTTTATGCAACGTTTAGCATTTAGTGCATGCGATGTTTAGCATTTAAAGCAGTAGTGCATGGTTTAGTGTTTAGCATTATTGGTGTTGAGTGTCTGTTGACCACCACTCGTCTCTCCTTTTCTAATCTTTATTCTCTATAATCTATTATTTCACTTCATTGCCTTTAATTTCCTGTCACATTACCTCATTTTATAACCATATCTCTTTTTACAGCTTATCATTTTATCTGTCATTTTCCACTAATCTCAGTTAATTGACATTTTAGCGGATTTATTTATAATTTAATTCCCCCCCCCAATTTGTACTCATTTGTTTATAATAAATATATTGAAATATTAAATATATTGAAATATTTAATAAAATTGTGAATTTACAATTTAACTGGCTCAAATCTCTCATTTGAAGCAATTTGTTTAATTCAACCAAAAAGTAGGCGAACTTCTGACCTTTTTCACTTTTGTCTCTGTCTAATGTTATGAGTTTTGTCCTGCAGTACTGCTGACATTATGAAAGGTTAATGATACATTTGCATGTACTTAATACTAGGTTTCATCAGGTACCAAGTTCACCAATAGCATCCCTATAAATTTATTAGGAGTCACAATGATAAGACTATGGTTGACTTGTATGGCTATTTATTTTGTTCATTCACAAAGTTTGATCACAAAATAGAAAATACCCTCGATATTAAAAAACAGGACCTAAACCTATACCCAAATCGTCACGTTCTAGCAGATGGATATCGTGCTGCATCATGGTTCCACAGCATCGTGACAGTCAAAGGTGTTCGGGTTCCACAAAATGAGTTTAACCCGACTGTGTGTAAACTGGCCCTCAGAAAAGAATACAAACCAGACAGTGTGTATAGTGTCCTCACAAATAACTAAATACCTGTGAGACCCCACTATGGGGTCCTAGTCAGGTCATGGGATTTACTTTGTCTAATTGATCATTTAAAGTGATATCTTTGTTTATGTCATCTCAAAGATAATGCCTGATTTTTTTTCAGTGCTGTACAACCTTTAGAAAGGTGGAACCAGTTGGAACCCACAAGTGATGTGCCTGTCAGGTGGTCCCACAATACGATAAAGACAAGGCTGTGTGTGTGTGTGTGTGTGTGTGTGTGTGTGTGTGTGTGTGTGTGTGTGTGTGTGTGTGTGTGTGTGTGTGTGTGTGTGTGTGTGTGTGTGTGTGTGTGTGTGTGTGTGTGTGTGTGTGTGTGTGTGTGTGTGTGTGTGTGTGTGTGTGTGTGTGTGTGTGTGTGTGTGTGTGTGTGTGTGTGTGTGTGTGTGTGTGTGTGTGTGTGTGTGTGTGCGTCAGGCCGAGCGCCGCCAGTCCCTGGTGTTCTCCATCGACAACACTCCGCTCCGCGGCAGCAGTTACCTGAAGAAGGGTTTGAAGAAGCTCCGCGGCTCCACCAGGAAGTCGCCGGGCCGCGGCCTCAAGAAGTCGCCCGCGCCGCCGTCCGCACGCCACGCCCAGGAGAACGTGCACGCCGGGCCGGCGCGGGGGGGCGGGGCCAAGTCGCCGCAGGCGGGCCCCAAAGCCCCGAGGGCCTCCGGCAGGGCGGCCCCGTCTCCTCTGACGGCGAGCGCCCGCAAGGTAGGAACCCTGAACGCATCACGAAGACCTTTACAGTGAGGGAGGCGCCCCCTCTGGTGGGGGGCGGCGGTACTGCAGGACGAAAGCAGGAAGAGCTTTTAGAGGACTTGTAGTTCAAAGTACAGAAATAAAACTAAATCATTAATGAATACATGTCTTCATGTACACGTTACCACGGTAACGGGTTACGCCTGATGGCCCAGATTCTTGCTGACACATGATTCTTGGTGTTTAGCCAAAAGCCAATCTTTGTGAGATTGTTTTTTCTTGCTGATGCCCTTCAAAATAAAAGCTCAACTTTTTAGCATGAATTGAGATCAGCCGTATTAAAACATAGATAGTGTCGAACTCTTTATTGATATAGATATTTGAACGCGTTTAGTTTTCACAGGTTGAACTTATTGTTATAACTAAAAAGAGATCCAGTGTAAAACGGGATCGTTGCGGCCACAATAAGATATTTGTGTTAATTGCACATGTATGACTTTATTTGCATTGTTCTAACAAAGCAATTGCAATTTTCTTCATTCTATTATTTTAAAAGCACAAAGATACAAAGATGGAGGAGTCACAAAATGTTATTTCAATATAAAGTCTCAGAGCATCTTTTGGGGGCGTGAACATTGTTCTTCCTCCAAAGTGAGCGCCACTGCTCTACACATCAACAGGTGTACCTAATCAACTGGTAGTTCTGCATTCATTACGGTGCTCCACGTTACGGTGGGTTATCTTATCTTGTATCTGGGTTCTCTTATCTTATCTTACCCGTGTCCCTCCTCGGGACCTGATGAGCCTCCCTGGATGTGAAGTTGTGAACGTGTTTTCATGTCGTGAATGTTTTCAGAAGCAAACGTCCGTCAAGGAGGAAAACGTTGCCGGACGCCTCAAAAGGTCATTGAAGTCATTTTCTGTAGCGGCGGGCTTCTTCTCCTCTCTGGCTGCTCTGGCGTCTCGTGGCTCTCGGTGTTTCCTCCTCACACAACTCGACGCATGTCGTCTCACTCAGACTGTTGTCACGACTGAGCTTCAGTTTCATCGGTTCTTATTATTTGCTCCTCAGATGATGAGCAGGCTGAAGGTGTGACGACGGCCTCCCCACCGGACTCGTCTTCACTTCTACTTCATCTGACTTTTCCTTCTTGTTTTACTCTCCCACGATGTCGCCTTCAGGGATTTTATTTTTACAATCTTGTCTTAATCTACTTTTATTTGTCCTGTATTATATTTACATGTTTGTCAATAAAAAGGTTTTTATCTACATGGACGGCTCAGATTCTTTTACGCGTCGGGGTGTCGGCGGTCAGACGAAGATCAATTATCTGAGAGTTATGGAATAAAAGGTTTTTACAGGCAGCTGCGTCCATCTGTCATCATGTGGTGGAATGAGCTCCATCAGCAGCTCGGAGGCCCACGTGATGTCATTTGAACATAATGTATTTCCGATAAATACCTTAATTCAAATTATTTAAAAAAACAATTAAAAGCTTATTTCTGAGAAATGGTGTCATCATTGTTTACGGTTGATTTTTATTATTTGAGCTATCGGAGAAACGGAGCCCTCAGGTAAACGTTGTTATGCATCTTTCAGACATGGATGTTGGACTAAACTGATCCTGAATCTGTTCCTCATGCAGCCATGCTTTCAGCGCATGTGTCTCCTGAGTTCCTGACGATTGAGAAATTTAGACTTCCGGTTTGCGCTTTTAACACCTTCAGAATAAAAGATTTTGGTTGTACTTCTAGTGTTTAGTTTATACGTCATACTTTATTTATGAAAATATAGTCTACGACTTGGAGTAAATAGATTTGAGATTCCGTGCATCCTTTTTAATACTGTAAGCTGAATAAGAGACTCTGATATAGCATCAATTAACATGTATTTGTTACATTATTATACACTTTGTTTTAAACTGTCCGCAATGTGATATTGACTCATTTCTTTATCTTTTTAAAGAAATGCCATCTGGATATTTTTTTTATAATTTAATTTGCTCTCTGGGTTGTCGGTTGTCCCGATGGTGTCATCCAGTATTTATGCTGTTTCTTAAAACTACTCTTGGTTCAGTTTCAGACACATTTATGTTCAATTTGTCTCGAATGTGTGGCTTTTGAACATGAATGTGTATATTGAAGTGACGTAATTATGTGTGAAATTTCCGTGTGTGTAATTTGGCTTTTACTTCACTTTTACTTTTAAATTTCACAACCATATTTAAAATTACATAGAAGAGTATTTCTATTGTGCATCTGTATATATAATATATAGGTTTGTGCCTTAGCAATCAACAATTATTTTTTTATTATAAAAATGCTCAGGTTGATTATGAGTATTCATGTAAACATAAGAACATGTAAACATAAGAAATGAATGAGTTAGTGGACACGTTCGTATTATTGAGCCGACTGCTTCTGGATTAAGTGTTGCGATGCTTTTATTTTGAAGTGGACCGGAAGTCGAGACGTTGCCGTTGGCGGAACTGAAACCGACAGAAACCGAAAGTAAAGCTGACGAACGAGGAGGGGGTCTACGTGAAAGTCCACGGCCGGTGATACAACGCACGGTTTATACTTTATTATATGTTAACTAGCTAATAACTAGCATAACTAAATGTTAGCGCCGACCGGCCGCCTTCATGTCGGTGACGTCAGGAGCGTACACCGTGTTTTAGGATGACGTTATTGACGTTAAGTTGTGTTTAGTTCATAAACACGACGCCGTGTGTCGGTCTCGTGCCGCCGGAGACATGGAGCCGGACGCTGAGGCGGAAAGGTGGGTGTGGTCGCTCACCTGTCCCTCACCTCCACCTGTCCCTCACTGTCCCTCACCTCCACCTGTCCCTCACTGTCCCTCACCTCCACCTGTCTCTTATCTCCACCTGTCTTTTATCTCCACCTGTCCCTCACCTCCACCTGTTTCTTATCTCCACCTGTCCCTCACCTCCACCTGTCTCTTATCTCCACCTGTCCCTCACCTCCACCTGTCCCTCACCTCCACCTGTGTCTTATCTCCACCTGTCCCTCACCTCCACCTGTCCCTCACCTCCACCTGTGTCTTATCTCCACCTGTCCCTCACCTCCACCTGTCTCTTATCTCCACCTGTCTCTTATCTCCACCTGTCCCTCACCTCCACCTGTGTCTTATCTCCACCTGTCCCTCACCTCCACCTGTCTCTTATCTCCACCTGTCTCTTATCTCCACCTGTCCCTCACCTCCACCTGTCTCTTATCTCCACCTGTGTCTTATCTCCACCTGTCCCTCACCTCCACCTGTCTCTTATCTCCACCTGTCCCTCACCTCCACCTGTCCCTCACCTCCACCTGTCTCTTATCTCCACCTGTGTCTTATCTCCACCTGTCCCTCACCTCCACCTGTCTCTTATCTCCACCTGTCTCTTATCTCCACCTGTCCCTCACCTCCGCCTCTCAGAGACGTCCGTCGGTTGCCGTTAAGTCGGCTGATCGGCCATGTTTTGGTTTTGTTGATGTGCTGCACGTTTTATGACGTCACTTCTTGTTGTTATTGACTCTCAGGTGTGTTCACCTGTCACTCATGCTCCTAACTTGGTCTTTGGTAATCTTTTGATATTGGCCATATGCATATATGTATGTATGTATATATATATATGTATGTATAGATATATTTTTTTTCAGTAAAATAATATTGATAATTAATATAAGGGTTCCTACGGTCTGGAAAAGTCAAGGAATTTATAATTGTTATTTCCAGACCTGAAAAAGTCCTGGAAATATTTATTATTGTCCCATTATACTCCTTCGCATCGAGAGGAGTCAGCTGAGGTGGTTCGGGCATCTGATCCGGACGCCTCCTGGTCGCCTCCCACTGGAGGTTTTCCAGACACGTCCAACTGGGAGGAGACCCGGGGAAGACCAGGACACGCTGGAGGGATCACATCTCCCGGCTGGCCTGGGAACGCCTCGGGATCCCCAGAATGATCTGGAACATGTTGGGGGCGAGAGGGGAGTCTGGTCAACCTGCTGGTCTGCTGCCTGAGACCCGACCCCGGAGAGAGCGGTGGAAAATGGATGGATGGATGGATATTTATTATTACTTGTGTAGACACAGAGGTTTTACAACATGTTTGGTCATGAGAGGTCATGGAGAGGTCATGAGAGGTCATGGAGAGGTCATGAGAGGTCATGGAGAGGTCATGAGAGGTCATGGAGAGGTCATGAGAGGTCATGAGAGGTCATGGAGAGGTGTCGTAGTTTTCATGACACCCATTGTTCACCCCCTCAGCGTTCTTAGGCGGGAGAATGGGGAGGAAGATGATGATGAAGATGATGATGATGATGATGAGATGGAGGAGGAGCAGCAGAAGAAGAAGAGGAGGCCTCCCTCCAGCTATGGATCAATGAAGAGTGAGAGTGAGAGTGAAGTTATGGAGGAGGAAGAGCTCCATGTCTTCCAGCTCCCATTTGCACCTGACCAGGGGACAGGGTGAGTGTGTGTGTGTGTGTGTGTCTTAATAGTAACGCATTAACACAATGTTCAACTTGTAAATGTTAATATTCTACATCTCCTGACGTCATGCTGAAGGTCTTAACGAGGTCTTTAACGAGGTCTTAACGAGAGGATGTTGTTGTCTCTAATCTGTTGCTAGGTTACAGATGATTCGCTCAGACTCTCCGGAGACGCTCTATACCAACACGACGGAGCAGACCAGACCCCCGGGAGCTGTTGTCTTTGACACCAGGTGGAACACACACATACACACACACACACACACACACACACACACACACACACACTTGACTGAATATTTAAAAGTTGTTGCATCATCTCAACATTCCTCCGTCCCCAACACACGGGCGACATCTTTGTTTGTGTCCCCCCGTTGTGCTCCTCCTAATGCTCCTCCTCACGCTCCTCCTCATGCTCCTCCTCACGCTCCTCCTGCCGCCCCCAGGTCCTCTGATCCGGGGGACGCTCCTGAAGACCACGAAGACGAGGAGGAAGACGAACTATATACGATCAACTCCCCAGAACCGCCTGACCCGGTGGAGCCAGAAGAGCCGGCGGACGAGAGCAGCCAGCCGGGCCGACTCCACCCGGAGCAGGACCTGCCCCACGTCTTCAAGGTGGGCCGCTTTCTATTCATGCTCATAGCATTTCTTTATTTGCAGAGCTCAGGTTTTAATTTTTCAAAACATATTTTTATTTTAAGAACTCAGGTTTTTATTTTTTCAAAATAATATATTTTTATTTTGAAAGCTCAGTTTTTTTCTTCTTCAAAATATTGTTTTTATTTTTGAGAGCTCAGTTTTTTTTTTTCTAAATATATTTTTATTTTAAGAGCTCAGATTTTTATTTTTTCAAAATAATATATTTTTATTTCGAAAGCTCAGGGTTTTTTTTTCTTCTTCAAAATATTGTTTTTATTTTGAGAGCTCAGGTTTTTATTTTGAGTTCAGGTTTTAATTTTTTCTAAATATTGTTTTTATTTTGAGAGCTCAGGTTTTTATTTTTTCAAAATATATTTTTATTTTAAGAGCTCAGATTTTTATTTTTTCAAAATAATATATTTTTATTTTTGAAAGCTCAGGTTTTTATTTTGAGTTCAGGTTTTTATTTTGTTTTTATTTTGAGAGCTCAGATTTTTTTTTTTTCAAAATACATTTTTATTTTAAGAGCTCAGGTTGTTTTTTTCAAAATAATATATTTTTATTTTGAAAGCTCAGGTTTTTTTTTTTCTTCAAAATATTGTTTTTATTTTGAGAGCTCAGGTTTTTATTTTGAGTTCAGGTTTTTATTTTTTCAAAATATATTTGTATTGTGAGAGCTCAGGTTTTGTTGTCGTATTGAAGCCGTACCGTCTCCTCACACGAGCACCTCTAGCCCCGCCCCCTCAGTCTCCTCTCCGTCTGCAGAGCATCCAGAGCGCCGTGGGGCGGCTCTCCGCCAACGAGCTGCTCCGCTTCAAGGTCAGCTTCTGCCAGTGGGAGTCCAGGGTGACCTTGACCCGGCTGCAGGAGGGAGACCTGCTGGACCTGGTGGACCACATGCTGGAGGTCCTGGGTGAGGCCCGGGTCAGGAGGGTCAGGAGAGTCAGGGGGGTCAGGGGGGTCAGGAGAGTCAGGAGAGTCAGGAGGGTCAGGAGAGTCAGGGGGTCAGGAGGGTCAGGAGAGTCAGGAGAGTCAGGAGAGTCCTATAGGGTCAGGAGAGTCAGGAGGGTCAGGAGGGTCAGGAGGGTCAGGAGGGTCAGGAGAGTCCTGTAGGGTCAGGAGAGTCAGGAGGGTCAGGAGGGTCCTGCAGACCCTGATGAGTCCCTCAGAGTCCTGCAGACGGACTCTGAGGGACTCGACACTGGATAAAATGTAGCAGCTGGAATAATAACAACTCTGATCACTGTTTGTCTCTGGACCTCCTCTCACCTCCTCTCTCCTCCTCTCTCCTCCTCTCCTCCTCTTGACCTCTGCAGGTCCGGACCGCTCCCTGCTGCACACCATAAAGACTCTGGAGAGTATAAAGAAGAGCGGCGAGGCCGAGGAGCTGAGGAGGAGGTGCAAGAGAGGCAAGTCACCTCCTCTGCTTTCATCTCTACTCCTCATCTTCCTCCTCCACCTCATCTTCCTCCTCCTCCCCCTCCCCCTCCTCCTCCTCCTGCTCATCCTCCTGCTCATCTTCCTCCTCCTCCTCCTCCTCCTCCTCCTCCTCCTCCTCCTCCTCCTCCTCCAGCATTGATCCGTTTCCAGCTGACTCGGAGCCTCCTCTCGGAGCACCAGACGCTCTGTGAGGGCGTGGTCCAGGCGGGGAGGCGGAGCCTCCTGGAGAAGGTCTTCGTGGAGCCGCTGATCTACACCCGCTGCCGGGGGGGCGTCGACCCCGCCCACGAGTTCGGGCCCCGCCCCCTTTCCCCGCCGCCCGGCGCCGCGGTGCGCCTGAGCGAGCTGTTCCGCCTCCGGAGGCCGGACGGCGAGCCGGTGAGGACGGTGGTCACCACGGCGTTACCGGGAGGCGGCATGTCGGTGTGTGTGGGGAAGTTCTGTCTGGACTGGGCCCAGAGGACCGGGAACCAGGTACACACACACACACACACACAGACTCACACAGAGACACACACACAGAGACACACACACACACACACACACACACATAGAGACACACAGACACACACACATACATAGAGACACACACACACACACAGACACACACACACACATAGAGACACACATACATAGAGACACACACACACACA
>CM070099.1:23629416-23631916 GCA_036178185.1 Liparis tanakae | reverse complement strand
TTCAGTCTTGCCTTTTAACACTTTCCAAAATAAAGTTGTTGTTTTTTTAATCGATTTAAAAGCATTCACTGGTAAGTTAGAGAAACATTTTAAATATACAAAACATGTTTGAAAACAAAGTTCACAGAAGTATTTAAATACAGAACTTACACTTAAAGGGTAGTTTTCTTAAATGTATTTTGGAAGTTCACGGGGGAACATTTATTTTGAAGTGTGTTAAAATTTGTATTTTAAGGTGAAAGTGACTTCTGTACTTTTTATATATTTGCAAAAAATATGAATTCTTTGATAGTATATTTGTGGCGTCCGCGTCATGCGGGTGGCGTCAGCGTCATGGCCGCGGCGTGCACGGTGAACGCCGCGATGCTGATCTGGCGCTTGACTTCCTCCCACGCCGCCGGAGGATCCGCCGAGTTCTTGATGTCCAACAACGCGTCGTAGATCCCGGGGAACGCCATGCCGGCGTACTTATTCTGGCCGCTGGGAGCGAAGATCACATGCCTGGAACAGAGCAGAGGGGGCGGGGCCTCATGAGAGGGGGCGGGGCCTCATGAACAGAGCAGAGGGGGCGGGGCCTCATGAACAGAGCAGAGGGGGCGGGGCCTCATGCACACAGCAGAGGGACGGGGCCTCATTAAGGGAGTGGAGGAGTGACGGATGCTGTATGTTTAAAACAAATGTGTGTGTGTGTGTGTGTGCGTGTGTGTGTGTGTGCGTCTGTTTGTGTGTGTGTGTGTGTCTGTGTGTTTGGGTGTGCGTGTGCGTGTGCGTGTGTGTGTGTGTCTAACCGGTAGAAGGGTCTTCCAGGTAAGCCCATGGGGTCGATGAAGGCTCTCTCCAGGTACATGAGCTGATCATTCACGGCTCGTAGCTGCAGAGGACTGAGACACACACACACACACACACACGTATACACACACACACACACACACGTATACACACACACGTATACACACACACGCTGTCACTCTAGTTGTATTGACTGACAGTCAAGTCATTTTAACTTTTTTTATTTTACCCCAACATGTTGGACTCTGAATACAGACACACACACACACAGACACACAGACACGCACACACGCACAGACACAGAGACACACACACACACACACACACACACACACACACACACACGCGTGTGAACTCACTCGTCTCGGCGTAGCGGCAGCAGGCGCTCGTGGAAACCTCTCGCCGCGGCGGTGAAGTTTTTCACAGCAGAAAACAAAGAGTCTGAAACACGAGGAGGAGGAAACATTCAAGGTCATAGGAGGTAAGGATGTGAGAACAGGTGAAGGTCATAGGAGGTAAGGATGTGAGAACAGGTGAAGGTCATAGGAGGTAAGGATGTGAGAACAGGTGAAGGTCACAGGAGGTAAGGATGTGAGTACAGGTGAAGGTCACAGGAGGTAAGGATGTGAGAACAGGTGAAGGTCATAGGAGGTAAGGATGTGAGAACAGGTGAAGGTCACAGGAGGTAAGGATGTGAGTACAGGTGAAGGTCACAGGAGGTAAGGATGTGAGTACAGGTGAAGGTCATAGGAGGTAAGGATGTGAGAACAGGTGAAGGTCACAGGAGGTAAGGATGTGAGTACAGGTGAAGGTCATAGGAGGTAAGGATGTTAGAACAGGTGAAGGTCATAGGAGGTAAGGATGTGAGAACAGGTGAAGGTCACAGGAGGTAAGGATGTGAGTACAGGTGAAGGTCATAGGAGGTAAGGATGTGAGAACAGGTGAAGGTCACAGGAGGTAAGGATGTGAGTACAGGTGAAGGTCATAGGAGGTAAGGATGTGAGAACAGGTGAAGGTCATAGGAGGTACGGATGTGAAGGTCACAGGAGGTACGGATGTGAAGGTCACAGGAGGTCAGGATGTGAAGGTCACAGGAGGTACAGATGTGAAGGTCACAGGTCAAGGTCGTGGTCGTGGTGACCTCGTACCGAACGAGGCCCCCGAGGCCCCCCCCTGCTCCGGGCGGCTCCGGGCCAGCCGGGCGATGCTCAGCGCGTACTTCTCCAGCGCCGCCGCGTACTGCTGGGCGTCCAGGGGGAGGAGCTGGGAATCGGCCAATCGGAAGATAAGCCCCGCCCTCACCTGGGCCACCGCGCGCAGCCGCCTGAAGGACGGGTCGTAGAACCGCTCCACCAACTCAAAGGTCTCGTACACCGTGTGGTACACGGGGTAGCTGCTGTAGCGCTCCGTCAGCTGAGGACACAGAGGACAGCTCAGAGACACAGAGGACACAGAGGACAGCTCAGAGACACAGAGGACACAGAGGACAGCTCAGAGACACAGAGGACACAACCTCAAAGGAGGAAGCACATATTGCAACCTGACAGCATATATATATATATATATATATATATATATATATATATATATATGTGTATATATATAAAAAATGTATATAATATGTTATATATATCAAGACATATTTATTCTCTTTATATATATATATATATATACACATAGTTATTCCATATATATATTATATATATAGTAT
>CM070099.1:23609416-23624416 GCA_036178185.1 Liparis tanakae | reverse complement strand
AAATATATTTGTACATTTCTGCTCTCCATACATCCAGCCTCTTGTTTCGTTTCCTTTACCTGAATCACCACCAGGACGCTCTCACCTTGTTGCCTCTGAATATTTTCCCGTATCTGACGATGACGATCTTCCCGGAGGCGTTGACGCCCATCTCCGCCTCCAGCTGGGAGAAGTCTTCTGTGCGGCCGTAGTTCACGTACACCAAATCCCCCTGGAGAGGAGAGGCTGAGGTGAGGGGCAAACAGGCAAACACTCCCACAGTAGAGGGATGTTGTTTTAGAGTGTGTGTGTGTGTACCTCGGGTTGGCCTTTGGCAGAGAAGGCGTTGTATGGAGGCACGATGTCAGAAACGTGTTCATAACCCTCTGGAACCGGCTCGGCCAACGACGTGTTGAAAACCTGGGGGAGGAAGATGAGGTGCCTTTATTCTTTTTAATAAAGTAATGTTTCCAGAGATGGAACACATTTACTTTAAGTACACTTCTGCTGTTTTCGTTTTTAAGTTTTTCTTTTTAAGTTTCGTATTGATTTTGTCTCGTGTGAAAGTTTCTATCTTTCATGCTTTTATCTTTTATCTTGTATTATTTTACTGTAAGGTGACCTTGGGTGACTTGAAAGGCTCCTCCAAATAAAATGTATTATTATTATTAAAGGTAGTTTCACTTGAGTATCATATTCTTGTTTACTTTTTACTGCAATATATTCATCTGACAGCATCACCATTATGTCCCAGATTAAATAATTACCATTGATCTATTGGATGATCAATTAATTAGCTAATTACTAGCTGATTGATATTTTGATAATTGGTTATTTTGATAGTACTTTTCATGCAAAAGACGCCAAACATCAAAAAAAAAATATGTTTTTCTTTTTTTAATTTCCCAAAATATCTCGATATTTCAAAAACATCGTAGGGTTCACTGGTGGTGCTTTTGCATAAATAATAATCCGTAATGTGGATATAATGACTAAGTGGGTAAATGCATATGTTAGAGCAGTCTGGTGAGCTCCTGCATCACGTCACTGTAATGCAGACTTTAAAACAAGGACAACACCTTTACCACACAACCTTTTCAAAATATACATTTGATATATTATCGATATCTTGTTCCCTGAATGCAATGAGGTAGAGAGACTCCGCCCACTCCTCCTCTCTACCTCCACCTGGTGGACCGTGGAGGTCTGGATGGTGGAATATGCCGACTACCAACTCTTCATCATCTCCTCTTCATGGTGTTGTTCCTGTGTTTTAATGTGTGATGATTCCTTCTGGTCACATGACCTCTATGACACCTGTCCACCTGGAGAGGATCCTCCTCTGTTCTCTCCTCAAGGGTTCTCACCTTTTACCCTGAAGGGTTGTTTGGGAGTTGTTCCTGATCCCATGTGAGGTCAAAGGTCAAAGGTCAGGATGTCTGTGAGTACAGATTGTAAAGCACTCTGAGACACATTAGTAATTAGTGAAAATGGGCTCTACAAACAAACAAACTGATTGCGTGTTGGCGCTGCAGGGCGCCTGCTCTGCTCTGCTCTCTTGTTTGTTGGACTCTCTTTCCTCACAGACTCTCGGAGGTTTATCTCTTCGAGGCTATAAAAGGACCTTGGACCTGAGTGGGCCTCAGTGTTGTGTGGAGGTGGAGCGGCAGCTCTGCACACGGCACCGTTGTTATCAAATCAGTCAGGGTTTGTTTGTGATTAAAATCACGATCCCTGAGAACTGGCGATGAAGCGTTCCATGAGTTCCTCCTGAGAACACACGGCGCGCTCATCCTCATCTTCACCAGGTCAGGTGGTCGCTGCGTTTCAAATGATGACGAGAACATAGGTCAGAAACTACACGCAGAACCACGAAGGAGCATCTGGAACCGAGAATGGTTCTTCAGAGTGATGCAGTAGAAGAACTGTATCTGGTTCCACAAAGAACCTTTCAAACCAGGGTTCTCTAAAGAACCATGTCCTTAAAGAGTTCTTCAAATAACCTATAAAGGTGTCTCAAAGAACCTTCAACAAATGGTTCTTTAAGCTCCCATATCTGGTTCCACAAAGAACCTTTCAAACCATGTCCTCAAAGAGTTCTTCAAAGAACATATAAAGGTGTCGCACACAACCTTTCAAACCAGGGTTCTTTGGAGAACCATTTTCTTAAAGAGTTCTTCAAAGAACATATAAAGGTGTCTCAAAAAAACTATAATAAATGGTTCTTTAAGGCCCCATATCTAGTTCTTCAAAGAACCTATAAATGAGCTTCAAATGAAAGAGTGTTTCTCCAGTAGGTGATGGTTCTTCGTAGAACCATCGAGCCTTGTAAAGAACCATTTGAGAACCGTTATGGTTCCGTGTAGCACTGCGGCTCGCGGTTAGCGAGGTTGAGATGAAGCCCCTGGCCGTGGGGGTGAAACACGAGGTCTGGATGCTCCCGGTGGGCCGTTACCTCGCTGCCGGAGCGGTCCACGATGGCGATGTAGTTGGGCTGTGATTGGTTGGGGTAGGACAGCAGCACGTCGTAGGGAACCAGCTCCACCGAGTCCAGGCCGAACTCCAGCCACTCGTCCCCGATCTGCTCGGCGTACCTCAGGTTCTGCTCGGTGCCGGCCAGGTGGGGGAGGCGGGTGAACTCCCTGTGGAGAGGACGTGAACAGCGAGCGCTCAACACGCTGTCTTCAGAAGGAGAGCCTCCCCTGCTCACGCAACGCCTGTTGTTCACTTCACTTGAACAGCGTGATCCAGATCTCTAAAAAGCTCTTCTGGCTACCGTCACCTTGACTTGTCTCTTTAACTGAAGAGTTCCAGGAGGTTGTGACAGGGACCTGGACTGCAGCAGCTCCCTGGACGTCAGCCAACATTTAGGTGAGGGTATATGTGTATAAATATGTGTATATATATGTGTATATACAGGATATACACGAGCTGCTCTCGCTTCGACAAGACACAGATAAGCCTTATTTACACAACAGGGAAGTGTTAGTTGTTTTTTCCAGGGAAGCCCCAAACTAAATGTACCCTTTAGTCTGCATCCATGTGCAGCTTAGTACTAGTAGTCTATGTACTTTTCTTCAATAAGGAAATAAGAAAAGTTTCTAATTAACAAAACATTCTTCAATGTGGTGGAGTTTCAACATGAAACATTAGGGTCTGAAAGTCTGTGTAGTATTAATAAGACAATAAGTCTTAGTGCTGGGCGTTCAGGAGACGGTCTCCTTCCCGAGGAACTCCTCCTAGACTTTAAGTGTGTTTTCCTTCCTGCCAGAGGTTGACCACGGTGTCCGTGCCCCGCGACGGGTCGAGCGTGTCGGTGCTGTTTACCGAAGGTTTCTTCTGATCTGGTCCGGCTGCATTCCCCGCAGGAGTTCCTTCAAATATTTGCCAGAAGTACTTTTGTCTGCAGCGTTTGGTTGCAGACGCTTGTGATTCGCAGACCAGCCTGCAGCACAGACACACAAACACACAGACACACAGACACACAGACACACAGACACACACACAGACACACAAACACACAGACACACAGACACACAGACACACAGACACACACACAGACACACAAACACACAGACACACAGACACACAGACACACAAACACACGGCACGTTTCATGGGAGAATTCAGAATGTGTCAATCACTGCTCAATTGCTTTTTGCATCATGGTGGAAAAATGGCATTTCAGATGCAGTCGTTGGTTCTGGACGGCGTGTGTGAGGCTGCAGATGCGAAACGTGTCAGAGTGGTGTCAAACTAATGGCGCATAAACACACATACACACTCTCTATGACCACTCGGTCACACACAAAGTAGAAAAAAATCAACTCGTGGGGGGTCAGTCCCCGCGGGGAACTTTGGTCCCCACAGCATGAGTGACATGTTATGTGGTGGACCTCACCGGGATATAGAAGCACACACACACACACACACACACACACACACATACACATGCGCTTCAAGATCCAACGGAAACACATATTTTGTAATCTCATCATAATGTGTATTCATTTATGCTCATTTCAGCAACCACCTTCACTCCATGCATACACCTGTCCGCTTGTCTTCATGAAGGGACTTCCACCCACCACCAACCCTCAGAGCGGAGGAGACGTCACCTGGAGATGGAAGCTGTCCCGTGTACGTTGTGTCGCGGAGTCTCACCTATGACGAAGCCCAGCAGCAAGGCACCAATCACGACCACAGTCCACCGGAGCCACCAGATTATCCTGGACTCCTTCCTCATGGTGGAGCAGCACGAGTCCCGAGAGGCTCCGCGCGCGACTGGCTGAGAAGAGAGAGAGTCATTAAGTAGAGCACGTGAGGGAGAGAGGGAGAGAGAGGGAGAGAGAGGAGAGAGAGGGAGAGAGAGAGAGAGAGGTGTGTTTGGAGGTGGATGTCTGTCCTTTTGCATCATATGTGCTGACTCGGCATTACGCAGCAGGAGAACGGAGCTGGTTCTTCCCGGTTCCTCCCGGTTCCTCCCGGTTCCTCCCGGTTCCTCCAGGACTCGCGACGGGTCTTCATCTCTGTGTGGGCGTGTCCTCGTTGAGCCGCGTCACGCTGCGGTGACCTCACGTGAAGCTCTGCTGGAGGAGGAGATGCTGGTGGACGGATGTTCCCACGCTGCGGGGCCAGAGGGGCCGAGGTCCGGCCCGACCCTCTGGCCCTGGTCTACAGCTGTGTGTGTGTGTGTGTGTGTGTGTGTGTGTGTGTGTATATTATCTTTCGCTCCATTTTTTAGCCAAAAGACTCGAGACTCTTTATGTTTATAAATCTCCCCAAAACATTACATTACACGACATGTCATGTAGCAGACGCTTTTATCCAAAGAGACTTACAATAAGTGCATTTCAACCTAGAGTACAAACTAAGAACAACAATAATACAGGAAGTAACATTTCCTCAACATAGTCAAACTACAAAAGTACCACAATAAGATATTTAAGAGCCACTGAAGTGATAATCTGTGTTCTAATCCAGATATAGTCGGAAAAGGTGCGTTGCTGTAGAGACTTTTTGCTGTCCTGATGTGATGAAAACATCGGATGAGATGAAAGAAACTCGACCGTGGAACTTTAACGATGACCAGATATTATTTATTGTTTTATTTAAATGTCTGTCAAGTCGAGTCTAAAACATGAAAGTGAAGCTTTGAGGTTTTTCTCATAGTTTTTCTAGTTTGTGATTCTCTGGTCTCAGACTGACCTCCTGCCTCACAGCTGCAGTTCCTTCTGCTGACACAAGGTGGCGCTCACAGCCCTCAGAGATGGAACCAGCAGCCATGTGGTTCATTTTACCCCAAAAATCAGACAAACAATCTATTTAAACTTTAAAGTAATATCAGATATTAACACATCAGTCATAAATACGCTTTTATTATCTTGCTTTGGCTTTCTTTAAAAAGTTAATGAGTTGTAATTAATGGGTTTATTATCATTAATAAATCATTAAGTAATGCTCTTTGGATCTATTTGTAATCTATTAATAAATGCTCTCACTAATAGTGAATACATCATTTATAATAGTCCATGTTTTAATAAATAAGATGTTAATAACACCTGAAATAAGTAATCATTGTACTCACCTGTCAATGATGTTTTATCACAACCTGAGCGTGCATATTATATATTATTTATAGAACAATCAATTTTGAGGGTTATAAGTGTAATTGAAACGTATATAAATGGAAGAAGTATGTGGATGTATATATTTACTTATGTATAACTAATATATATATATATGTATATATATATATTTATATATATATTTATAACTAATATATATAGTTATAACTATTATACATATATCATCATTTTATATTTTCTTTATTATTTTTCTTTATTATAAGAAAATAAAAAATAATATATATATATATATATTATTTTCTATTTTATTATTTATTTTCCTTTATTTTATATACATTTTCTGCTTTATTTGAATATAATAATGTATATGTTTTGCTTCTACCTATACCTTTTCAGTCTTTCTGTTTTGTATATTATATATAATAATATTGTATTGCAACGATTGACTGAATACAATACACAACAATATTAGTTTATTTCTTATAAGTAATGATAATTGATTGTGAGACCGTGGCGCCCTCTAGCGGCGGAGCGCAGCAGTGCGGCGCGGTGTGTATTGTTCTGTCCGTTTGGGACGAGCCGCCGCGGCTCACCTCCACGCGCAGGCCTGCCGTAAAGCAGAGCGGCGCGAGGCGGAGAGAGAGAGAGAGGGGAGAGAGAGGGAGAGAGAGGGTGAGAGAGTGAGAGAGTGAGGGAGTGAGAGAGTGAGGAGGCGAGCGAACTGCGCTCCACAGTCAGCGGCGCACGCGGCGCTCAGCGGCCGGTCTGTGGACGCTGCTCCCCGGCAGCCGCGCCGAGCCTCCCCGCTCCGGAGCCCCGAGCCGCGGCACGGCGCGCCGTCATGGGGGTGTCGCTGCGGAGCTGGCTCGCCAACGAGGGGGGGAAGCACGTCGTCCTGGTGGGAGCACTTTTATTGTTATTGTTGTTTACATCTGTTCTGTTTTTCCTGCCTCTAAAACTTTTCTACCAACTTCCATCTTCAGTGAAGTGACTTTGAGTTTATTTAGATGTATATGTTTGTTAGATTAAATATAAATGTCAACATTTACTGGGACAGCAGAACACACAGAATTATTTATTATTTATTGTCTGTGTTTTTTTAATGGCCTGGTAATAAAAATAAGGATGTAGTTCAGACTGTGTGTGTGTGTGTGTTTGTGTGTGTCTTTCTGTGTGCGTGTGCATCTGTGTCTGTGTGTGTGTGTGTTTCTGTCTGTGTCTGTATGTTTGTGTGTGTCTCTTTTTCTGTGTGTGTGTGTGTGTGTGTGTGTCTCTCTCTCTCTCTGTGTGTGTGTGTGTGTGTGTGTGTGTGTGTAGATGCTGTGGCTGGGGGCCAACACCTGGCTCTTCCTGAGGACCTTCCTGCTGTACTTCTCAGGTCATCAGTACCACTACCTCTACCAGATGCTGGGGGTGAGGCGTCATGTGAATAGAGTATTATCAGATGTCATGTTGCTCTCTATTATCAGATGTCATGTTACTCTATAATATCAGACGTCATGTGACTTTTTATTAGCGGCGTGACATATCGATATATATTTAATTAGATCAATAAATAATGAAATAAATATACATATATATTTAATATATATATTTTTTAAATAAATTAAATTGTGTATTTATATATATATATACATTTAATTAGATTAATAAATAATTATCTATATATATTTAATTAAATCAATAAATAATTAAATATATATTTATATGTATACATGAATTCATTTATTTATTTAATTCATATGTATGTATATATATATATATATATATATATATATATAAATAAATACATTTATTTATTTAATTTATATATATATATATATATATATATATATATATATATATATATATATATATATATATTGAAGGAAGCACAAGTGTAAACAATAAAATAAGAATGAATGAATTCAGAGTCTTGGTTACATACCGGCTCGACGTCTCGCCATCATTAATGTTATTAGTTTATTCATATTATTAGTTTAATGTTATTAGTTTATTGTTATTAGTTTATTGTTATTAGTAACCGTGCTGCTCCTCTCACTCATCACGTTGGCTCTTAATTCTCTTCCTACGTCGTCACTCCGCCATCTGTGTACGCTGCTTCCTGCTAACATCCCACAATGCAATGCAGCACATTTTACACCTGCTAGGATTAAAGTTGCGTGAAACTAGAAACTCCAACCAGCTGTTCGTGTGACAGCTGTCAGATACCCAGAATGCATCACTCACTGTCGAGCAGCATCGGATAGTCATCGTCCAGGACATCCTCCACACTGGGCGACCCACACAGGCGCCACGAGAGTCACACACACACTGTGTGAGAGGGTGTGTGTGAGAGGGAGTGTGAGCGTGTGTGTGTGTGTGAGTGTGTGAGTGTGTGAGTGTGTGCATGAAGAGATGAACATGGATTATTATGCCTTGGTAGACGAGTGGTAGCATTGGAGGAACATTGATTCCAGTAGAGTTAGTGTGTGTCTGTGTGTGTGTGTGTGTCTGTGTGTGTCTGTGTGTGTGTGTGTGTGTGTGTGTGTGTGTGTGTGTGTGTGTGTCAGCAGGCAGTGTGTGTGAAGCCCTTCATGTCTCCCCTTACAGAGAGGGGCAAGTGTGGGCACGCCGGCTCTGGCTGAATGCTAGCCGGGGGGTCCAGTGAGTGTGTGTGTGTGTGTGTGCGTGTTTGTGTGTGTGTGTGTGTGTGTGTGTGTATGATGTACAGACAGCAGGTATCAGATCTCTTGCCTGTGGTTTTCTAGCCCTGTGACCTTTGACCTGTTTGTTGGCTCCATTCTTAAGTTTCACTTCTTACAGTCCAGTTCCCTCATCTTCATCACCTCCCTCACCTTCATCACCTCCCTCATCTTCATCACCTCCCATACCTTCATGACCTCCATCTCTCTCCGGTTGTTTGACTTTCTTGGTGATGATGAGGAGCGATGAAGAGTGTCGGTGTTTCCGCCTGACGCTTCAAATAACGCCGCATGGCCTGGAGCCCCCAGAGCTCACCGGGCTGTGTGTGTGTGTGTGTGTGTGTGTGTGTGTGTGTGTGTGTGCGTGTGTGTGTGTGTGTGTCCTCCCCAGCTCGGGCTGTGTGTCAGCAGGGCGTCGGCCTCCGTGTTGAACCTGAACTGCAGCTTGGTGCTGCTCCCCGTGTGCCGCTCGCTGCTCACCTTCATCAGAGGAACACACGCCGTAAGGAAGGGGCGGGGCTAGAGGGGGAAGAGGCGGGGCTAGAGGGGGAAGAGGCGGGGCTAGAGGGAGGGAAGAGGGATGGAAGAGGGACGGAAGAGAAAGGAAAGAGGGATGAAAGAGGGATGAAAGAGGGAGGGAAGAGGGAAGGAAACACGTTATAACACAGGTGTAACAACACAGGTGTAACAACATAAGTGTAATAACACAGGTGTAACTCCTGCAGGTGTCGAGCAGAGAGACGCGCAGACTGCTGGACAAGAGCAAGACCTTCCATGTGGCCTGCGGGGTTTCCATCTGCATCTTCTCTGGTAACAGACTCCACACAGTGTGTGTGTGTGTGTTAGTATGTGTGTTTGTCTATGGTGTGTGTGTGTGTGTGTGTGTGTGTGTGTGTGTGTGTGTGCGTGTGGATGATTGGAGCCAGGCTTCCTGTGATGTCCCTTCAGCTGGTCATGTGTTTTTACTGTCTTGTTGTGTGTGTGTGTGAGTATATGTGTGTGTGTGTGTGTGTGTGTGTGTGTGTGAGTGTATGTGAGTGTGAGTGTGTGTGTTTTTTTGTTCTTCTGAGACTCCTCATGACATCATGGGAACTTCTAGCAGCTGTGTGTCCTCCTTACTTCCTCTTACTCACACCAGACCACCATATATATATATATATATATATATATATATATTATACTGTATGTATTATTTATATATATATATATATATATTATATTATATATATATATACAGTATATAATATATATATATATAAGTCTATAATATATATATTATATATACAGTATATGTAATATATATATATATATATATATATTATATATACAACATATACAGTATATATACAGTATATGTAATATATATATATATATATTATTTATATATATTATATATATACAATATATATAATATATATATTATATGTATCTATGTTGTGTATATCTATCTATATATATATATATATATATATATATATATATATATATATATATATATATATATAAATAAATCATGGTAAATGTGGACCGGATAACTTTTCCATTCTCAGAACGATTTGACATCTGTTAATCACACACACACACACACACACACACACACACACACACACACACACACACACACACACTGGAGACAGAGAGACAGCAGTGATGGGCGAGAGACATAGACATAGAGAGAAGGAAGAGAGGAAGGAGTGTGTGTGTGTGACCCGTCCTCTCTTGTGTGTGTGTGTGTGTGTGTGTGACCCGTTGTCTCTTGTGTGTGTGTGTGTGTGTGTGTGTGTGTGTTCTCCTGTAGTCGTGCACGTGTCGGCTCACCTGGTGAACGTGGTGAACTTCAGCGTCAGATACTCGGAGGACTTCCCCGCTCTGAACCTGGCTCGCTACAGAGGACAGGTGAGACACAGAGGACAGGTGAGACCCAGAGGACAGGTGAGACACAGAGGACAGGTGAGACACAGAGGACAGGTGAGACACAGAGGACAGGTGAGACCCAGAGGACAGGTGAGACCCAGAGGACAGGTGAGACACAGAGGACAGGTGAGACCCAGAGGACAGGTGAGACCCAGAGGACAGGTGAGACCCAGAGGACAGGTGAGACCCAGAGGACAGGTGAGACCCAAAGGACAGGTGAGACCCAGAGGACAGGTGAGACACAGAGGACAGGTGAGACCCAGAGGACAGGTGAGACACAGAGGACAGGTGAGACACAGAGGACAGGTGAGACACAGAGGACAGGTGAGACACAGAGGACAGGTGAGACCCAGAGGACAGGTGAGACACAGAGGACAGGTGAGACCCAGAGGACAGGTGAGACCAGAGGACAGGTGAGACACAGAGGACAGGTGAGACACAGAGGACAGGTGAGACACAGAGGACAGGTGAGACCCAGAGGACAGGTGAGACACAGAGGACAGGTGAGACCCAAAGGACAGGTGAGACCTAGAGGACAGGTGACAAAAAAACATGTGGAGCTTGAGAGTGAAATGTGTGTGTGTCTGTATGTGTCTGTGTGTGTGTGTGTGTGTGTGTGTGTGTGTGTGTGTGTGTGTGTTATTTTTCCTTCCCAGGACCCCAAACTGATCATCTTGACCACAAGTAAGAACAAATACACACCATACATTGTGTAAGGACAAAGATGTGTGTGTGTGTGTGTTTATATGAATGTGTGTGTGCATATGGATGTGTGTGTATGTTTGTGTGTGCATGCATGTGTGTGTATATGCATGTGTGTGTGTGTGTGTGCACGTGTGTGTATGTTTGTGTGTGCATGCATGTGTGTGTATATGCATGTGTATGTGTGTGTGTGTGGTCCCTGTGTGTGTTCAGTGGCTGAAGTTGAAGCCTTTAGTCTTCATTTGTTGTTGTTGTTGTTGTCTTAGAGGATAAAATAATAAATAAAATAACAACAACTGTTTGTTGTGAACTCTAACGAGACGCCTCCTTCAGTCTCAGGACTCACCGGCCTCCTCCTGGTGCTCATCCTCTTCCTCATGTTCACCTCCTCCTCCTCCTGCGTACGGTAGGTCTCCTCCTCCTGTAGTACCTCTAATCACCTCTAATGACCTCTAATGACCTCTAATGACCTCTGATGACCTATAATGACCTCTGATGACCTCTGATGACCTATAATGACCTCTGATGACCTCTTATGACCTCTGATGACCTATAATGACCTCTGATGACCTCTGATGACCTATAATGACCTCTGATGACCTCTTATGACCTCTGATGACCTATAATGACCTCTGATGACCTCTAATGACCTCTGATGACCTCTGATCGTCTGCTCCTGAACAAAAGGACCTGTCTTTGTTCTTCCTCACGTCATTTTACCGTGTGGATGATCCTCGGTTACCGCAGCGATGATCCTCGGTTACCGTGTGGATGATCCTCGGTTACCGTGGCGATGATGCTCGGTTACGACTCTAAAGAAGTTTAAATAGTTTGAACGTTGTTCTCTGCTCCAGGTTGTTCAACTACGAGATCTTCTGGTACACGCACAACCTCTTCATCGTCTTCTACGTCATCCTCATGGTGCACATGGGCGGGTAGGTGTGTGTGTGGGTCTGTGTGTGTCTGTGTGAGTGTGTCGATGCATTGTATTTGTGTTTTTCAACTGTAACTCCTGAGGTGGTTCGGGCATCTGATCCGGACGCCTCCTGGTCGCCTCCCACTGGAGGTTTTCCAGACACGTCCAACTGGGAGGAGACCCGGGGAAGACCAGGACACGCTGGAGGGATCACATCTCCCGGCTGGCCTGGGAACGCCTCGGGATCCCCAGAATGATCTGGAACATGTTGGGGGCGAGAGGGGAGTCTGGTCAACCTGCTGGTCTGCTGCCTGAGACCCGACCCCGGAGAGAGCGGTGGAAAATGGATGGATGGATGGAACTGTAACTCCACGTTGTCTCTCTATCGCCCTCTACTGGCCGATACACTGAACTGCTGGCAGGTTTTTGTTATGGTGGCAGCCTCTACCTTGATTGATTGATTGATTTGTTGATTGATTGGTTAATTGATTGATTGATTGATTTATTTGTTGATTGATTGATTTATTGATTTGTTGATTGATTGATTGATTTATTGATTTGTTGATTGATTCAGGCGTTGAACGTGGCGTTTACAAGAGAATCAAAACGCTCCTTTCCCACAACCACACCTCCTGAATCCTCATGTTCTTCATGTTCCTCCATGTTCCTCCATGTTCCTCATGTTCCTCCATGTTCCTCCATGTTCCTCCATGTTCCTCATGTTCCTCCATGTTCCTCCTGTTCCTCCATGTTCCTCCTGTTCCTCCATGTTCCTCCATGTTCCTCCATGTTCCTCCATGTTCCTCCTGTTCCTCCATGTTCCTCCATGTTCCTCCATGTTCCTCCATGTTCCTCATGTTCCTCCATGTTCCTCCATGTTCCTCATGTTCCTCATGTTCCTCCATGTTCCTCATGTTCCTCCATGTTCCTCCATGTTCCTTCATGTTCCTCCATGTTCCTCATGTTCCTCCATGTTCCTCCATGTTCCTTCATGTTCCTCCATGTTCCTCATGTTCCTCATGTTCCTCCATGTTCCTCCATGTTCCTCCATGTTCCTCCATGTTCCTCCATGTTCCTCATGTTCCTCCATGTTCCTCCATGTTCCTCCATGTTCCTCCATGTTCCTCCATGTTCCTCATGTTCCTCCATGTTCCTCCATGTTCCTCCATGTTCCTGCATGTTCCTCATGTTCCTCCATGTTCCTCATGTTCCTCCTGTTCCTCCATGTTCCTTCATGTTCTCCATGTTCCTCCTGTTCTCCATGTTCCTCATGTTCCTCCATGTTCCTCATTTCCTCATGTTCCTCCATGTTCCTCATGTTCCTCCATGTTCCTCCATGTTCCTCCATGTTCCTCCATGTTCCTCATGTTCCTCATGTTCCTCCATGTTCCTCCATGTTCCTCCATGTTCCTCATGTTCCTCCTGTTCCTCCATGTTCCTCATGTTCCTCATGTTCCTCCATGTTCCTCCATGTTCCTCATGTTCCTCCATGTTCCTCCATGTGTTCCTCATGTTCCTCCATGTTCCTCCTGATCCTCCATGTTCCTCCATGTTCTCTGTTCCTCCATGTTCCTCCATGTTCCTCCATGTTTCCTCTCATTTCCTCATGTCCCTCCCTGTTCCTCCATGTTCCTCATGTTCCTCCTGTTCCTCCATGTTCCTCATGTTCCTCCATGTTCCTCTGTTCCTCCATGTTCCTCATGTTCCTCCATGTTCCTCCATGTTCCTCCATGTTCCTCATGTTCCTCCTGTTCCTCCATGTTCCTCCATGTTCCTCCATGTTCCTCATGTTCCTCATGTTCCTTCATGTTCCTTCATGTTTCTCCATGTTCCTCCTGTTCCTTCATGTTCCTCCATGTTCCTCCATGTTCCTCATGTTCCTCCTGTTCCTCCATGTTCCTCATGTTCCTCCATGTTCCTCCTGTTCCTCCATGTTCCTCCTGTTCCTCCATGTTCCTCCATGTTCCTCCATGTTCCTCCTGTTCCTCCATGTTCCTCCATGTTCCTCCTGTTCCTCCATGTTCCTCCATGTTCCTCCATGTTCCTCATGTTCCTCCATGTTCCTCCATGTTCCTCCATGTTCCTCATGTTCCTCCTGTTCCTCCATGTTCCTCCATGTTCCTCCATGTTCCTCCTGTTCCTCCATGTTCCTCATGTTCCTCCATGTTCCTCCTGTTCCTCCATGTTCCTCCTGTTCCTCCATGTTCCTCCATGTTCCTCATGTTTCCTCCATGTTCCTCCTGTTCCTCCATGTTCCTCTCCTGTTCCTCCATGTTCCTCCATGTTCTCATATGTTCCTCTGTTCCTCATGTTCCTCCATGTTCCTCCTGTTCCTCCTGTTCCTCCATGTTCCTCCATGTTCCTCATGTTCCTCCATGTTCTTCCTCATGTTCCTCCTGTTCCTCCATGTTCCTCCTGTTCCTCCATGTTCCCGATCAATAACCCTCTCACCGTCTCCTCTCCCGCCAGCGGAGCTCTGAAGTACCAGACCAACCTGGAGGCCCACCCCCCGGGCTGCCTGAGAGCCAATCAGAGCAGCCCGGAGCGGCAGGGGGCGGAGCTAGAGCGGGGCGAGGATGAAGAGGGGCGGTGCGGAGAGGAGGCTCACTTCCAGCCACACGCCCCCCAGGTGTGTGGGTGTGTGTAGAGGGTGTGTGTGTGTTGTGTAGAGGGTGTGTGTGTGTTGTGTGTGTGTTGTGTTGTGTGTGTGTTGTGTGTGTGTTGTGTTGTGTGTGTGTGTGTGTGTTGTGTAGACTAAGTGTTTGGGAGGTGGTCCTGTTTATTAGAGGTGCTGTGAAGGAGGGCGGGCCCCCTCTCTACATCAAGGCCAGAGTGTGTGTGTGATTATGTGTGTGTGTGGGTGTGTGTGTGATTATGTGTGTGTGTGTGTGTGTGTGTGTATGTGCGCACGTGGTCGTTAAGCAACGAGCCGGTCCCATAAAACCCTCTTAAACCCGACTGTGCTGCTCAGTGTTTACTGCAGTGGTCGGCAATTAGTCTGTTCCAGGTAACACACACACACACACACACACGCACACACACACACACACACACACACACCCCACTGTGATGGAAAGATCCAGAGATTATCCGTGTGTTCTCACGCAGAGGAGGACGTGGACATATTATCGGTAATGACACTGTATGGCCACCAGGTGTGCGTCATGCTAACGGTGGACTGCCATGCTAACGGTTGCGCCATGCTAACGGTGGACCG
>CM070099.1:23579416-23604416 GCA_036178185.1 Liparis tanakae | reverse complement strand
CATCACACACACTTAGGCCACGCCCCCAAAGCTGCAAGTAGCCCCCACACAGGTCAGCGATTGGTTCTTTTCCTGTTTTACCGAACAAAACACGTTACATAAAAATACTCCTGTGACCTCATGACCCCGTGAGGGTCCAGCTGCGCCCCGCCCCGTCAGCTGTGTGTGTGTGTGTGTGTGTGTGTGTGTGTGTGGTTCCAGGAAGCGGGTCGGCGTGTTCTGCTGCGGGCCCAAGGGGATCTCCAGGACCCTCCACAAGCTCTGCAACGCCGCCCGGACCTCCGGGACCACCTTCGAGTTCAACAAGGAGTCCTTCAGCTGATCCCACGTCAGATGTGAGACCGGCCGAGGAACTGCAATGTTCACGGACTGAACTTTTATAATAACAATTATTATTATATTATATACTAAATATTATTATGCATCATCGGCCACAGTCACAGAAATGCCTGAAACTGACATTAATCTGAGGTTAATCTGACATTAAACTTGACATTAAACTGACATTAAATTGAGATTAATCTGACATTAATCTAACATTAAACTTGACATTAAACTGACATTTAACTCACATTTAACTCACATTTAACTCACATTAAACTCACATTAAACTCACATTAAACTCACATTAATCTGACATTAATCTGATATTAAACTGATATTTAATTGACATTTAACTGACATTTAACTGACATTAAACTCACATTAAACTGATATTAAATTGACATTAAACTGACATTTAACTGACATTAATATCACATTTAACTGACATTAAACCAAAGAGCTTCCGTATGTCCGGCTCATGGAATCCGGCTTTATGTCACTTCCTGTCTGCGTGCGGTTAGCAGGTGTTTGATTGGTCCGTGGGACTTTCACTCATCAGGATGTTTTCTACCTATTAGAGGAAAGGGGCGGAGCCAACATGGACGATGAACGCTTGACTTGACCTTTGTTTTAATTTTTCAACAACCTGTTTTTATACAAAGAAATCTTTACACCTAAAGCCAGTATTCTGAGTTAGTTGTTTTCACAATTTATTTATATTGTTTAAAGTTATTTTATGTTATATGTGTTTAATTAAAAAAAAGTACTGTAAGAAAAGAAGAGGCGGATACTGATGAGTTGATATTAATCTATCTGTAACGTTGTGATAGTTCATGTTTTACGTGCTAACACTGTAAACACCACTTCTCTGTAAACAATCAACTTCTTGATATTTTCATCGTTGGGACTGAAGCGACAGTATTTTTCATAAATTGTGTTTGATAAGCATTTTTAAATTTGAATATATCTACATGTCACACTGTATGTCTATTTTCAGAATTGTCCTTTTTTTAATAAGGCAAAGCTTGAATAAAAAGATTTTCTATTAATTATATTTATTGGTTACTTGCACAAAGTGGGTGGGAAGTATTTATCATCACAAATATATAACTCATACAATTTAACTTTTAATTACATTTTTTAAAACAACTTTGACTGTTAAGTGGCATAAACTTAGTTTATTTTGTAATATTTTCTCTTGGGTGTATTACACATTAATTACATTAGTTGCATTATTTCACATTAATAAAAACATTTTCCACAGGATATTTTCCGTCTGTCGTCCCGAGAGGCCGACGGCAAAATAACAAACCCAAAACAAATGATTACATTTACAATGTTTACTCAATGTGGTTCAGTTAATTTAATTGGTGGTTTCTGTGAGTACATACGTGTTCTTACAGTATTCACATATACTTTGTGTATTATACACATAATATCAGTCAAATACAATGAAATAAAACATTAAGAATGATGAACTCTTGTGTATCAGGATGTTCGGTGTTTCATGTCAGTGAAGAATTATCCAGAAGTTTCCATGGAGTATTCACAATACTGCAGTACAGTGTGTACATCTTAATATTTTCATTTGACCACTTTGTGTGTTGCATTCTAGGAATGCACATGTAAGTGTGTGTGTGTGTCTGTGTGTATATATATATATATATATATATATATATATATATATATACATACAAAATATATTTTATATGCATATATATTCTACATTTATATAATATTCTACATATATACTGTAATATAATATATATAATAAATATATATTATATGAATATATATATTCTACATATATATATTATATGAATATATATTCTACATATATATATATAATATATATATATATATATAATATATATATATATATTATATGTATATATATATTCTACATACATATATATATATATATACATATAATATTGATAATATTAATATGATATATATATAGCTTTCCTGTGATGTCTTCTGTCAGATACACTGGGGGTGAAATGTTTTTTTGTTGCCTGAAGTGTAAAAAGTACTCGAACACTAGAAATATAGATAATAAAAAGTTTAACTTGTGATGTCGCTGACATTTTTAAATTAATTAAATTAAATTCACCTTTCACTGAATTTGGGTACCAAGACACACGACTATCTGCTCGATACCGTTACAATTAAAATATTATTATTATGGGAAATCAATAGCAGATTGTATTTTGTACCATAATTCCTCTCATGCCTCTGTATGTGTGTCCCTAACCGTTAATTCTGCTTTATGTCTCAAGGTCAGTGTGGTCTGAAGGTCGCAGCGTGGTCTGAAGGTCACAGCGTGGTCTGAAGGTCGCAGCGTGGTCTGAAGGTCGCAGCGTGGTCTGAAGGTCACAGCGTGGTCTGAAGGTCACAGCGTGGTCTGAAGGTCACAGCGTGGTCTGAAGGTCACAGCGTGGTCTGAAGGTCACAGCGTGGTCTGAAGGTCACAGCGTGGTCTGAAGGTCACAGCGTGGTCTGAAGGTCACAGCGTGGTCTGGTATGAAGACGAGCCTTCCTCGGAGCTGCTCTGCAGTAATGGCTGCCTCTCCCCGTAGCTCGGCCTCCTCTTCTTCCTCTGGCTGCGCTTCCACTTCCTCCTCCCGACAGTCACCAGCGCGGCGATGAGGGCGGCGCCCGCGGCCCCGAGGACGGCGGCGCCCAGCAGCCACGGCCAGATGAGCTGGGCCTGGTCCAGGTAAGGGGTCAGGAACTCCTGCAGGAACCTCTGGCCTGTAGAGGAGACCAGATCAGCTTTCAGAAACGAAGGCGTCAGAACGCAGGAGAAACAATGAAACCGTGCAGCAGTGGCACATGTTTGGAAAACTGGCTATTCTCTTAAGTGAAGTGACCCAAATAATAAGAAAAAGTGATGACAAATAAGCATTTTCTTCTATTTTGTGCTCTCTGTTGCCCCCTGTTGGTATAATCTATATCTTCTTGGCCTTTAACATACAACTCATAACCAAAATAATAAGAGAAAGTAGTGAAAAGTACGCCTAAACATGTTATTTGTCTATGCTGTGCTCTCTGTCGCCCCCTGTTGGTTTAATATATATCTGCTACGCCTTTCTGGAACCAACACAGCTTTAATTATTGAATTATGGATGTTGTCGGCCCGATCAGACATGGATTATCGAGCCGTTCCTCCACACTCCTTTGACTGAGTCGTGCCCACTGGTCATGCCGGTGGTGGTGGGGGGGGGGGGGGTCATGCTGCTCTCACCACACATCACAGCGTGGTTATTATGGATGTGAGCTTCCTTTGTCCACCACAACCAGGCCTGTGTAATCCTATCAGCAGCACAGCGTGACCGGTGGACGCGTTGCAGACGTCATCAAGACGTTTGTATTGAGGTCACGATACAGTTAGTCCACCCGTAAACAAACATCCTAGAGAGCAACAGAGCAGCCGCCAATCAAACGCTTAACATCTCAGGGATTCATAACCACTCGTCCACAACCTCAGGTATTCATACGACATTGAACTTTTAGTTTTATTACAACCACGACGCTCTCTACTAGGCAGGGCTACTGATGTCTCACACGCACAGCTGGAACTTAAAGCGACTACTATACAATTATATATATATATAATAATAATATACATAATATATAATATCAAATGAATATTCTTAAAATTAATTTGTAAAAATGAAAAGAAATTGTACTGCATATTGTACTGCATATAAATATATTTTATAAAAGTATATATTTACATATATATATATATATATATAAATATATTTATATGTATATATTTTTATATATACAATTTATTTTTATATATAAAATAGTTTATATATATAAATATATATAATAAAGAATTATATATACATATACATATATATATATATGTAACATATTTCTATATATATTTATATATAATGTAAAGTTTACTGGGCTTATGTGTCCCTCGGTACTGACCAGGGTCCAACAGGTAGGAGTACTCGAAGCCCAGCGCCTTGTTGGACAGGAAGTAGTCTCCGTTCCTGTAGAGGGGCAGGAAGGGCACCATGTAGTACCCGTCGTTGTGGCCGATGGGAGCGTTGGCTCGTGGGTAGGTGGTCCGGGCGGGCTGGTGGGCTCTGAGCCAGCGCTCGAAGATACTGGAGGAGAGAAGGAGGGAACGCAGGGATGGACATGAGTGAGGGATGACGAGGAGATAATAGAGAGAACAGAGGGATGGAAAGAAGAGAGGGATGACGAGGAGATAATAGAGAGAACGGAGGGATGGACAGAAGAGAGGGATGATGAGGAGATAATAGAGAGAATGAGATAGTTATGATAAATATATTAAGAGAAACCAAGAAATCCTACAACGGTTGTATCAAGGAGGTCAAGACATTATTCAAATTAAGATATTCTAGATAAGACTAAGATATTAGGTATTTTGTTTAAAATACGCGTATGCTTCATACTTTTAAAGAATGGCATAATTTAATTGTCTTGTCAATATCAATTTATAAATAATATAATTATTAATTTATTGTAATTATTGTTATTAACCTAAAAGGACAAATAACTGTAACATTTACTATCCTTAACTTTGTTTTTTCCCTCCTTCATTATTAGCATTCTGCAGTAAATAGAAACGAATGACCAGATGATAATAGATGTTACTCTATTTAATATAAACACCACAGTGGCATTAGAAACCACACTATAAGTAGACGCACATTCGTCACGTCTGTGCATTATATGTTTGAGTGTGGAGCATATCTCAGGTTGACCACAGGGGGCAGTGTGGAGCAGTGTGTCAGGTAGTTAGTATATGGGGGCGATGGTGTGAAGATGCCTGGGTGACGGGCGCTGGCGCTGGTTCACCTGTCGATGAAGGCGTGGTGCAGCAGGAAGATGGGGTCGTTGGCGGAGCCCTGCACGTTGGACATGGAGCCGTTCATGAACACGTGGAGGCCGTTGTGCATCGTGCTCCGGCCCGACATCGCCATGCCCGACGAGGGGCTCGCGAAACCTGCAGCGCACATCACATGACGCACGGAGCTTCAGCTGGAGGGCGCGACCTTTGAGATCACGGTTACTGTCGGCCTCGAGCGACACAGTGTCGCCGTATATTTGTGTGTGTGTATGTGGTTGTGTATGTGTGTGTGTGTTGTAGTGTATGTGAATTTGTGTGTGCATGATGCGTGTGTGTGTGTGTGCTGTTATTACATTTTGAAAGTGGTGTCCCGACGAGACACCTCCTAGTCAAGGTCCTCACAGGTCTGCGATTATAAGTATATATGTTGTGTGTGTGTATGTGTGTATGTGTATGTGTGTGTGTGTGAATGTGTATGTTTGTGTGTTGTTGAGTATGTGTATTTGTGTGTGTGATGTGTGTGTTTGCTGTTATTCAATTTTGAATGTGGTGTCCCCACGAGACACCTCCTAGTCAAGGTCCTCACAGGTCTGCGATTACAAGTATATATGTGTGTGTGTGTATATGTGTGTGTGTGTGTGTGTGTGTGTGTGTGTGTGCATGCGTGTCTCACCCTCGATGACATTCCTGAAGCTCATGTTGGCGGAGCGGTCCATGGGCCCCGTCTCGTACTCGGTGAGGCCGACGGTGAAGTCCACGTCGGCCGTCGTCGGGAGCCCCTGGGTCCGGTTGGTGTCGTGGTTTCCAGGGTTACGTAACAGCGGACCCTCCCCGGTGCCGTTACACAACGCCTCTCGACTGTTGTACTCCTCCGGCTGGGTGCAGATCACCTACACACACACACACACACACACACACACACACACACACACACACACACACACACAAACACACACACACACACACACACACATACACACACACACACACATACACACACACACACACATGTTGGTATTTAAACTTTCTACATCATGTAAACACTCCGACCTGCTAATGTTGGTGTGTATTCATATAAAATGTCTGGCTAAATCACAAAGACACACAAACACACACACACACGCATGCATATGCACACAAGCATACACACATATACACACATGCATATACACACAAACACAGATACACACACATACACACCCACACACGTACACACTCATACACACAAACATAAACACACACACACACACACACCAACATACATGGACACACATACACAGAAACACACTCACATGAACACACACACACACACACACACATTGACACATATACACAGAAATACACACTTACATAAACAAAACCACACACACACACATGCACACAAACAAACACACACACACACACACACACACACATGCACACAAACACAAACACACACACACACTCACACACTTGTGTTTGTGTAGTGGCTAAACGGTGAATCTAAGGAGTTGTGTGGAATGAGGCGTGGCCTCCGACCCCAAGGGGTCCGTAGCGGCGCTCACCTTCCAGGAGGAGAAGACGGAGGCGGGGCTTAGCAGGTTGGGGTCCAGCGGGCTCCGCCCCCCCATCAGGGCGTCGGTGCACACCTGGCAGGTCTGGGCGTCCCTCCAGTCCCAGTACGGGATGGAGAAGTCCGGGTCGCCCGTCAGCTTCCGGATCTCGTTCTCCCAGTGCAGCAGGTAGAGCCGGTGCCACGGCAGGAACGCCGCCGACTCGTGGGCGAAGTCGATGTCGCGCCACACGTTGCCCGGCCCGCCCAGGAAGGCGTCGCGCGACACGTAGTAGTGCATCCACACGAACAGGTCGTAGGTGTTGACGTCGGAGAACATCGGGTTCTCCCCGTCGGCGCCCATCTCGGCTCTGGTCGCCGTGGCGATGACGTAGTCCCGGCTCACCGTGTTCTTGGCCAGGTTCAGGTAGGAGGTGAACCTCCGCTGCTCGGCGGCCGACAGGCTGAGCACGTTGCGCCGCACCGACTCCCGGTACTCGCCGCAGGCCGCGCCCCGGTAGCCGAAGCGGCACTCGCCGCAGCCGAAGCCGCCGTAGTTCCCGGCGCAGCGGCACGTCCGGTTGAAGAACGCCAGCGGCCAGCGCTCGCGGTCGTCGATGCCGCTGTGCGGGTACTGCGGCCCGTGGGGTTCCTCCGACACCTCCACCTGGGCGCAGAACCCGCGGCCCGACAGGGCGCCGCACGGCGAGCCGTCGCCCGCCCACGCCGGGCAGCACTCTTTGGTCCGGAGGCCGTCCCGGTTGGCGCACGGCCGAGGGAACTGGGCCCAAGAGGTCCGGACCAGCTGCAGCAGCACCACCCACAGGTACAGCCTCATGGCGGACGGGTGGAGGCAGGAGGACCTGGTGATGGACAGGTGGAGGCAGGAGGACCTGGTGATGGACAGGTGGAGGCAGGAGGACCTGGTGATGGACAGGTGGAGGCAGGAGGACCTGGTGATGGACAGGTGGAGGCAGGAGGACCTGGTGATGGACAGGTGGAGGCAGATTCCAGATGACCAATGAGATCCAGAGGCGACTCCTGGAGGAGAATCCGGACTCTTCAGGAAGCTGAATCTACACCAACCGATCACTATCAGGGTGGAGCTTGCAGGTCTGTTACCCCTCTACGCCACAATATACCTCCGTCAGACCTCCACTAGACCTCCACTAGACCTCCGTCAGACCTCCACTAGACCTCCACTAGACCTCCGTCAGACCCCCACTAGACCTCCACTAGACCTACGTCAGACCTCCACTAGACCTACGTCAGACCTCCGTCAGACCTCCACTAGACCTCCGTCAGATTTTCACTAGACCTCCGTCAGACCCCCACTAGACCTCCACTAGACCTCCACTAGACCTCCGTCAGACCCCCACTAGACCTCCACTAGACCTCCACTAGACCTCCACTAGACCTCCGTCCTCCTCTCTCCTTCACCAAAAGCTCCCCTCTCTCTCTCCGCTCAGTGAGCAGGTTTTAGGGGCGTCCTCTGGCGGAGTGTCTGATCTCATCGTGATCTCACGCGCACCGCCGGGCACACACACACACACACACACACACACACACACACACACACACACACACACACACGTATGCCCAAGAATGTGCACTCACACATCACATGCTCGGGATAATATTCTTGATTCCTTCATACACTTTGTCTCGAGACCGGCTGATCCACTGCACCTCAGGCAGGAACTCGTGTGTGTGTGTGTGTGTGTGTGTGTGTGTGTGTGTGTGTGTGTGTGTGTGTGTGTGTGTGTGTGTGCACTCTGAGCCCGAGCTCGTTGACTTTACTAGAGATTCTGGTGGAAACGCGTCGCCTCAAACTAAAGTTTTTACACATGGAAGAACTGAACAAGTGAAGTTGTGTTAACTTCAAAGCGTCAGTAGACATGTCTAAGTCGGATTAGTAAACTTTACTCAAAATCATAAGTTCACTTTAATTCTTTATTTTCTTTAGTCCAAGTTCAATGAAATAATGAAGTTAAGTTGAACATACACAAGAATATATAAACAAACCACTAATATAACATTAGTAACTGCTACTCATTAGTTTAATTCATCATAATGTCTTTACTTCTAATAAAATACACTTTGTTATTTTTTAGATTTTATTCATTATTTCAAGAAAATTATAGACACGAAAAGAAAAACATGAGTTGTGTATATCAAGAGGATTTACTGTCAACTCGTGTCTCTGGAACAGTTTCCATGTTTTACTGAGTCGACAATCCCAACTTTACAGGAGGAGGAATGCAACGTTACACAACATTACAAAACAACACTCAATATGATACAAATAATGTAATGAAAGTTCTGCTGTGTGGACAACAACACTCCAGAAAATGTAATTGAAGTTAATATATTTTACACTTTTGCTTCGACTGAAATTAAATTAATTAGTTTGGGCTGTGTTGTCCACACAGCATCACTGTTAGTGTATAATATTGAGTATTATATGTTGTGTTGTTGTTGTGTAATTTATTCAGTCAATCAAATCAAATACAATACAATATTATTCTATATAATATACAATATTATTCTATATAATATACAAAACAGAAAGACAACATATTTTTATATATTCCTATCCTAAATTAATATAAAATAAATCCACGATGGAGACCACGATGGAGACCACGATGAAGACCACGATGGAGACCACGATGAAGACCACGATGGAGACCACGATGGAGACCACGATGGAGACCACGATGGAGGCCATGATGGAGACCATGATGAAGACCTCGATGGAGACCACGATGAAGACCTCGATGGAGACCACGATGGAGACCATGATGAAGACCATGATGAAGACCTCGATGGAGATCACGATGGAGACCACGATGGAGACCACGATGGAGACCACGATGGAGACCACGATGGAGACCTCGATGAAGACCATGATGGAGACCACGATGGAGACCACGATGGAGACCACGATGGAGACCACGATGGAGGTCCTCAGGGGGCTCCTCCTCGTCGGGTCGGACCTCGGGACCAGCAGCCGGTCACATGCTGCCGTCTCCGGGCACCACGGGAGGAAGCTTATCCTGCTGGAGCATACACATGACCATCACGGGGGGGGGGGAGAGAGTGGAGAGAGAGAGAGAACATTAGAAAGAGAGAGAGAGGGATGTGGAGAAGTAGAGAGAGAGAGAGAGAGAGAGAGAGAGCTCTCTGGTTTCAGAAGTTCACCTCCACTAACTCCAGAATATTTCCAGCCCCACGTGACCTGGAGTGAAGCCTTCTCATAATGTTTATTCTGTTCCCCCGCCGGCCACCAGGGGGCAGCGTGGGCCCGTCTACCGCCTGAAGGAGGCCCACAGCTTCAGGTTTCTCCTCATCGGTTCCTCAACTCTTTAAATCCCTCTGACCTCTGACCTCTGACCTCTGAGCGGAGACAGGAGACGAGACCCGAAGATCACTTTTTTTTGCACTTCTTTTTCTCAATCTCATGTTAAAAAAGGAGGTGATTTGTTCTTTATGAAACATCAGGGTGTCATCATGACACCCTGACGACATCACGATGGCGTCACATGACTGTGGGTCATAACTTTATTTCTCTGTTCGTCTTCTTCTGCAGACGAGTGACCCGGAGGTCAGCTGTGTCTCCATGGCAACCGAGAGCATCCCCTTATTTTTGAAATGCCTGAATAATTGATTTGCTGAGTGATGTGCAGAGAAGAAAACAGAGGATGTTACCCCATAGACACACACACACATCCACACACACACACACACACATATACACACACACACACATCCACACACACACACACACATCCACACACACACACACACAAACACATCCACACACACAAACACATCCACACACACACATCCACACACACACACACACACACACACACAAACACATCCACACACACACATCCACACACTCACACACACACACACACACAAACACATCCACATACACACATACACACAAACACATCCACACACACACACACACATCCACACACACACACACAAACAAACACATCCACACACACACATACACACACACACAAACAAACATATCCACACACACACATCCACACACACACACACACACACACACACATACACACACACATACACACACACACACACACACACACACACACACACACACACATCCACACACACACATCCACACACACACACACACACACACATCCACACACACACACACACATACACACACACACACACACATTCACACACACACACACAAACAAACACATCCACACACACACATGCACATATACACATCAACACACACGCACACACATTCACACACACACACACAAACAAACACATCCACACACACACATGCACATATACACATCAACACACACACACACATTCACACTACACATTACATGATACATTCCTTCTTTGCGTGTGTAAATGTGTGTGTATATGTGTGTGTGTAAATATGTTCGTGAACGTGTGTGTGTATATTTGTGTGTGTAAATATGTGTGAGAATGTGTGTGTGAATGTGTACACACACATTCTCACACACACACACAGAGGTCAGGGTCACTCAGGCTATCACTCCATCAGCTGAAGCCACGTCCAGCCTGCATGTGTGTGTGAGACCGTGTGGGCCATGATGTCACTGTGTGTGTGTGTGTGTGTGTGTAGGGGGGGATGCATGATGTCATTGTGTGTGTGTGTATTCCACATCTTTGCTCTTTTAATGGTCTAATAATCCCAAACGCATTTGGCTGGCAAATTAATCCCAGGAGGCCGAGCTCTAAAGCTCTCTCTATCCCCCCCCCCTCCTTTCTCTCTCTCCTTCCATCACTCGTTTTTCCTCCTGGGCTACTCTCAATCAGTGGGCCTGTATCTCCAGATGGTATCGTGGAGGTAGGTGTGATAGAGAGAGAGAGAGAGAGAGAGAGAGGATGACCTGTGACGCCAGCAGAGCGTCCTCATTGGATGAGGGGTGGGGGTGGGGGGGGGGCATTTGTTGCCATAGTGAAGGAGTAGATTATACCACCGACGGCGTGGCGGTGGAGGCGTGAGGGATGCTGTGGCGTTTCTCACCCGCCGGCAACCCGACGTATGTCCCGCCCCCCTGGCTCCCCATTGGTGGAGAGGACACGACGATGAAGAGGAGTTCTCACTCTTCATAATCACTTTCAAAATATTACCGCCAGAGGACGGTGTCCATAGCCACCGGGAGCTGACAACGACATATGATATATGTATTTTTCGCCTCGAGTTTTGCCGAAAAATTTGCCCGATAAATATATAAATATATTTATGTTATCTTAATGTTATGAACCCAACACGAGGGCGTTACGTGTTCAGACGTGTGGGACGTCCTCAACAAGTACGGAGCAGAACTGGTGGTTCTTCATGCTGAAGGAGAGGAGAACTGTTTCCAGAGATAAGCCCCGCCCCTCTAAGCCCCGCCCCCTCTAAGGCGCAAAGAAACCAACTTGAGTAAAGCCTTGTAATATTTGGTGTGAACGCAGCATTATTAATGTAGACTGATGTCTGCGTGAGAATAGCAGCTAACCTTTACGGATATTCATGACACGTTACTATTTTTGGTTAATTCGCATTTTTCGCGCCTTAGAGGGGGCGTGGCTTATCTCCGTGGAAACAGTTCGCTTTTGGTGTGAACGCAGTATAAACATGTAAAATGACGTCAGTTTGCCCCACGTGCCATCCGGAAGCAGAACCCGAGGCTACCATGTGTATTGGTAACAGATAAATAAGAAATACACGTTGAGTGAATCTAAAGGGACCATTAGGATAAATGAATCAAGAGTCGGGAAAAGAGACGGGATGGGGTGCGTGTGCGTGTGCGCGCGCGCCGAGTGCTGAGGAAGGGGCTGAGGAAGAGGAGGAGGAGGAGGAAAGCAACGCAGACGGAAAGGAGGTGTGAGGAAGGAGGGAAGGTGTTTGGAGACGGGCTCAGGTGCGTGACCGGAAAGCGGGAGGACGCGGCGCGGCGCTCAGACGGCTGCGGGGCGCGCGGTCGGTTGACATTGAGCTCCACGTCTGTGCCTCTGCGGCGGGAGTAACCGAGAGACACCGGGGACACACCGGGGACGCCACGGAGACACACCGACACACCGGGGACGCCACGGAGACACACGGATCCGCGCGAGGTGAGCTGCCCGTGCACGCCGCCTCCGGAGCCGCTCGACAGGGGGCTTGACGCACTTTCACATTCCCAGTATCGCGGTATTGATGGAGGGACTCGGCTGATTCCGGACTGGTTCACCTTGCTTAGTCTGGTCCACGGTGACATCCGGTCGCCGTAGAGACGCCGGTGCACCGTGCGGGCTGCGCGGGGACGCGGCAGCCGGCTGCCCCCGGCATGCTGTGCCCGGGGGCATTTCAGACGGTGTCTCTGTCATGGCTTTGCAGCATTCACTTGTAAAGATTAAAATACACAATAGGAATAAGAAACGCTCCCAGTGTGTTGGATCCGTGACGTGGCGGGCTCCGCCGCTCCGCCGCTCCGCCGCTCCGCCGCTCCGGTCCCGCGCTGCGGGTCTGAGGGACGCGGCGCTGCGCCACGCATGCAGGTGTCGTCGCTGGGATGTATTTCTCCTTGGACAGTGTGTGTGTGTGTGTGTGTGTGTGTGTGTGTCAATGCATGTACATATCGAGACGCTATAGGAGGAGAATACAAAATCAAAAGTACTACAAGGTCGCTGCAAACCGGAAAAAAACCGGATGTGTGAAGAGGAGTCTGCAGGTGCTCGTTGGAAACATCGAGCAAGAAGTGCTTTAAGGTCACAGCTGGTCCGGCTCCCCTGTGTCACACTTCGTCTGTGCTGCAGCAGGTGTGTGTGTGTGTGTCTGTGTGTGTGTGAGAGTATGTTCTGATATCAGTTACCAGCGTTTAGAGAGATGCTGATGCTGTTTGACAGCCGGCTCCCCTTTGTTGTCCGATGAGGTCGCCGAGCATCATGCCGGATTTATATAATGGGAGCGGAGATGATGAAGGACGTGGAGCGGGGAATACAAAGACACACACACCTGGCCTCAGGGATGTGGTCTGGGAACCAGGAGCCTCAGGGATGTGGTCTGGGAACCAGGAGTCTTATTGATGGGTGGGGGAAAGGGAGGGGGGGGGGGAGGGTCTGGAACAACAACCTCAAAAAACCAGGGTTCTTTTAAGAACCATGTCCTAAAGAGTTCATCAAAGGACCTATAGAAGTGTCTAAAAAAAACCTTCAAAAAAAAGGTTCTTAAGACACCATTTTATGGTTTAAAGAAGACCTATAGCCAGGGTTCTTTTAGAGAACCATTTCTTTCAGAACCTTTATGTTTCTGTGCGCGCAGACAGAAGAAAAGAGACTTTGATGAGCGCTGATTGATGTTGCAGTTGCAGATTTTAATGAATTATTTTTTTTCCTCGTTCAGCACGGTAACAATGGGCAGTGAAGATGTTTTAAAGTGGAGCTGGAGGGAGGAGGGGAGGGAGGGGGGGAAGGGAGGGGGGGGGGAGGGGGGGGGGGGGGGGAGAGGGGGGGAGGAGGGGGTGGGGGAGGGGGGCGGGGGGGCGGGGGGGGGGGAGGGGCCAGGCCCGTCACACATGAAGAAGCACATGCGTCTGCTGTGGGAAACACATGCTAAACGTTCCGGTCTTAGTTTAATGCGTAGAGAAAGAAAAGCTCTCGGCGGCGTGTAGAAGACGTGAACCAGAACTAGAACCAGACATGAACCAGAACCAGAACCAGAGAAATGAACCAGAATCAGAGGGAGGGAGGCACATGTCTTAGAGAGAGAGAGAGACAGTTGGGGAAATGATGAGAGAGATGTAAAGAGAGAGATAGAGATGTAAAGAGAGAGTAAGAGAGGGAGCGGTAGAGAGACAGAGGTAGAGAGAGAGGTAGAGAGGGAGAGAGAGAGATTGATTTGTGTGTTGTAAACACGCTCCTCCTTCACAACAGAACACACAAGTCCATTAAAACACCACCGCTGTTTAAAAGCTTCCAGGTCTCTAATGTGTTTATAAAACCTGAACTCCAGCCTCCTGCCCCTCTCTGTTCTCTCTGGTTAAATAAATGGCAATTCTTTCCTCTCCGGACAGAATATGTAGGAGCTGCCACTTTTCCTTTTCTGCTTTTTAGAGAGAGAGAGAGAGAGAGAGAGAGAGAGAGAGAGAGAGAGAGAGAGAGAGAGAGAGAGAGAGAGAGAGAGAGAGAGAGAGAGAGAGAGAGAGAGAGAGAGAGAGAGAGAGAGAGAGAGAGAGAGAGAGAGAGAGAGAGAGAGAGAGAGAGAGAGAGAGAGAGAGAGAGAGAGAGAGAGAGAGAGAGAGAGAGAGAGAGAGAGAGAGAGAGAGAGAGAGAGATTAGACTCCTCCGCTCTTTGTCCTCTTTCTATCTCTCCTCCTGTTTCTACTCTTATCTCTCCATCTCTCTTGTCCTCTACCTCCTTCTCTTCCTCCCCACCATTCCTTCTTTAGTATTTCATTTCATCTCTCTCTCCTCTTTCTCCACTCGTCTACAAAACTATTTAAACCTCGATATTGAAACAAGGAAATGAACCAACAGCAGATTCAACCAGGAAGTGAACTCTCTACTTCCTGTTCTCTACTTCCTGTTTACTTCCTACAAAGGAATAATAAATAAATCTGAATCTCTGTCTCCAAAAACATTTTGCATATAAATTGTAAAAATACATTTATTTATATTTGTGATAATGACAAGGAAAGGGGGACCTTTTAGGAGGGAACACCGACAGCAGACGTTACCGTCACAGAAGGTAACACAGGAAGTCTGATTATCATCTACAAGCACCAATTAGAAAGAGCGATTAAATAAATATATATACAAATAAATGAATGAATAAATAAATATATGAATGAATAAGTAAATATACCAAAATAAATGAATGAATAAAAATAAATAAATATGTAAATCAATATATAAAATACAAATTACAAAAATAATAATAATGAAAATAAAAGAATATAAATATATTTATAAAAATTAAAATACATAAATAAATAAAGAAAGAACGAAACAAAGATAATAAAGAAACAAAGACGGACTCCCGGTCCCCGTCGGTGACGGTGTTGCTGTCACCGCTCCTGGAGCCATCGCTGTATTAAACACGACGTCCTCCTCTCGGCGGCCGTGAGCTGTGACTCGGGCGTGGCGTTTTATGTTATTGATATCTCGCCGTGGCGGTGAGACTCCTCTCGGGGATTTAGAGCTCCAGGAATAAAAGGCCAAGGCCGTAAAGCCTGGAGCCGTAAATCAAGAGGATGACGTCCAGAGACGATTCTAGACCTCTTCATCCGATCCCCAGGAACCCACAGCCACTGGACACTGGCAGATCTATGGGGTAGATCTATGGTGGAGATCTGTTGGGTAGATCTCACCGTGTAGATCTATTGGGTAGATCTATCGTGTAGATCTGTTGTGTAGATCTGTGGGGTAGATCTGTTGGGTAGATCTGTTGTGTAGATCTGTTGCGTAGATCTATTGTGTCTCATGATTTAGATCTCATGACGTAGATCTCATGACGTAGATCTCATGACGTAGATCTCCCCGTGTAAATCACATGTTTTAGATCTTAGAGAAAGGGGTGTGTGTGCTGCTCTAGACCTTCTGCTTCTAACCGTCTGTTCTGCTCCACGTGAACACGTCTGTTACCGTGGAGACGGACTCTTCCTCATGATTGGGGGAGCTGACGTTCCTCCAGCCTGAGCCCAGATTCTCTCGTTCCTCCTCCCAGGTTGCTCCCGTCTCGTCGACGCTCCCACCTTGAGCCCCGAGGGAGGGAACGCCGAGTCAGAAACAAACAAAAGGAATACGCCGTCCTCCATCTTTTGAAAGACACTCCCCCGCGCCGCGAGCGCCGCCATGGCCCGGAGGCGTGACGCCGGGACGAGCGGCTGCCTGTGACGCTCCGGGAGGAACCAGAGGTCTGCCCGTGACGCGCCGCCATGCTGCCCCGGCTGCTGCTGGCGCTGTCCGTGTGGGCGGGGTCTTACCAGGCCGACTCCGCCCAGTCCGAACGCCGGGTTGTGACACACGTCCCCGGTGACATCATCATCGGAGCCCTGTTCTCCGTCCACCATCAGCCGCCCGCCGACAAGGTGATTCATGGTTTTATTTAGCATCTTTCTGTCGTAGCAGGTCATGGAAAAGTCATGGAATATATATATTTGTATTTTCCTGGAAAACTCTATATATATATTTATAGGTATATATATAAAACATATTTATATAAATATATATGTATGATATATATAATATATTGATAGAAATATATCTATAAATATATATATATATTATATATATATATTATAATATATATATAAATATATATAAATGTAATATATATATATATATATATATATTGATATAAATATATCTTTATATATATATATATATATAAAATATATTGGTGTAATATATACATTCGATGGTGCCTGAATGGCTTTCGCATTGAGACGCCATCGTCCTCGGCGGTTACATCTCCCGTCCTCCTCTCACAGGTCCATGAGCGTAAGTGCGGCGCGGTGCGGGAGCAGTACGGCATCCAGCGGGTGGAGGCCATGATGCACACGCTGGACCGCATCAACGCCGACCCGCACATCCTACCCAACATCTCGCTGGGCTGCGAGATCCGGGACTCCTGCTGGCACTCGGCCGTGGCTCTGGAGCAGAGCATCGAGTTCATCCGCGACTCGCTGGTCTCCTCCGACGAGGCCGAGGAGAGGGCGGCGGCGGCCGGAGGAGGAGGAGGAGGAGGAGGAGGAGGAGGAGCGACGATGAAGTGCGCCGACCCCTCTGCTACTCCGATGCAGGGGAAGAAACCCATCGTGGGTTTGATCGGACCGGGGTCCAGCTCGGTGGCCATCCAGGTCCAGAACCTTTTGCAGCTGTTCAACATACCACAGATCGCCTACTCAGCCACCAGCATGGACCTCAGCGACAAGGTGAGACCCTCTACCTGGAGACCCTCTACCTGGAGACCCTCTACCTGGAGACCCTCTACCTGGAGACCCTCTAGCTGGAGACCCTCTAGCTGGAGACCCTCTACCTGGAGACCCTCTACCTGGAGACCCTCTAGTTGGAGACCCTCCAGCTGGAGACCCTCTAGCTGGAGACCCTCTAGTTGGAGACCCTCCAGCTGGAGACCCTCTACCTGGAGACCCTCTACCTGGAGACCCTCTAGCTGGAGACCCTCCAGCTGGAGACCCTCTAGCTGGAGACCCTCTACCTGGAGACCCTCTAGCTGGAGACCCTCTAGCTGGAGACCAACACCTGGGCCTCATAAGACGTAGACAGGACCACACAGAGAATTAATGACTGCTTCTTTAATGCTTCGTGTGTGAAAGCTGCCTTCTCCCCCCTGACCACCAGGGGGCGGGCCCTTCGTAGCTCGTCTCTGATTGGCTGTGTTCTCTTTGATGTCTCAGAGCCTCTATAAGTACTTCATGCGCGTCGTGCCGTCGGACGCCCAGCAGGCCCGAGCCATGGTGGACATCGTGAAGAGATACAACTGGAGCTACGTGTCTGCTATCCACACTGAAGGTACACACACACACGCACACACACACACACACACACACACACACACACACACACACACACACACACACACACACACACACTCCGGCCTCTGGCGTTGCCTGAGGCGTATCAGCAGCGATTGAGTGGAGCTGTGAAGAGTCAGTGTGTGTGTTCATGTCAGAGAGTGAACTACATCTGGAACTGAGTGTTCACACCTGTGTGTGTGTGTGTGTGCGTGTGTGTGTGTGTGCGTGTGTGTGTGAGTTCATAAATAAGTAAAACGCGTTGCAGTAATCCGATAATAATTAATAGGATTAATGAATGGATGGGTTTGTGCGTCGGGGTTGTGATGTCATTCAGCTGAGGCGACGGGTGACTCGGGGTGTGCCTTGCTCAAGGGCACGCCGACGAGGGCGGGCCGGTCGGGGGTCGGACCGCTGCTCTAGAATAGAAATACTTTTCTTTGCAGAAAAGTGACAAAATAAAACCTGAGCTGAGAAAACACCAAAAATATGAAGATGGTTGTATGTGTGTGATTGTGTGTGTATAGGTGCGTGTGTTTGGTTGTGTGTGTGAGAGAGAGAGAGAGAGAGAGAGAGAGAGAGAGAGAGAGAGAGAGAGAGAGAGAGAGAGAGAGAGAGAGAGAGAGAGAGAGAGAGAGAGAGAGAGAGAGAGAGAGAGAGAGAGAGAGAGAGAGAGAGAGAGAGAGAGAGAGAGAGAGAGAGAGAGAGAGAGAGAGAGAGAGAGAGAGAGAGAGAGAGAGACAAAATAAACTAATATGAAGAAACTGAATAAAACATGTAATATCAGGATATGAATGAAGTGATGTGATTGGACGAGGCCGTGGGCGAAGCCCCCGTGTGGGTGGTAACGTCTGAAGAGTTTCATCTGTGAGAGGAGGAGAGGAGAAGAGGAGAGGAGAGGAGGAGAGGAGGAGAGGAGGAGAGGAGGACGTGTAATTACATGTAATAGACCTGATAAGAGTGACAAGTGATGGAGGCGGTAAGTGAGGAGGAGGAGGAAGAAGAGGAGGAGGAGGAGGAGGGATGAATACAATGGGAGAAAAGACACAGGAGCACCTCTATGTTTTCTTAAAATGACCATCACATGGTAACCATGGTGACCTTCACACCCGTACCCTGTGATGGTCACCATGGTTACCGTGTGATGGAGTTAAGGATTTCAATGTGTTCTAGAAAATACCCAATAACCTGAGGACCAGACCCACGGGCATGGGGCTGTTACTGGTGTGTGTGTGTGTGTGTGTGTGGGGGGGGGGGGGCGGGGGCAGCGTCATGGTAACATAAAGTATCATGGAGGACGTGTGTGTGAGAGGCTGAGAGGCAGAAATGGAGTGAAGAAGAGACCCATGATGGGCTCACCGTGTGTGTGTGTGTGTGTGTGTGTGTGTGTGTGCTGTCTCACATACATATCCCTTGAGTGAAGTAGGTTACAAGCTCTATCGATTTTGCCGATGGTACCAGTATGAGTGTGTGTGTGTGTGTGTGTGTGAGTGTGTGTGTGTGTGTCAGTCAGTGTGTTGCAGGGGATGGACAGTGGGTACCATCTGTCTCCCATTGCTCTCACTGAGACACTAATTACAGGACTTTACACTTCGCTCCACTACACACACACACACACACACACACACACACACACACACACACACACACACACACACACACACACACACACACACACACACACACACACACACACACACATGAGATGTAGTAGTGGTCAGGGATTTGGGGATTTCTTATACTTTCCTCTTCTTTCTGAGTGCTCTCCTCTCTCCTCTCCTCTTCTCTCCTCTCCTCCTCTCTCTCCTCTCCTCTCCTTTCCTCTCATCTTCTCTCCTCTCCTCTCCTCTCTTCTCTCTCTCTATCTTCCCTTCTTCTTTCAGCCTCACTAATATTCAATAATCTGTGACATGATATCTTGTAATAGTCTGAGATCATTTCGATGTTTTCTCCCGTGGAGACGGAGCGGAGGAGGAGATGAAAGAGGGAGAGATCAAAGGGAGAGGGGGATGAATTAAAGAGGGGAATCCTCTCCTCTTCTCTGCCAGCGCGTACAAACCTTCATTAGCATACATTCCAGGTCACCCACTTCCTCTGCCGCTCAGTGGGCGGGGCCTAAGAGGATCAGGGAATCGAACCCGCAGCAGAACGTTCAGGAAACTCTTCATGATTTAGATGTGTCTCCGCGTCTTCATCACGTCTTCATCACATCTTCATCACGTCTTCATCACGTCTTCATCACATCTTCATCACGTCTTCATCACGTCTTCATCACGTCTTCATCACGTCTTCATCACATCTTCATCACGTCTTCATCACGTCTTCATCTCGTCTTCATCTCGTCTTCATCACGTCTTCATCACGTCTTCATCTCGTCTTCATCACGAGGTTTATCCTCCCCGAGCTCAGAGGAGCCGTTGGTTACATCGGGGACGTGTCAGTGGTCAGCAGCTCTTTCAATCAGGGGGTTGTCGGTTCAATTCCCGCCCTGGTCCACATTTCCTTGTGCAAGGCATCAACCCTGTAGCTGCTCCACGGCGTGAGAATGATGTCATAATGTAAAGCCCATTGGCTCGTTATCTACTGCGCTCTACCTATCCATCCATCATCTATCTATCTATCTATCTATCTATCTATCTATCTATCTATCTATCTATCTATCTATCTATCTATCTATCTATCTATATCTATCTACCTATCCATCCATCATCTATCTATCTATCTATCTATCTATCTATCTATCTATCTATCTATATCTATCTACCTATCCATCCATCATCTATCTATCTATCTATCTATCTATCTATCTATCTACCTATCCATCATCTATCTATCTATCTATCTATCTCTCCATCCCTCTATCTATCCGTCCCTCTTCATCCCTCCATCCACTGTGTGTTCCTCTGCATTTAAACAGGTTTATAAAACATAACTGAATTAATTTAATATTATTATTTGTATGTATTAATTGATCATCTTTTCTTTTATGGTTTTCCAGGCAACTACGGTGAAAGTGGGATGGAGGCGTTCAAGGACATGGCGGCAAAGGAGGGAATCTGCATCGCCCACTCTGGTGAGACGCCGTTAGCTTAGCATGCTAATCACAAACAGGAAGTACGCTTACGGACTGCGTTGTGTTGTTGTGCGTCGCACAAGAAGACACATAACACGCCGCGGAGACGCTCGGCTCTTCACAACCCCTCCGTCACCGTGTTGTTGTTGTTGTTGTGGTGGTGGTTGTTGTTGTTGTTGTGTCTCAGGTAAGATCTGGAGCAACGCGGGCGAGCAGAGCTTCGACCGGCTGCTGGAGCGTCTGCGCGCTCACCTGCCCAAGGCGCGCGTGGTGGCGTGTTTCTGTGAGGGCATGACGGTGCGCAACATCCTCATGGCCATGAGGCGCCAGGGGCTGGTGGGAGAGTTCCTGCTCATCGGCAGGTGGGTGGAGCTACGGCCGCACGCCGAATCACAGATCACATGTGCATAACATGTGATTAACATGTGCGTAAAATGTGGATAACATGTGGATGATATCTGGATAACATGTGCATCACACCTGCGTAAAATGTGCGTTAAATATGCAATAAAGGTGCATTAAATGTGTATTAAAGATGCATTAAATATGGATAAAATGTGCATAAAATATTCATAAATATGCATTAAATGTGCATTGAATGTGCATAACATGTGGATATCATGTGCATCACATGTGTATCACACATGCGTAAAATGTGCATAAAATGTGCATCCAGCTTGTGGTTATGAAACTTCAAAAAGGACTTTGAGCTGGTCTTCTGGCTGCAGCGCTGGTTTCAGAACGGCGGGGCGGTCACATGACGGTGGAGGCGGGGCGGTCACATGACGGTGGAGGCGGGGCGGTCACATGACGGTGGAGGCGTGGCGGTCACATGACGGTGGAGGTGTGGCGGTCACATGACGGTGGAGGCGGTGGCGGTCACATGACGTGGAGGTGTGGCGGTCACATGACGGTGGAGGCGTGGCGGTCACATGACGGTGGAGGTGTGGCGGTCACATGACGGTGGAGGCGTGGCGGTCACATGACGGTGGAGGCGTGGCGGTCACATGACGGTGGAGGCGTGGCGGTCACATGACGGTGGAGGTGTGGCGGTCACATGACGGTGGAGGTGTGGCGGTCACATGACGGTGGAGGTGTGGCGGTCACATGACGGTGGAGGTGTGGCGGTCACATGACGGTGGAGGTGTGGCGGTCACATGACGGTGGAGGCGGGGCGATGGAGTCGGGATCGCTCCGTTGGGAACGGGTGAAATCTAAATGTTTATCCAAACTGGATTCTGTTGTTAGATGAATCAGAATCAGAATCAGAATGTTGTTTATTTGCCAAGTAGGTTTACACCTACCTGGAATTTTTTTATGGTATGTATGGTGCATATAGAACATAAAAACACAAAAGGTACTGCACACTCACAGACAGTAAGTACTACAAAAATACAAAATACAAAATACAGTCACATTATGTACAAACAAACAAGCTACATCTCTGGCTCCGCCCACTTCTGAGATCCACTGATGATTATAAACACAGTGATACTGACATTAGAGTAAGAAAAGCCCGTTATGCATAAGATGCAGAACATTTGCATACATAAAATGTGCATGAAATGAAACTTCAGAAATACTTCATCCTGTCTCCTGGCTGGTTGTTTCCCCATGTTGGTGTCGCTCTACACTCGTCTCCAGATGAAGGTCACGGAGTTGACCCCAAATGTTTCACAACTAAAATAATGTCAGATGTTATTTTCTGATTTTGTAACTTATTTAATTTCTTCACAAATGAATCAAAGGTGTGATGATCGCTGCGTTGGCTGCACGGAGACGTAGACGATTCTCATGGAATCCGTTTATTTAGTTTCATACATGTGCATTAATACAAGGCGACCTCATCAATGACCTCATCAATGAGGTCATTGATGAGGTCGTTGACGAGGTCGTTGATGAGGTCGTTGATGAGGTCATCGATGAGGAGGCGATGGATCCATATTGTAGTCCGAGCAACAGGGGACATTTACTCTGACTTCTCCTTTTCAGAGACTTTCATGTGTCCAGTTAGTTGTGACCTTTGACCTCTGGCGTTGGCTGAGCGCTGGTAGAGAGACCCTTTGATCCCATTGGACGGTGGTGAATACACAAACGGACCAATAGCGTCGCTCATCATTCACAGCAGCACAATGTCGCTGATGGTTTCCACATTCAGCTTTTTGTTCACCTGCATTTCACTTGCAAAAAATAACCTTTCAAAAGGATTTCTATCTACATCTCTGTGTGTGTGTGTGTGTGTTCTTTTCAGCCCTTTAGTTGCCATGCCAACTGTGTAATAAACACGAGATGGCAAGTGCCTGTAGCACCTCGATGTGAGCCAATACGCAGAGAACAGAATTAATGGAGTCTGGACTCATAATCATGTTTTTTACCATAATAATAATAATAATAATCATAATAATAATAATAATAATAATAATAATGTGATGATATTAAATCCCTCTCTACTCCTCCCGTAGCCAACATCATGTCGTTTGTCATCGCCACCACGATGCTCATTTGTCATCTTCCTCATCCTCATCATCTTCATCATCATCGTCGTCCCTCTGAGGTAAAGTACTGGACTCGGTGGCGCCGGTTTATTAAGACGTGAGGCGTGAATGTCGACGGTCTCAGATTCAGTTGACGGAACGCCGCCTTCCTGCTGGCAATGTGCCTTTGAGCAAAACACCACAGCCTCTATTGGTCAGCGGTGAGCAGGAGACAGAATATGTGGATAAAAAGAATTATCTAAAATTTCCAGCAAACGCTGTATTATTCATTATTCATAGTTTATTATTTATTATTCCTTTTTTATTTGTATTGATTATTATTTATTTTTATTTAATTATTATTTATTTTATTGTTTACTATTTCATTATTTATTATTTATTATTACAGGGTTAGAGTGAATGCCGTATAATAAACAACCTGACATCCAGATGAAGACCTGATGTTAAATGTTTGCCATGAGCTGTTCCCTCATTGAGTTCCTCTGATGATGCAACCAGGAGGAACCAGGAGGAACCAGGAGGAACCAGGAGGAACCAGGAGGACCGCCTCCCTCCTGGAGGACCGCCTCCCTCGGGTCTATACGTATAAAACGTATTTAAACCACGTCCTGAGGCTGAATCTATGAATCTATAACCTGGAGCCTCGTTGATATCTATATCTCTATATCTCTATCTCTATATCTCTATCTCTCTATGCCTCTATATCTCTATGTCTCTATGCCTCTATGTCTCTATATCTCTATGCCTCTATATCTCTATATCTCTATATATCTATGCCTCTATCTCTCTATGTCTCTATGTCTCTATGTCTCTGTCTCTATATCTCTATGCCTCTATCTCTCTATATCTCTATGTCTCTATGTCTCTATATCTCTATATCTCTATATCTCCATGCCTCTATATCTCTATATCTCTATATCTCCATGCCTCTATATCTCTATATCTCTATGCCTCTATATCTCTATGTCTCTATATCTCTATGCCTCTATGCCTCTATCTCTCTATCTCTATATATCTCTATATCTCTATGTCTCTATATCTCTATGTCTCTATGTCTCTATGTCTCTATGTCTCTATATCTCTATGCCTCTATGCCTCTATATCTCTATCTCTCTATCTCTCTATGCCTCTATGCCTCTATCTCTCTATCTCTCTATATCTCTATGCATCTATGTCTCTATATCTCTATATCTC
>CM070099.1:23549416-23574416 GCA_036178185.1 Liparis tanakae | reverse complement strand
AGACGACTGACGTGTTGCTGCTAAAACATCATGTTCCACAAACAGAACCATGAGGGTTCTTCAGAGTGATGCCATAGAACCATATCTGGTTCCTCAAAGAACCTTTCAAACCAGGGTTCTTTAAACACACACTCATACACAGAAACACAGAACCCTTTCCTGAAAGAGTCCTTCAAAGAACCTATAAAGGTGTCTCAAAGAACCTTTCAACAAATGGTTCTTTAAGGCCCCGTTTCTGGTTCCATGAAGAACCTTTTCCTTAAAGAGTCCTTCAGAGAACCTATGAAGGTGTCTCAAAGAACCTTCCAAACATGGTTCTTTACCAAAGGAAATGGTTCTTTAAAGAACCCTGGTTTGAAAGGTTCTTTGAGGAACCAGAAATGGTTCCTTGAAGAACCTATAAAGGTGTCTCAAGGAACCTTCGACAAAAGCTCCTTTAAGGCCCCATATGTGGTTCCTCAAATAACCTTTCAAACCAGGGTTCTTAAAGAACCAAGTCCTTAAAGAGTTCTTCAAAGAACCTATAAAGGTGTCTCAAAGAACCTTCAACAAATATGGTTCTTTAAAGCACCTCCTCTTCAGGGCTCTTCATCTTCAGGGCTCTTCATCTTCAGGGCTCTTCGTCTTCAGGGCTCTTCATCTTCAGGGCTCTTCATCTTCAGGGCTCTTCGTCTTCAGGGCTCTTCATCTTCAGGGCTCTTCATCTTCAGGGCTCTTCGTCTTCAGGGCTCTTCATCTTCAGGGCTCTTCATCTTCAGGGCTCTTCGTCTTCAGGGCTCTTCATCTTCAGGGCTCTTCATCTTCAGGGTTCTTCGTCTTCAGGGCTCTTCGTCTTCAGGGCTCTTCGTAATAAATCACAACCAAGAAACCTCAAAACTAATAATCACGCAAATGAGCTCCAGTTTCTATTTATACTGATCAGAATGTCCCGAGGACACGAAGAAGAAGAGGAAGAGGAAGAGGAAGAGGAAGAGCTGTTAATGTTCTGCGTTGGCCTAAAACACCAAAAACCATTATGCAAATGAGACGTTCAATACAGGGAGACACGGAACACCATGTTAAGAGACACGTGTGAGTGTGTGTGAGTTTGTGTGCCTGAGTGTGTGTGCCTGTGTGTGTGTGCCTGAGTGTGTGTGAGTGTGTGTGCCTGAGTGTGTGTGTGTGTGCGTGTGTGTTTGTGTGCGTGTGTGTAAGTGTGTGTGTGTGTGTGTGTGTGCGTATGTGTGTGTATGTGAGTGTGAGTGTGTGTGCGTGCGTGTGTGTAAGTGTGTGCGTGTACATATGCATACATTTAAAATCCTGTTGAGCTCTAATGAGACACAAAATACAGACAGCAGGTTGAGCGTGGGCCGGAAACCATGGCAACGGCCTCAAGTTCTGAGAGAGGGAGGGATGGAGAGGGAGAGAGGGAGAGAGGGAGGGAGAGAGGCGGAGGGAAGCAGGGAGGGAGGTAACCAGGATTACATTATATTGATCATAAATATAGGAAAGAGGAAGAGGAAGAGGAAGAACAGAGCAGCTCAAAGAGGAGCTGAGTGACGATGAAGAAGGCATCCTTCAACACAATGAGATGAATGTGCCTCATAATGTCACCACCACGTTGTGTTGAACACACACACACACACACTCACACAAACACACACACACACACTCACACTGACACAGAAACAAAGACACACACACAGATACACACTCACACACACACTTACTGTACCATCTGTGCTTCCTCTAGACAGTGAACTCAAACATGTAAACTACAGCGATACGTCTCCTCAGTGTGTGTGTGTGCGTGTGTGTGTGTGCGTGTACGTGTGTGTGTGTGTGTCTGTGTGCGTGTCAGTGTGTTGTTATATTTAGTTGTTTTGGTCTGACTGGCTGCTGCCAAAATGCTCCTTTTGAACTAATTCAGGCTGGTGTGTGTGTGTGTGTGTGTGTGTGTGTGTGTGCGTGTGTGTGTGTGTGTCTGCCTGGTCTGATGGGCATTGATACATCCCATAATGATGCCGGAGCTCCTCCCACATTCTGTTTCTACCTCTTTGGTTTTGTTTCTGTTTTATCTTCTTTGTTTGAAGGTTCTATGAGGAACCAGATATGGGGCCTCGAAGAAGGTTCTTTGAGACGCCATTAAAGGTTCTTTAAGAACTTCTTAAGGACACGGTTCTTTAGAGAACACTGGTTTCAAAGGTTCTTTGAGGAACCGGATATGGGGCCTTAAAAAAATGTTTGAAGGTTCTTCGAGAGACTTTTATATGTTCCTAATAATAATAATAATAATAATAATAATAATGATAATAATAATAATAATAACTTTTTGGGGGGAAACAAACGATTCCAGCAGGTAGTGAGAGGTCCATGATATCCTGATGGTGGAGCAGGAGGAGGAGCTTCATAGTCTCATCTTCATCCTCGTCTTCTTCCTCTAGTGACGGCTGGGCGGACCGCTACGACGTAACCGACGGTTACGTGCGGGAGGCGGCGGGCGGCATCACCATCAAGCTGCAGTCGGCCGACGTGAAGTGGTTCGACGAGTACTACCTCCGCCTGCGGCCAGAGAACAACCTGAGGAACCCGTGGTTCCCCGAGTTCTGGCAGCACCGGTTCCACTGCCGACTCAAAGGCCACCCGCAGGAGAACCTCAAGTACAACCGCACCTGCAGCAGTGAGTACGGCATGAGGGGCACCTGGAACCCAACAGGGTTCTCCAGAGTGACGTCATAGAGGAACCATATCTGGTTCCTCAAAAAACCTTTCAAAAGATGGTTCTTTAAAAACACACACACATACACAGAAACACAGAACCTTTTTCTTAAAGTGTTCTTCAAAGAACCTATAAAGGTGTCTCAAAGAACTTTCAAAACATGGTTCTTTATGAACTCTTTAAAGGAAATGGTTCCTTAAAGAACCCTGGTTTGAAGGGTTCTTTGAGGAACCAGGAATGGTGCCTTGAAGAACCTTTAAAGGTGTCTCAATGAACCTTCGACAAATGGTTCTTTAAGGCCCCATATCTGGTTACACAAGTAACCTTTCAAACCAGGGTTCTCCAAAGAACCGTGTTCTTAAAGAGTTCTTCAAAGAACCTATAAAGGTGTCTCAAAGAACCTTTAAAACATGGTTCTTTAAGGCACCATTTCCAAAGTGAGAGGGATAGAGGGATAGAGAGAGAGGGATAGAGAGAGAGACAGACAGAGAGAGAGAGCCTTTACACAGATTCTTTAAGAAGTGCTTTAAAAAATCAGGTTTTTTAAAATAAAAACCCAAACAATAAAAAATAAAACATGTTTTACCTAATAAAAAGTGGTGTAAACACCAGCTCCTCCTCCCCCACCGAACACACAAGTCCATTAAAACACCACCGCTGTTTAAAAGCTTCCAGGTTTCCAAAGTGTTTATAAAACCTGAACTCCAGCCTCCTGCCCCTCTCTGTTCTCCACCCGGTCGTTCTGGTTTAATACATGGCCATTTTGGATTCTCCTGACAGATAATTTAGGAGCGGGATAGAGGGAGAGAGAGAGGGATGGAGACGGAGAGAGAGAGGGATGGAGACGAGAGAGAGAGAGATGGAGACGAGAGAGAGAGAGCGAGAGAGAGAGAGAGACTGCATTGTTTTGGGTCAACATTGTTATTGAGAGGCTTTCATAAAGGCCACTAATAATACAAATAACATACAAACAGACTGGCTAAGCACTCACACTCTCTCTCTCTCTCTCTCTCACACAACCACACACACACACACACACACACACTCACTCACTCACTCACTCACTCACTCACTCACTCACTCACTCACTCACTCACTCACTCACTCACTCACTCACACACACACACACACACTCACTCTCCATATGGATGCACACAGCGTTCTGCTCCATCTTGAGGTGGCTGTGAGAGCGCAGTCCCTTTCTCTTTCTTTGTGTTTGCCCTCCGTCTCTCTCTCTCTCTCCCTCTCTTTCTCCGGTCCAATCCCTCCATTCAGAGGCGACACTGTGTGGGAGCTGCATCAAAGGCAGCGACGTGTTCCAGTGAAGAGATGAGGAGGGGGGAAGTGGTCCATGAGAGGAGAGAGAGAGAGAGAGAGAGAGAGGTCTTTGATGTTTTTCATAACGATTAGAAGGTACATTAAGCGATGCCCCCCCCCCCCCCCAGAGCGAGACTCTCTCCGGCAGCAGTACGCTCAGGACACCAAGATGGGCTTCGTCATCAACGCCATCTACTCGATGGCGTACGGCCTGCACAACATGCAGCGGGCGCTGTGCCCGGGCTACCAGGTAGGGGGCGCTGTGAGGGGGGGGGGCTGGGGGCGGAGCCTCGGAGCTGGGCGTGAAGGCCTGTCTGTCTTAGGGCCTGTGTGACGCCATGCGGCCTGTGGATGGTGCCACGCTGCTGGACTTCTTGATGAAAACCAACTTCACCGGCGTGTCGGGGGAGGGGATCCTGTTCGACGCCAACGGAGACTCACCTGGCAGGTACGCTCGACCTCGCTCGACTCCCTCTCGGCGCTCCGGGACGTGTGCGATGACCTCTGACCCTCAGGTACGAGATCATGAACTTCAAGAAGATGGGGAAGGACTACTACGACTACATCGTGGTCGGCAGCTGGGACAACAGCGGCCTGAGGATCGACGACCACGAGATCTGGGCGAGCAGAGACGGCGTGCTGAAGTCCGTCTGCAGCGAGCCCTGTGACAAGGGCCAGATCAAGGTGGGCGGAGCCACAGCACACCTGGCCACCTGGTCGAGGTCACTGAGGTCACTGTGAGGTCACTGTGAGGTCACTGTGAGGTCACTGTGACTCCGCCCCCTGCAGGTGATCCGTAAAGGCGAGGTGAGCTGCTGCTGGACCTGCACGCCCTGCAAGGAGAACGAGATCGTGTTCGACGAGTACACCTGCAAGGCCTGTGAACTGGGCTCCTGGCCGACCTTTGACCTCACAGGTCAGTGTGTGTGTGTTGCAGTGTGTCGGCAGGGGGGCCAACGCGAGGCCCGCAGCCCGAATCCGGCCGCGCTGCGTCATTTTACGCGGCCTCCCGAAGAAATTGAAGAAAGATATCCCATGCTTTTATTTTGAAGGTTTCAATTAATTAAATGTATTTATTACAATATTTCTACAACATCTTAGAGACGTTTACTCTTTACCTGAATAACCTCAGCTCCTTGTTGAAGTAAACAATGAATGTGTGTGTGTCAGTGTGTGTGTGTGTGTGTGTGTGAGAGAGAGTGAGAGAGAGTGTGTGTGTGTGTGTGTGTCGGGTCACAGGGTGTTTATCATAATGAGGTGGTTGTGTTGTATATCATTATAAGATAATATCATACAGGAGACCCTTGTCTCCTCCTCCTCCTCCTCTTCCTCATCCCTTTAATTTGTTACCAGCGTGTTCATCACTGTTTTCATTATTCTGCATCAATGCCAACGCTCTTCAGTTGTGATGAAGACGAGTTTCACCTCCATTGAACTGTTCAGCTGCTCCTTAGAGAGAGAGAGAGATAGAGAGAGGGGGGAGGTAGAGAGAGGGAGAGAGAGAGAGAAAGCTATAGAGAGGTAGAGACGGAGAGAGAGAGGGGAGGTAGAGAAGCATCCTCAAATAAAACAGGCAGTTGAGTAAAGTTCCAGTTTGAGATTTTATAAACTTTATATTTACTGATTTAATATTAATTAATATTAATTAATTATATATATTTACTTAGATATATCTATTTAGATATATCTATTTATATATATGTATATTAATATATATATATATTAATTAATATTTACTTATATATATTTATATTAATATATATATATATATAGTTATATATATATATATAATATATATATATTATATATTTAGACATATCATTTAGATATATTTATATATATATATATATATATATATATATATTAATCCCGAGTGACCTTTTAGCTGCATTGGCTGGCCCGGTTCCTCTTATTGTATTTTATATATTGTTGTTGTATTTGTTGTCTTATGGGGTCTGGAACAAAGAAATATATAAATATGTAATACAATATAAATCTATATATTTATATATATATCCTGCCCCACCAGGCTGCGAGGCCATCCCGGTGGAGTTCCTGCGGTGGGGCGACCCGGAGCCCATCGCCGCCGTGGTGTTCGCCTGCCTCGGCCTGATGTTCACGCTCTTCGTCACCGCGGTCTTCATCAGGTAAAGACACGCGGCTCCTGAAACACCTGGAGACACCTGGAACGTTCACACGGTTTCCTCCAGGCCTGGGAAAGTCCTTCAGACAGAATACATAAATCCAAAAAGTTTTGGAAAAGTAATTAATCATTTTTTTTAAAAATATGTCTATTTACCAGTTTAAATAAAAGAATAAACATTTCTATAAATTAATTAAAAATAAAAATTAGTGTCTAATTCATTTGTGTAGTTTAATGTTTATAAATTACTTGTGTAGACACGGAGATTTCACAACATGTTTAGTCATGGAAATTTAGTTTAAAAGTCATAGAAAGGTCATGTAAAGGTCAAGTAAACCCATGGGTCACCGTGTGTATGAACCCTGGTATTGAATCTGAAGAACGAGACTCTCCTCCTGACCTCCTGACCTCCTGCTCTCCTGACCTCGTAACCTCCTGACCCCCTGACCCCGTGACCTCGTGCTGCCTTCAGGTTCCGCGACACGCCGGTGGTGAAGTCGTCGAGCCGCGAGCTGTGCTACATCATCCTGGCGGGCATCAGCCTGGGCTACCTGTGCACCTTCAGTCTCATCACCAAGCCCCACGTGGTGCACTGCTACCTGCAGCGGCTGGGCATCGGCCTGTCGCCCGCCATGAGCTACTCCGCGCTGGTCACCAAGGTAACGGCCGCCACGGCGCGCTGCGGGGCGGCGTGTGCGTTGCTAACGGGCTGTGTTCGCCCTCTGACCCGTAGACCAATCGGATCGCTCGCATCCTGGCCGGCAGCAAGAAGAAGATCTGCACCAAGAAGCCTCGCTTCATGTCGGCCTGCGCGCAGCTGCTCATCGCCGCGCTGCTCATCCTGCTGCAGCTCGCCATCATCGTGGCGCTCTTCCTCATGGAGCCCCCCCAGGTGAGAGCTCCTCTTCCTCATGGGGCCCCCACAGGTGTGTGTGTGTGTGTGTGTGTTAATGTATCGATATGTTGATATCTTAATATGTTAATGCATTCATATGTATTATTATGTTAATATTAAGAGAGGAAGTGACCTCATCACGACCTTTGACCTCTTCGCACCTGTTTGATTATTCCCTCGTGTTGGAGATCATTTAACTCATTAGATGTGTGTGTGTGTGTGTATGTGTGTGTGTGTGTATGTGTGTGTGTGTGTGTGTGTGCGTGTGTGCATCTATTAAACAGTCCAGACGGAGGTGTGTAGAGTTGTTCAGAATCCGTGTTAACGTGTGTGTGTGTGTGTGTGTGTGTGTGTGTGTGTGTGTGTGTGTTCAGGTGATCCACGACTACCCGAGCATCCGTCAGGTGAACCTGATCTGCAACACCACCAACGTGGGCGTGGTGGCGCCGCTGGGCTACAACGGGCTGCTCATCCTCAGCTGCACCTTCTACGCCTTCAAGGTACGGAGGTCACAGGGGTCAGAGGGCACAGGGGTCAGAGGGCACAGGGGTCAGAGGGCACAGGGGTCAGGCCCAGAGGTCAGAGGTCAGGCCCCGGGCCCAGAGGTCAGGGGTCAGGCTCCTGGTTTAGAGGTCAGGGGTCAGGCCCAGAGGTCAGGGGTCGGGCTCCTGGCCCAGTGATGTCATCACCTGGGATGATGTCATCGGAACGCCAGAAGTGTGTGTTCAAACCCACAGAAAGGTTTAACAACAATAAGGAACATGTGCTGACACTTTCTCCCCCCCCCCAGACCCGTAACGTCCCGGCGAACTTCAACGAGGCGAAGTACATCGCCTTCACGATGTACACCACCTGCATCATCTGGCTGGCCTTCGTCCCGATCTACTTCGGCTCCAACTACAAGATCATCACCATGTGCTTCAGCGTCAGCCTCAGCGCCACCGTGGCCCTGGGCTGCATGTTCGTGCCCAAGGTGGGGGGGCGTGTGTGTGGGTGTTAATGTGTGTGTGTATGTGTGTTAACATGTGTGTGTGTGTGTGTGTGTGTCCAGGTGTACATCATCCTGGCCAAGCCGGAGCGTAACGTGCGCAGCGCCTTCACCACCAGCTCGGCGGTCAGGATGCACGTCGGAGACGGGAAGTCGTCCAGCAGCCGCTCCTCCAGCCTGGTCAACCTGTGGAGGAGGGGGGGGGGCGCGGGGGACACGCTCAGGTGAGGGGGGGCACGCTCAGGTGAGGGGGGGACACGCTCAGGTGAGGGGGGGAGGGGGCACGCTCAGGTGAGGGGGGGGGACACGCTCAGGTGAGGGGGGGAGGGGGGCACGCTCAGGTGAGAGGGGGGGGCACGCTCAGGTGAGGGGGGTGCATGTGTGTGTGTGGGTGTGAGGGTGAGTGTGTGCATGTGTGTGTGTGGGTGTGTGGGTGTGCATGTGTGTATGTGTGTGTGTGTGTGCATGTGTGTGTGGGGGGTGTGTGTGTGTGCATGTGTGTGTGCATGTGTGTGTGTGTGTGAGGTTTAATTAAAGTTCTCTGTAGATTAATTACAGTAATTAACCGACACAAGACGACCAGTGGAGGACAGAGACTGATGCTGAGAGGAGAGAGTGAGAGAGTGAGGGTGAGGGGGGGAGAGAGAGAGAGAGAGAGAGAGAGAGAGAGAGAGAGAGAGAGAGAGAGAGAGAGAGAGAGAGAGAGAGAGAGAGAGAGAGAGAGAGAGAGAGAGAGAGAGAGAGAGAGAGAGAGAGAGAGAGAGAGAGAGAGAGAGGACCTCACTGAAGTCCCCATGAAGTTGAGGTTCTATTTCAATGTGTTTGTGTTTAATGATATAATATAATGTAATATAATATAATGTAATATAATATCATATAATATAATTTTATATAATGGAATATAGTATAATATAATGGAATATAATAAAATGTAATATAATGGAATATAATGTAATATAATATAATGTAATATAATATAATGTAATATAATGTAATGTAATATAATATAATGGAATATAATGTAATATAATATAATGTAATATAATATAATATAATCTAATATAATGTAATATAATATAATTTTATATAATGGAATATAATATAATATAATGTAATATAATATCATATAATATAATTTTATATAATGGAATATAGTATAATATAATGGAATATAATAAAATGTAATATAATGGAATATAATGTAATATAATATAATGTAATATAATATAATGTAATATAATGTAATGTAATATAATATAATGGAATATAATGTAATATAATATAATATAATATAATATAATGTAATATAATATAATGTAATATAATGTAATATAATGTAATATAATATAATGGAATATAATGTAATGTAATATAATATAATGTAATATAATGTAATGTAATATAATGTAATGTAATGTAATATTATGTAATATAATGCAATGTAATATAATATAATGTAATTTAGTATAATATAATGTAATGTTTTTGAAGTTTTGTTTTTACAGGTACATGTTCCACCTTCACTAACAATGTTTTAATATAACGTGAGGCTGCTGCAGTCACGAAGGATGAACTCATAAAGAAACAACAACAACAACAACAACAACAACAACTCAAAGATCCATAAACTTTAGAAACAACCATCTTTCTGTTCTTTCTTTCCCCTCTTTTCCTCCTCCTCCTCCTCCTCCTCCTCCTCCTCCTCCTCCTCCTCCTCCTCCTCCTCCTCCTCCTCCTCCTCCTCCCCCCCCTGCAGCTCCAACGGTAAGTCGGTGTCGTGGGCCCAGACGGAGCGGAGCGGCTCCCGGGGGAACCACCTGTGGCAGCGCCTGTCCTTCCACATCAAGAGGAAGGAGAGCAACCAGACGGCCGTCATCAAGCCCTTCTCCAAGAGCCCCGAGGAGCGCCACGGGGGCGGCGGCCACGGGGGCGGCGGCCACGGGGGCGGCGGCCTGCCCCCCCACCTGCCGCTGCCCTCCCTGCCCTCCGTGACCTCGCTCGCCATCCACCCCGACCACGCCGACAAGACGCCGTACGAGCTCCCCGAGGCCGAGGAGCGCTACGCCGTCGCCTACCGCCCGCCGTCGCCCGCCGTCTGCACCGTGAGCCGCAGGCTGGGCGCCGGCGAGGAGACGCCGAGCTACCCGGGCAGCGTCTGCAGCCGCGGCAGCGTGAGCGGCGGCAGCTGCGGCCCCGGCGGCGCGGCGCGCCGTGGTGGCGGCGACCGCCTTGTGGCGGTGGACGGGCGCCCGGCGCCGCCCAGCTCCCTGATGGACCAAATCAGCTGCGTGGTCAACCGCTTCACCGCCAACATCAGCGAGCTCAACAACATGATGCTGTACTCCTCGCCCACGCACTCGCACAGCCACGCACAGGCCCCGCCCCCCCCGCACCCCGCCGACCCTCGCCTCGCCTCCCCGCGCCGCACCCGCCGACCAGACGCCCGCCCCCGCACCCGCCGACCGTACCTGCTGCCCCGCGACGCCTCGCCGCCTACGCCGAGGTCCAGCCCCTCCCCCCCGTGGAGTCCATGGCGGGGGGGCGGGGCCACGGTGGCGGCTGCCCGGTCCACCCCCTCGTCCCTCACTCGCCGTACCCTCTGCCGCCGCCCCCCCCTCACGCCCGCCCCCCCTCCCCCCCCTCCCTGATGGCCCGCCTCCAGCGCTCCCCCCTCCGGCGGGGCGAGGCGGAGGAGGAGCTCATCGCGTTGACTCCGCCCTCGCCGTTCCGCGACTCCCTGGCGTCCAGCGGCGGCTCGCCCGTGTCGGAGAGGGATCTGTGCCTCCCGCCGGCGCCCTCCCACCCGCCGCCCTCCCCCCCCTCGCCGAGGTACAGCCGGCTGACGCTCGGGAACTACAGCCAGAGTTCATCCTCACTGTGAGGCGGAGGAGAGGGTTGTTGAGGGGCGGAGCTTAAGAACAACGCGGGTCAGGAGGAGGAGGAGGAGGAGGAGGAGGATGGAGAGATGAAGGCCATCCGCCTGCCGTGGGGTGGAGAGCTGCGGCCGCGAGGCGAGGCGGTGTTTGTGTTTACATGTCGATGGGAGGAGCTTCAAGAGGAGAGGAGGAGTCCTGGAGGTCGGGGGCGACGCCTCCTTTAGGTTTGGGTAGTGGCCTTAAGGTAACATGGCTATCAACTAATTAGTGTGTGCGTGTGTGTGAGTGTGTGTGTTTGTTTTGGTTGTATCTTAGTTTATGAGATGACATAGAAGAGTTCTGAGGGAGTAAGACTCCTTAAGCCTGTAAGGACTTAACAGAGGCTATCAATGGAACACATTTTTCTTTTCTTCATATTTCATATTTATTCATAATTATATACAAATAATTATATATATATATATATATATAAATAAATATATATATAAATATATCAAAAACACATATATTTATATATATATATATATATTTATATGTATATCTAAGTATTTGTATATATTTATAAATATATATATACAGAATGTATGTATATATTTATATATATATATATATATATTTATATATATACATAATTATTTGTGTATATTTATGAATAAATATATATACAGAATTGATTCATTCATAAATACAAATAAATATATATATAAACATATTTATTTATTTAAATATATATATATATATATATATATATATATATATATGTGTGTGTGTGTGTGTGTTTGTGTGTGCTGACACACGCACACATAGGAGTGAGCACACAGACATACAATGTAAGGGAAACACTGTAAATATAAGAGCGGTTCTGACTAAAGTGCTTTGTGTTAACGTTCCTCTGAAGGACTTTTTTATTTATTCCCTCCTCATAACTTTCTTTTTGGTCGGTCCATCTTTCTTTTATCTGCCAGTATTTCAGTATTTTCTACTCTTCCAGTTTGAATGTATATTTTCTACATGATTCCTGAAGCCGTTGGGACCAAAACCTTTTGTACCAAGAACAAAGGAGAGAAGGGATTGACCCCATAGGAAGAGGTCCTGACCTCATGGCGTAGGGTCAGGGTGTGACATCATCGGCCGGGAGGAACCGGACCAGCAGGTCCAATGGACCCCACAGAGGAATCAGTTAGTCATGTGTGATGGAGAGAAGAGCAACTCATAAGGAGAGAGGAGAGGAGAGAGGTGCTCAGTGTATCCTAAACGTCCATAAGGAGAAAGGAGAGAGGAGAGAGGAGCTCAGTGTCTCCTAAACGTCCTTAAGGAGAGAGGAGAGGAGAGAGGAGCTCAGTGTATCCTAAACGTCCTTAAGGAGAGAGGAGAGAGGAGAGGAGAGAGGTGCTCAGTGTATCCTAAACGTCCATAAGGAGAAAGGAGAGAGGAGAGAGGAGAGAGGAGCTCAGTGTCTCCTAAACGTCCTTAAGGAGAGAGGAGAGAGGAGAGGAGAGAGGTGCTCAGTGTATCCTAAACGTCCATAAGGAGAGAGGAGAGAGGAAAGGAGAGAGGTGCTCAGTGTATCCTAAACATCCATAAGGAGAAAGGAGAGAGGAGAGAGGAGCTCAGTGTCTCCTAAACGTCCTTAAGGAGAGAGGAGAGAGGAGAGAGGAGAGAGGAGCTCAGTGTATCCTAAACGTCCTTAAGGAGAGAGGAGAGAGGAGCTCAGTGTATCCTAAACGTCCACAAGGAGAGAGGAGAGAGGAAAGGAGAGAGGAGCTCAGTGTCTCCTAAACGTCCTTAAGGAGAGAGGAGAGAGGAGAGGAGTTAGGAGCTCAGTGTATCCTAAACGTCCATCAGGAGAGAGGAGAGGAGAGAGGAGCTCAGTGTATCCTAAACGTAAACGTCCATAAGGAGAGAGGAGAGAGGAGAGAGGAGCTCAGTGTATCCTAAACGTCCATAAGGAGAGAGGAGAGAGGAGAGGAGAGAGGAGCTCAGTGTCTCCTAGCGTCCCACCTCCTCTCAGCCTCTAGCAGCATCTCCAGGTCTGGTTCAGGTGAACCTGGTTCAGGTGAACCTGGTTCAGGTCTCACTATCAGATTAAAGAGGAAAGTCTTCAGTCTCCATGAGGGGGCGGAGCCTCCAGGACTGAAGGTGGAGCTGGTTCCATAAAAGAGGAGGAGCTTGATACCTGAAGGCTCTGGCTCCTCCTACTTGTTAGGACTCTAGTGACCATGAGTCCACTGCTTTGAATTCACCTGCATTACCCTCACCTGGTAGGTCAGGCGGCACAGAGTCAGACCAGGTGAAGAAACCTTTCAGAGCAACGGGCAGAGCAACTAGACAACGAGAGGAGTGGCCATCTTCTCGAGGTGTCCATCTTTTTCTCGAGGTGTCCATCTTCTCGAGGTGTCCATCTTCTTGCGTTGTTGATCTTCTCAAGGTGTTCTCACAGTATCCATCTTCTCGCAGCCTCCATCTTCTTGAGGTCTTCTCGCGGTATCCATCTTCTCACGCTGTGATCTTCTCAAAGGGGGTCGATCTTCCCACGGTATCCATCTTTTCGAGGAGTCAATCTTCTCGAGGCGTCGACCTTCTCCAGGCCTTGATTCTCTCGAGGTCTTCTCGCGGTACCGATCTTTTCGCGGTGTCCATCTTCTGGAGGCGTTCATCTTCTTGTCTCAGCACGAAAAGCCAATTGCTAAATTGCCCAAATGTCAATCTGCTGCTTTAAAGTAAGAGGTTGCCTCATGAGACTCGTCCCATAAGGTCAAACCTCCTGAATCGGGAAAATAAATGTCAGGATCAACCGCAACCCAAGCTGTCTTCACATTTCATCTGCGAGGTGTTTGACCATCGTAGTATTTCATTTCAGATCGCAGACACAATATTACAATCGTAAATGTCTGCAGATAAACGGAAGAGAAGTTTAATATTCTGGTTTAAATGTTTGCTTTAAGTGGAATGTGATGTTCTCACATGTGCCAAACGCAAAGTGTTCCTCATTGTGAGCTCCTTGTGTCCTGCTGCCTGCTGGTCTGGTTCCTCCTGCTGGTCTGGTTCCTCCTTGCTGCCTGCTGGTCTGGTTCCTCCTGCTGGTCTGGTTCCTCCTTGCTGCCTGCTGGTCTGGTTCCTCCTGCTGGTCTGGTTCCTCCTTGCTGCCTGATGGTCTGGTTCCTCCTGCTGGTCTGGTTCCTCCTTGTGGTCTGGTTCCTCCTTGCTGCCTGATGGTCTGGTTTCTCCTGATGGTCTGGTTCCTCCTTGCTGCCTGATGGTCTGGTTCCTCCTTGCTGCCTGGTTCTACCTTGTGGTCTGGTTCCTCCTTGCTGCCTGATGGTCTGGTTCCTCCTTGCTGCCTGATGGTCTGGTTCCTCCTTGCTGCCTGATGGTCTGGTTCCTCCTTGCTGCCTGATGGTCTGGTTCCTCCTTGCTGCCTGATGGTCTGGTTCCTCCTGATGGTCTGGTTCCTCCTTGCTGCCTGATGGTCTGTTTCCTCCTTGCTGCCTGATGGTCTGGTTCCTCCTTGTGGTCTGGTTCCTCCTCATGAGCTCCATGTGTTCTGCTGCCTGCTGGTCTGGTTCCTCCTGATGGTCTGGTTCCTTCTTGCTGCCTGATGGTCTGGTTCCTCCTTTCTGCCTGATGGTCTGGTTCCTCCTTGCTGCCTGCTGGTCTGGTTCCTCCTTGTGGTCTGGTTCCTCCTTGCTGCCTGATGGTCTGGTTCCTCCTGATGGTCTGGTTCCTCCTGCTGGTCTGGTTCCTCCTGATTGTCTGGTTCCTCCTGATTGTCTGGTTCCTCCTGATGGTCTGGTTCCTCCTTGCTGCCTGCTGGTCTGGTTCCTCCTGCTGGTCTGGTTCCTCCTGATGGTCTGGTTCCTCCTACTGGTCTGGTTCCTCCTGCTGGTCTGGTTCCTCCTGATTGTCTGGTTCCTCCTTGCTGCCTGCTGGTCTGGTTCCTCTTGGTGTGTCTACAGTAGCCAGAAAGAACAAACAAAGGGATTCTGTAAATAACAAGGGCATGCAAGGACAGTTTTTTTTTTGTTTTAAGATGAAAGTAAATTTATTTACATATCAACAAAGGTGGAAAAAAGAAATGTTTTTGTAATTGTGATGACATCATACGGTACCAATATGTGTTACGACTACAGAAACTGTGTTACTCTCTGAATGTGTGCGTGAACATTCACATGTGTTGTACTTCTACAATATAATAATAATAATTAATATTCATATGATTAATGTGCCAAAGGGGATTGTTTGGAGGGGGGGGGGGTCTAGCTTAGAGCTCGTGGGTAAATAAGTGGTTTCATAAAAAAAAGTACAAAAAATATAAATGTAAAACTGTTTCTATTGTTTTGGATATTTTCTATATAAATATTCCATATTTCCCAGTGTTTAAAGCAATAGTATCCATACGTACACAACAAGGTGCACATCTGAAACAATGTTTTAGATTGTTTATTTCTTCTTTTTCATCCGGCTGTATTTTCTTCTGGAAGACGGCAGGTGGATAAGTTGATTTTTTTCCTTTTTTTAAATATGTAACGCGGGATGATATTTAGTAATTTCTAGTCACAGTGTTATCTTCTCACTTGTGGTTTCACGTTGGTCCACAGCGTGTAAACGGGGAAGTCTCTGATCTTAATGATGACATCACCGCTTTGTGAGATACTTAACGAGTCGATGTGTGCGTGTGCCATAAATCTGTTGCTGAGCTTTCTTTGCTGTTTCGATCTTTTGTATTTTGCTCGTGAAGACGCTGCCGCGGTCAAACACGGGGCAAACGCGGCGGTGGTGATCGTCATCACCTCCTCTTCCCTCCTCTAAACGACGAGCTTCAGCCTCCACCAGCTGAGAGCGGCGTCACGCCTCCTCCTCTCTGAGGGCGCAGGTCTGTGACGTCGTCACGAAGGAGGACCAGAGATCTCAAGAGCAGCAGGCGTGTAGATGAAGGAGCGGAGAATCTTCGTCTCATATATTTGAGCTAAAGAAATGAAGCAGGTGTTGAGAAATATTACATGACATGTCATTTGGCAGACGCTTTTATCCAAAGAGACTTACAATAAGTTCATCAACCAAGAGGACAAACTAAGAACTACAAGAGTACAGAAAGTAACATTTCTTCAACATAGTCGATCTACAAAAGTACCATAAGTAATACCCTAAGTAAAACTATAAGTAATACTATAAGTAATACCTTAATAAGAGCCATTTAAGAGCCACTGAAGTGCAAATCTGTGTTTTAATCCAGGTATAGTCTGAAGATACCGGTACCAAGAACCGATGTTTATGGATCTGTGGTGTAGAAACACAGCGCAGGGCCTCTTGAGTCTCTGGCTGCGACACACACACACACACACACACACACACACACACACACACACACACACACACACACACACACACACACACACACACACACAAGGTCACGTCTCGCGTGTGAACGCTGCCGATGTTTAGTCTTCTGCTCTCATGACGCCACTAATGCTACACATTAAAAAACTCATCCCGGGAGAAAAATATTTTTTTAAAGGAAAAAACATGAAAACCTTCCTCTGTCGCCGGGCAGAAGATGATCTGATGATATTTGTGTACATGCACTCTAAAGAATTGGATTGGTAATCCTCCCACGCTCAAAAATACTTTAATCCAGATATGCTCATCCGCTGATCGGGGGGAGAAAAAAAGACACACAAGGTAATTTTATTTGATAATTTGTGAATGAAATGTATCAAAGCGGGTGTGTGTGTGTGTGTGTGTGCGTGTGCGTGTGGGGGGTTCTGAGCCAGATGTCCGTCATCGTGTTCCCTCTCGGGATAAACTGCTTTTTAAATGTATTATATATCGCCGGTAATCAGCATCTGGTGATGAACCGATGAAATGCTTCATTAATCCCCCCCCCCCCCCCCCCCCGGCTATTCTCTTTATTTGATACGACAACATACCTTTAGGTCATTACCGTAACCCCTGCTCGGTGATGAAGAGCGAGGGATGTTTACTGTGGAAACACCACACACACACACACACACACACACACACACACACACACACACACACACACACACACACACACACACACACACACACACACACACACACACACACACACACACACACACACACACTTCGCGGTTATTTACACCTTCAGGAGCTGGCGGCGGGGCGAGTTTGTTTTGTTCGTCACATATTTAACTCATAAATACGTATTAGTATAAATATTGCCTGGCGGTGACACCTCTAGACTTCAAAGGGGCGCGTTGCCGTGGGAACGGCGTGAATCACGAGACGTGAAGACCGGAACGGGACGCGGCGGGAAGTTACATGATGGTGAAGATTGTTCCAGAACATCCACAACCCTCCTCACGGGGCTCGAGGTTGACACTGTGGATGTAACTGTAACAATGTGACAGTTACATTGTTACAGTTACATTGTTACTGTTACATTGTTACACTGTAACACAGTTACACTGTGACATTGTAAGTGTCACAATGTAACTGTAACAAGTGTTACATTGTTACAGTTACATGTTACACTGTTTACATGTTGACATTGTTACATTCTGAAGCTCAGAGCTCATGGTTCAGGTCTTTACTTCCCTCTCCCCCCTCTCTCTTTCTCTCTCCTGTTCCTCTCTTTCTCTCATGTTCTTCTCTTTCTCTCTCCTGTTCCTCTTTCTCTCTTTCTCTCTTCTGTTCTTCTCTTTCTCTCTCTCTCTCTCCTGTTCTTCTCTCTCTCTCTCCACCTCTCTGAGTGACATTAATTCTCTCTGAGACAAAATTTCTAAATTGTGTCTGAGTGTCTGATGACCTGCTCTACAAATAAACAGAGAGGACGTGGCGGAGGAGAGGAAACCGACGGGATGAGAAGAACAAACAACGAGTGAAAGAAGAACAGGAAGAGAGGTTGTTACGGTGGAGTGCCAACACACTCAGCTCAGTGACGGGTTCCCTCCAGGGGGACCGCATCAGGGTCCTCTCCTGTGTGTGTGTGTGTACGTGTGTACGTGTGTGTGTGTGTGTGTGTGTAGGTGTGTAGGTGTGTGTCTTTTGACATTTCAGAGCTGCTCGATGGAGGAGAATTCAATCAAAGACGATGAATAATCTGCCCAGAGCCTAAAGGTCAAAGGTCACACACAAAGGTCATCCGTAAGGCTGCATAGGACCCTGAGCGGGTGTGATAATAAAAACAACATAACGATCCAGAGGTTTGATTCAAGTCTGAGCCTGTTATCGTGTTTCATATCGGAGGCCCTCGCCTCGCCGAGTTCCTGAGGCCGTGTTGTGTGTCTGTGTGTGTGTGTGTGTGTGTGTGTGTGTGTGTCTGTGTCTGTGTGTGTGTGTGTGTGTAAGTCATGCTGTGGGTCCTATATATATAACACGTGTGGGCGCGGGGTATTATGGCAACATACGGTTAACAATAAGTCAGACTGTGCATGCGTGTGCGTGTGGACACACACACAAACACGCATGCACACATATGTATATATACGTATGTATATTTATGTACACAGCATGTGTGTGTGGGCGTGTGCATGCACACGTATGTGCAGCGCTGTGCTGCGTGTGGGCGAGCTGACCGGAGGAGGAAACTTCAACACGAGAGGCTCCGCCCCCACCTGTGATGGAGAGGCTCCGCCCCCATCTCCACCTTCATGAAACTACAGCTGATCAACGTGGATATGTGTGCGTGAGTGTGTGTATGCGTGTGTATGTGTGTGTGTGTGTGTTGAGGCATACTAAGTTCTAGAAGTGTCTCCGGATCGTTGAGTTGAACATCTGGAGAACTGAAAGTCTTGAGTTTCAGTTTCCTGTGGAAGTGAAAAAATAGAAACACGAGGTTCAATGAGTCTGAGAGGCAGCACACACACACACACACACACACACACACACACACACACACACACACACACACACACACACACACACACACACACACACACACACACACACACACACACACACACACACACACACACACGGTGTACTAGCATCGAGTGACTAATACCTCTTGAGTGGCTTCTTCAGATGAGTGCTTATTATGGTCTGTCGAGATGAGTCAGGCCGTGTCACGGTTGCCATGGTGATCAGAGCCGGCAACACTTCCTTTAAATGCCCGCTGGAAGAAGAAAAAGCTCTTTAGAATTATACCGACCTATCAGGATGCAGCCACACACACACACACACACACACACACACACACACACACACACACACACACACACACACACACACACACACACACACACACACACACACACACACACACACACACACACACACACACACACACACACACACACACGACTAATGAATTTAAAAATGTGTGATAAATTATTTTTTATTGGTTGACAGCCCTAATTATTACACCTGGCTAGGAAAATGACTACAAATACAAGTCATAATTGATATTAATTAACAATAAATAAATAAATCTTGTATTTTTATTTTTTATAAATAAGGTTTTATTATATTAAACCATATTATTTATATATGTTATAATTTTAATATTTTTAATATTTCAGTTGTTACTCATTTCCTTTTTCTTCCAAACATATTACAATTACATATCCTCATACCAAACACACGGAAGTCTACTGCGCATGCTCACATCAGCAGCGTTGTCACGTGACAAGAAAATAAATGAAACCAAAAACGACGAGAGACGAGTGGTGACTTCTTCGCTGAAATCTCCGTATCTTTGTAGGACAAACCGGAAACGTGTCACAGTAACGATAAAGTATTTACACGAGCGTGTACTGGGTCACGTGTCCACCATATACACCCGTTAGTATGTACTAATATCCAAAAAGTAGTTAATGTTAGGTGTGTTTCAACTTTAACGAGAAAGATAAGCGAGCTAGCCGGCTATATCGCTAGCTTCGTGTGCGCATGCGCGTAGCGCCGTCGGTCCTAATCTATACCGGAAGTTAACGCGTGTATCTTTGTAAACGTTTAAAATCCCAGGAGACTTCTGTGGGGAAACAGAGACGTTAACGTCAAACAAACAGGGCTAAACTTTATATATATCACGACCGGTTGTCTTTGTATGTCCGTGTGTGCGCGTGAAGATGAGGCTAAACGGTGTGCGGTCGTGACTGCTTCATCTTGACCAGAAGTCGACGCGTGTATCTTTGTAAAACAAGTTTAAAGTTTCAGGAGACTTGTGGCGGGGGGGCAGGGACGTCAGACGGGGCCAAACCTTCTGGAGACGAGGAAGACCTTTTTAACTCTGTGTGAAGATGAGGCTGAACGGGGAGCTCGTGTCCGCGCTCGTGTGCGCGCTCGTGCTCCTTTGGGCTGAGGGGTCCATGGGCGACACGCCGGCCAACTGCACCTACGAGGACCTGCAGGGGACGTGGGTGTTCCAGGTGTCCGCGGGGGGGCACGACCAGACCGTCAACTGCTCGGCTGAAGGTAACGACGGCACCTCGTCACGTGACCGTGGACGGCTCACACCTGTGGGACTGCTTCCCAGTCACTCCAGTAGTTGCACCATTTCTCTGGGAAATCAGGTGAGGCGTTTGGGGCCTGTCGGAGTTTTAGGATTTCAGGGAGTCAGAAACTAAAGATGCAATGATCACTTCCTCCTTCTGTAACGAAGTTTGGATTAAAAACACTAAACTAATGTTTGTCCTTTTTGTTTAGTAAAGCTGCCACTTGTTGTTGTTTATTTTATTCAGTCAATGCAATACAATATTCTATATACTATACAAAGCAGAAGACTGAAAAGGTAAAGGTAGAAGCAAAACATGCTTGTATATTCCTATCCTAAATTATGATTATCAAATATAATATAGAAAATATAGAAAAATAATAAAGAAAAAAAATGAATATGAAAGAAAAAAAATTAATGATTTTTATTTTCTTTATTTTGTATACATTTTCTAATTTACTTTATTATAATAATTTCAATCAAATAAATCAGGAAATTATTATTTTATAATTTCAAGCAAATAAATCAGAAAATTCATATAAAATAAAGAATGAAGAAAATAAAAAAGTGTGTGTATATATATATATATATATATACACACACACACGTTTCAATCAGACTTATAACCCTCAAGAATGGATATATAAATACAAATAGTATTTTGTGTGCATCAGAATCTGCATCACATCGCTTTGTGTCTCGAGTGTCCGAGGAGTCACACTTTGTTTCATGTTTGTTGTTGTCGATGAATTAAAGTGTTGTCCGTGTGCTGCAGCGACCGGGGTGAGCTCGGTGACCGTGACCCTGGAGAAGCTGTCGGTGGCCACGGACGAGCTGGGCAACGTCGGCTTCTTCACCCTCGTCTACAACCAGGGCTTCGAGGTGGTCATCAACGGGTACAAGTGGTTCGCCTTCTTCAAGGTAGGAGACGCGTCATGAGCGGTAACTTCAGTATTTAGTCCCGGTGATGCTACGTTAACTACAACAGTTCATATCCCATTCTTATTTTATATTCATTTCATTTTGAATTTATTTAACCAGGAAAAGCCTCATTGACTTAAAAATCTCCTTTACAAGAGAGTCCTGGCCAAGACGGCAGCAGCAGCAGCAGGTCACAAGAAGTTTCAGACGTACAACTTAAAATAGTGACGATAATAATTAATAAAATAAAATAACATTTTTGAGTGAATGGTTGTCTGTCCCTATGTGTGCCCTCGATGGACTGGCGGCCTGTCCAGGGTGTCCCCTGCCTTCGCCCTATGTCAGCTGGGATCGGCTCCAGCGACCCCGCGACCCCAATGAGGATAGGCGGTATTGATAATGGATGGAAAATAAAAAATCCAAAATTATAAACAAAATTAATAAATATTTATAAAAATATTTTTTTTACAAAATGATTATATATATATATATATATATATATATATATATATATACATATGTTTTTTTTTTTTTTTTTTTTACAGAATTATAAAATATATACATATTTTTTACAAAATTATAAAATATTTTTTTTATAAAATAAATAAAGATTGTTTTTAGATCACAGCATGAATAAAAACCACAACTGAGACTCAAGTGATAATCCAGTTCACACAGGTGCACAAACCTCAGTCAAAGGAAACGTCTACAACCAGATGAACCTTCCTCCGACTCTTTAATCTATTTTTAAAACCTCTAAAGAGAGACCGGCTCCCCTAGACACAGATCAGTGAATACAAAAATAAATAAAAATTCATCTCCCTTTATTAAAACCGTCTCACAATTATTCTTCATCATTCCCTGACGTGTAACGGTTGGTGGTTCCTCCCCGTGGTGGCGTCTCAGGCGGTTTGCGGTCATGTGACGTTGAACATCGCTCACATGACTCTGAGTCGGAGGAAGTGTCGCCGCCGCCTGGTTTCTGCACGTCTGGCTCAACTTCCCGTTTCCTCGTGTGGTTCATCGTCACGCAGAGACGAGACCAGAAGGGAAGACGGGAAGACGTTCTGCTCCCAGACTTCTGGACTTCACGTAACTCCTTCTCAAACGTAGAAGTCTGAGTAATATCCAGTCGTGTGTAAAATACGCTTCACTAAATTGATGTTTTTTGGTATTTGCATTCAATTACAAATCTGATTGATTTACTCGGCGTCAGAAACAGAGCAGGGCAGAACTGCCCCTAAAACACATGTAAAGACCCCCCCAGTACACAGAGGACCTGTAAATGTCCCCCCCCCCCCCCAGTACACGGAGGACAGCCTGCAGGTGACCAGCCTGTGTGACCAGACGTCCCCCGGCTGGGTCCACGACGTCCTGGGACACAACTGGGCCTGCTTCCTGGGGAAGAAGCTGAAGGCTGTGGCGCCGAGGACCGACTACAAGCCGCCCCTCAGCAGCCGGTACGCACAGGGTCAGGGGTCAGAGGTCAGAGGTCGGGGGCCGGGGGTCAGAGGTCAGGGCCGGGGGTCAGGGGTCGGGAGGACCAACGTGAAGCTGCATATTGTTTATAGTCGAGTTACAGGTTATTAAAGTTGATTGTAATTTAAACTATAAAACCATATCTAATTAATTCAGTGGTTTTTAGGTGATTTCTTTTCCTTAATGATTTGTATCCTGTAAATGTATCATAAACTTAGGCTTTAAACAAACTTTAAACAAAATGTAATATGATGTTTCTCAAACATATCATACGTTTTGTTTTTCACCAGCTTTTTCTGGAGCAAAGATTTAAACTAGATTTATGAGGATAATTCACTGTGTGTGTGTGTGTGTGTGTGTGTGTACACATGCTTATAAATACATAAATATATGTGTATTGACCCCGTGTGTGTGACCCTGTGTGACCCCTCCAGGTCGTTCCAGCAGCCGTACAAACACAACATGGACTTCATCGACGCCATCAACGCTGCTCAGAGCTCCTGGCGAGCCGCCAGGTACGAGGAGCAGGAGGCGCTCAGCCTGGAGCAGCTGCAGCGGCGGGCGGGAGGCCCCGCCTCCCACATCCCCCGGTGAGGGACCTTCTTCTTCTTCTTGTTCTTCTTCTTGTTCTTTTTCTTCTTGTTCTTCTTCCTACCTTTCATCCGGTGAAGCTTCATTTTTATATTCTAGGTTTTCTGTAAACATCCTGTTTGTGTTCTGTATTTTATTTTGAAGGCGTGTTCATCCTGCTCCCGTGAGAGCTGATGTTGCCAAGATGGCGGCGGCGCTCCCCGAGCACTGGGACTGGAGGAACGTCGACGGCGTGAACTTCATCAGCCCCGTGAGGAACCAAGGTGAGTCCAATTCAAAGGCACGCGTGATGACCTCATCGAACCTGTGCACACGCGACAGGACGCTCCGTCTGTACGGTTCATTGTTCACTGTTCGTTGTTCTGAGGGTTCATTGTTCTGAGGGTTTGTTTGCTGACGGTGACTTTGTGTCTCAGGCTCGTGTGGAAGCTGCTACTCCTTCGCCACGATGGGGATGCTGGAGGCGCGAGTTCGAATCCTCAGCAACAACAGCAGGACCCCCGTCTTCAGCCCCCAGCAGGTGGTCTCCTGTTCACAGTACGCTCAAGGTAAACACAACCTCAAGGTCAAACCACTCAAGGTCAAACATACAACCTCAAGGTCAAACATTCAACCTCAAGGTCAAACATTCAACCTCAAGGTCAAACAACTCAAGGTCAAACAACTCAAGGTCAATAACTCAAGGTCAAACATTCAACCTCAAGGTCAAACATTCAACCTCAAGGTCAAACAACTCAAGGTCAAACAACTCAAGATAAACTCAACCTGGTTCTCATTAATTGTGAATTCAAAAAGACTCTCGACCAATAGGAAGACTCTCGTCTCTTCCAGGCTGCGACGGCGGCTTCCCGTTCCTGATCGGGAAGTACGTGCAGGACTTCGGCGTGGTGGAGGAAGCGTGCTTCCCGTACACGGGCCGGGACTCCCCGTGTGGCGTCCCTCGGGACTGCGGCCGCACGTACACGGCGGCGTACGGCTACGTGGGCGGGTTCTACGGCGGCTGCAGCGAGGCGGCCATGATGCTGGAGCTGGTGGCCAACGGACCAATGGGAGTGTCCTTTGAGGTAGAGGGCGGGGTCGAGGGGTCAAGAGGTCGTCGGAGAGAGAGGCCTCCTTCGTTTGAGCCTGAGGGCAGGCTGGAGTCATGCTAACCCCCCCCCCCCCCCCAGGTGTACCCTGACTTCATGACCTACCGGGGGGGCATCTACCACCACTCGGGCGTGGCGGACCCCTTCAACCCCTTCGAGCTGACGAACCACGCCGTGTTGCTCGTGGGCTTCGGGCGCTGCCGCCAGTCGGGTCAGAAGTTCTGGATCGTGAAGAACAGCTGGGGGGCGGCGTGGGGGGAGGGGGGCTACTTCAGGATCCGCAGGGGGGGGGACGAGTGCGCCATCGAGAGCATCGCCGTGGCAGCCACGCCCATCCCCCAGCTGTAGAGGACGTAGCATGTAGCACGTAGCATGTAGCATGTAGTCGTCGGCCCACACTGCTGCGCAACAATGTTGCTTTTATATTTCAACTGTTGATCATTTCCTGTCTGTTTGAAGTTGAGACACAAGTCTCCTCCCCTTCTCTTTATCCACTCCTCCTCTTCCTCCCCCCCCCCCCCTCTCAGGAAGAAGCACGTCGGCCCACGTTGTCGCTTTACTTTTTAACAGAGTTTTTTCTATATTTTAA